>OY728164.1:1519261334-1519886334 GCA_963277665.1 Viscum album | reverse complement strand
TTTAAGGTTTTCAATGTTTAGACACTGTATTAAAAGTATATGTATGTCATGTGTTTAGAAAAATGTTTTAAAGGAACCATTAAAATAATTATGTTGATTTTAAGTGATGTATTATCAATGATGATTCTAAGTAAATTTATCATCATGTTTGGAGTACAGTTTGATCATGAATTTAGGTTTTTTTAGGTTTCGGTGGAATTGCATGAGGTTTCTTATGTTTATTTGGGTGACATGAGTTATGTTTCTTTGTTTACTTTTGGGAATCACCTATGAATTGTTATATTTATATATGTGAATCAGAATATATATATATATATTATTTACGAATATATATATATATATATTATATATAAAAAGATAATTTCATAGGATTACCTCTTGAAAAACTAGATTTATCAAATAATATATCTATTGGGAAATTTATTTCCAAATATATTTTAATAGAATATTTTCATGTATTTTTTCAATAGCCTATTATGAACCTTGATTAAAGTGTTTCACTATTACTTTTCATTTTATATGGAATTTAAAATATTGATGTTTTATTATAAAATTAATTCTAATTGGAAGTGGTAAGGCATGTTTGAGCCTTGAAATATTTTTTCTTTAAAGTGTGCACCTCTATAAATGCCCCATTCTATTGGTTAGGTTATGTTGTTGTTTCCTACTTCTAAATGATTGTTATATATTGAATGGTGTTGAGAGGTTGGTTATATATATATGATTGTCTTATATATATTCTCATTTGATGGGTTTTATGTGAAAGTTATCTATCATATATTTACTATCATCATGGTAATCCAAGACATCATAGTGAGGTATAAGAGATAAATATTAACAATTATCTAGTACACCATATAGATCATCTATGGTATTTTAGTCCATGATGGAGTGCTTCTAGTGTGTCTTGTTTAGAGCTTCTCATTAGTTATAGACCATAGAATTCAGTAATTTTATTGAAAATGGTGCAAACCCAAGTACATCTAGGGTTCCATCATGGTATGTTAAATTATTTTCTATGATTAAATATTATTTATTTTCTACAATTTACTTATACTTATATTCTACATTCAACTTCCATTGTTGGTTTATTAACCTAATGGAATTTTATTCAAGTGACATATTAATAATTCTTTTGTGTATAATATAAAGTAGGGAACTCATTAATTGATAATTTTATAAGAATATTTTTAATGGATTTTAATGATTATTTTACAAATCTGATGAGTTTGTTTTGATAAATGGTCAAATATATATTTTTAATCCCATATTTTTAAATAGTAATGTATTTTAAAATTTTTTTAATCAAAATTATAGATCATGTGGCTCTTATTGTCTTAGTGGTTCTATGGCCACATTCTACTTTTGTAACTAAGAGTTGGTCAAACCAATATTTTTTATAGGTCTGGGTTCAATATCATTATAACTCTAAGAGAATATTGTTATTATGTATAGATGATGAGTAAGAGGTCACAAAGAGATATTTTTGTTGTTTTTATGTTTTATTATTCAATATATTTTATGTATCGTCCATTTCCACATCTAGTTTTCAATATGATGTTTTGTTCCATTGTGTTTGTATTAACTTCTCATTTTTATGGTATATCTACTTGGTTTATCTATTTTTTATATATACTTCTTATTTTTTGATGTTTTGAAAGGATATAGGATGTACAATGTGTTTAGGTCAGACTTCTTGGTAAAATATCTATGTATTTTTAATATATTGGTATAATAAATTCCCATGACCCCTTAGTTGAAACCTATCAACTAGTTACTAATTGGATCAATCGAGAAACTTCCTTCCATGTGTCACATGATTTTTTGTGTTCCTGGTCTAACAGAAATCTATAATTTTTTCATGAAATGAATTTTAACAACAATAACATTAATAAATAAAATTCCCTTTCGATCAAATTCACGTCTTATTATGTAATTTAGTTATAGAAAAATCATGCCCTACTTTGGTTATTTTAGAACTTTATAAAATATAGATGGTTATATATGTACGACTATTAAGAATCCATATCGTTGATAATATAACATCAATACAACAACCATTAAGATTTCTATCTAATAAGGGTTATGATAATGTCTAATTTACAAATAGAGAAGAAGCAATGTCCTTGTATATTAAAATTGTAGACTTTGACTCCCATTTCTAGGGGATATGGAATCACTAGTTCATTAACCAAGCATAATCAATTAATTAACAACTAAAGATTTAGAAAGACTATTTATGGGATAATTTCAAGCTTATTGAGACCATGAATTAAACCATGTTCACTATTAGTCCACAAGAAAGTGCCACCATGATACTCTTTACCCTTAGGGAACAAACTAGTGAAATAAAGGGTTGTGTATCATTATAATTGTAGTGACACAACACCCAAAATCTAGGAGTCGTTGTCTGCTACCAATTACATAGGCACATGATACAAGTAAATCATGTCCCATAGGGCCTACATTTTTAGTATTCTTAGTAAAACTGATACATAGATGACTCTTGTATTGAAAATGAATAAACTAATTATAACATAATTTTTTTTAATTTTTAGGATAATAAATTTATTCCATATAGTACAACCTTTCATATCATTCTTAGTACAATTCAGGGAATCCTATAGAAAAGAAACATAATAATGGTGAGCTCAAATGCCTTGTAAAGGTAAAGTACAATGGAATAAATAATGAATCAATGAGAATAATTCATATATAATGGTAAATAATTGATAAATAATTCAATATAAATAATTGAACAATTAATAATAAATATGGAATGGTAGGAAATTGAAAATGCATTCCATTTAATCAATAATTCTTGAATTAAACTTCACCATGGATATTATAACTAATTGAATGGAATAAATGAGTAAATAATAGGGGAATGCCTATATATGGAAATATAAATCATACCATTGAAGCTTCATGCCAATAATCATTTACTGTAAAGGATTCATGCTAAGAATATAATACTAAAATGGATTTATGCTAAGAATATAATGCATTCAAGGCTTTATTCCAAGAATATATTAAATGGGTAAGGCCATGACCAAAACCACATCTAGTTTGTCTTATTAAACCTACTAATGAAACAATGGGATATATAAAGCCCTTCCCATTCCCTAATAAATCCATGGAATTACATATATGTCTCAAATTAGTTAGCATATGTAAAAATGGGATACAATTTAGGAAATAAACATAACCATGATTAATGATTTGGGTATTTAGGTGAAAATAAATGTCAAATGACCATAGGAAATTTAATATTTCAAGGGGACTAACAGAAATCTAGGTATTGAATTTCAATACTCTTTATTTACAATGAAATCATAAACTATCCGGAGGGAAACTATGTATTTTATCATTATAACATATCCCACGGGGATTAAAATTAATGCTTGTTGTTTTTCTTTAAAAATAATACAAAAAGAAAATATAAAAATATTTTTGAAGAAAATATCATATAATTTTTTTTGAAAACCACTTATGAAAATATTTTCTATATATTGTAACATTTTAAACATGAAATGAAATCATCAATGAAATAACAGTTGGTAAATTCATACATGTCATACTAGGTAAAAAAATATTCTTTTTCATGATAAAATGGTTATAAAAATGCCTTGTTTTAAAAGTGATGAGATGATTCCATTGAAAAAATTGTTAAAATACAAAAAGGTTAAAAATTTATTTAATAAATCATTTTTTAGTGGTTAATAAATTTTGGAAAACAATTTTATAAAATGGGGTTCTATATATAAAACATGTTCTCTGACTAAACCAATAAATTAAGTCATGTTTTATTGAAAAAAATTTCAAAAACATTTTGAGCACCGAAGAGTGGATAAAAGTAATAATTCCTAAAAAGTTCATGATTAATCAGAGGATAGATAAATGAATGTTTTTGTTGAAAAATGGTTTTATAATTTCATAGAATGTAAATGAAGGATCGTTAATATTTGTATTAAGGAAAATAATCTTGAAACATTCAAAAGTGACACATACCACTTTGGAACACATTAAATATTGGTCCTCATGAAGAAATGACATTAAATTAAACAAATAAAATCATTGGAATAAAGATATTCATGATGTAAAATGTCAAAGGGAATTACATACACCATATAAAAAAACTTAGTGCATAATAACAAATAAGTCTCAAAGGAATATAAATTGAGTCGAAATCCACTACCTTGACTTGAAATTGGGGTGAAATTCCATTAACCACATGTTTAAGTGTTCTAACCATGTCAATAACTTATAATAAAACCATATTCATATTTATAATATCATATATCATATTTTAATGATATCTTATTACCTAATTTTAAAAATATTTCATTATTTTCACTATTTCATGTGTTAATTTCCTTGTATCTCGAGTATGGTAGGACTTGTTAATTATTATTACTATTAATTAGATCATATTATAATAATATATATAATGTAAACCATTATTTTAATATCATATATATTCATAATATATTTATTTATAATAATCTTTAATATTTTGATATAATAAATAAAAGGCATTTTTCATGTAAACTATTGGTCATATGTACACATAAATGCTACTTTCATTTATTTGACGTACTAATATAATAAAAGTAATAGGATAGATATTTATTTAATTATTTTATATTATCTATTCAATATATATTTTATTGGTTATTAAATCCATCCATTGTAATTTGAATGTTTAGTGAGAAAGAGTCACACAACATTGAGGGGGCAGTATTCAACTCTTCCCAAACCGCATTATCGTATTTACACAAAATGGAATGTGTAACGGTATGTGTTATATAAAAATGAAATCAGAATACAGACATTATAAATATTATATATATCATACATTAATATATTTTATATGATAATTACTAACCATGATTGGTGTTAAAGGAAAATATGCCATTATTTTGTGAGGCTATATATTTTTGTACACATAAATAGTATGTTTGTTACCAATTATATGGAAGTTTCTATAATTTTAGGTAGAAAAATTTCAATAAAACACCTAATTATATTGAGGATATTGGTGTTATTATATAATAGTATAATAATTATGTTTTATGTGGGGGATAATGAAAATAAAGCTAAAGGGATTGAGGGAGGATGTTACCTCTTGTTCTTATAAGACCTTTTGGTTTTCACCAAGGGATTTTATGGATAGATTTAGGCTAAAGTTGGGGATTTTAGGTTTAGGGGATGGAAATTTAGGAGATTTTAGGGATTATATTGGTCAATGAAATGTGTCTTGAGTGGTGTGAGGATGTGGGAGTGGTGAGTACTTCTTTATACTGGAGGGAAAGGACATACTTGTTATTTCTTGAAAGGAATTGTGTGTTACCTAAGTATTAATTACTATCCAAGTGTCTAAATAGACAATTATAGACCATTTTTGGTTGAGTGGACTAAATAGGGCCATAAAATAGGGGTTTTTCATTTTTATTGGTCATTTTACACATAAGATTAATGTTTAGTACATTACTAAGCTTAATTTTCCCTTAATCAGTGAAATTAATATTTATTCATTTTATTAATATAAATGAAAAAATATTAGGTTAACCAAATTATACATTATAATTTATATTGATTCCAAATATGAATTCCATTTTCCTAATTTTTTATTACATAATTGTAAAAAAGTAATTTAAATTTAATCTTCCATACATGACATCAATATGGGGTTTTTTAAAAAACAATTTCAACATTTTAGTATGTTTTCATATTCAATTTAAAAGTTAAATTGATTATAATGACCTAAATTATATAAATTGATAAAAATTTAATTTAATTAATCCTAAAAAAAATTTAAAAATATAATTTATCCTTATAAAAAATAGGCAAAAAATACATATTTAATTAAAATTTATTATTTTGGCTATTAAATAAAAAATAAACATCACAGAAAAATAACAAGAATTAACCAAAACCAATTTTTAATGTTTTTAATGTTGATATAAAGTTTATTTTAACATATAAAATCTATAAAAGTGCAAATTTTTTAATTTAATATAGATTTTTCATTGAAATGTAGTAAAAGTGTCTTTATAAAAATATAGGTTTTTTTATGTAATATTATGTTTGTTCATATCTTATGTCTATAAAATCTATTCGATAAATGTAAAAAATATTTTATTTAAAATATATAATACATTTTTAATTAATTAAAATAATTAAATTTGATTAATTGAATTTTTTAGGATAAAACAACCTTGTGAGCATACCAATAATTTCTTATAAAAATATTCCCTCAATATTCAATTTGTTATTATATTCATTTATAATTAATTAGTAACCAAAATATTCATTTCGTTTTTGTGTAAACCATATATTTTGATATGTTATTTAATCCTCTTCATAAATGATTATTTAATATCTAGGTTATATCTTATAATATGAAATATTAATATTTCAATAAAATATTTGTTTTCAATGTATCTCATTCTTGCATGAAATTCAAGACATTGAAGAAACACATTATCGCATGCGATGTATGCTAACTCAGTGTTTCATTCACTACCAGAAAAACATTATACTAAATTTATTTAAAATAGTAAATATATTATAAATTTGAGGGATATTATATTACATGACACACTTTTCTTTGCACATCATACACGCTATCAAATATAATGATCATATCTTATATTATTGATTCATTACAACAATAGTTGTATAAGTTTTTATGTTTTACATACAATTTAATAATGATTATTTGAATCCATTTTAGTTCCCTAACCCATTAATTACATATCTGGAGCCTTAGTTTAATACATTGTCATTTTTAGATGGAATAAAATCCAAAAGGAGTGATCAATTTAGATGTTTTGGAAACCATATTACATATATGAAACCAATTTTATATTGGGAGTAAAAAAATTGAATACATAACAAAATAAAAGGATTAACATCTTTGATACCCATTCCAATAATTCGTCTTCATTCGCTGGGGAAAGGGAAAAAATACAGATGAGCTTAAATTCTCATTAAGTGTTATGTATATCCAAAGTAATAGTGAATCAATGATAATAGTCAAAATATATAGGTAATAACTAAATAAAAATTCCATGTGATCAATTAAATGAGAATAAAATTCATCCCTATATTTTTTCAAAGTGAAAGTCCTTTTGATAATAATATTGGAAATGAATAAAATAATTAATTATCATAATACATGTCTCTGCAATATGAAACACTATACTGTCAATATAAATCATAAAAAAATTTATATATTTTGGTAGATACCCATATGATTCTTTTTTTAAACAAGATCGATATGTCTATCTCCAACTAATTTCATCTCATGAGACTGCTAATGCATTGAGTGGATTGTATTAATGGTTACCCTACCCATCTAGTGCATTTCCAAATAATTCCTCATATATATAATAAAAAAATTAATTAAAAAACAATACACATCATCAAATATCTATATTGAATAAGAGATAAGGGTTTATCAAAAATTTCATCTATTAATAAAATAACATTAAAAGTAAACACCATATATAAAAATAGGATACAATTTTGGAAATAATAATATCCATCATAAAATAATATGCATATTTACAAAAACAATAAATCTGCCTTGAAAAATTATTACAATAAGGTGATTATTTCATAATAAAGTTAACAATAGAAAACGTATGTGATATTGTTCAATAGATTTTACTAATTGGTAATTTTCAAGTCAAAATCCATTGGATAAAATAATTAAAATTAAAACATAAAATTCCATGAATAATGAAAAATTCATTATATCATAATCCCAAGAGATATTATATACAAAACATAGAATTTAATAGGTTTATAAAAAAATATGTCTCATTGGATTGTAAACTGAGTCTAAATCACAAACCATACACTTCCATTAAGTTGAACATGATTTAACTGTATCTATAAGGATTTTAATAATGTTACTAAATAAAAAAACATATTCATATTTATAATATCATATATGATCTTCATACAATATTTTAT
Organism: Viscum album; assembly: GCA_963277665.1. Lineage (NCBI taxonomy): Eukaryota > Viridiplantae > Streptophyta > Magnoliopsida > Santalales > Viscaceae > Viscum > Viscum album. Next base: position 1,519,878,348 of record OY728164.1, on the reverse strand, counting down.
TACACATTTGTTAATAATCATTCATCATTGTCACTGTTTTGGGTGTTAATTTCATTGTTTTTCAAGTATGTTTTGACTTGTTATTCTTTTAGTACTCACATGTAGATGATGATTTTTTCACCTCCAAAATGAAAAAATGATTTAAATATCATATATGTTAAATATATATGTATTTACCGTAATCCATAGAATTCAAAGACATGAAATGAAATGAAATGTTCATTGAGATGGTTGATCAGACGTATGCATGAACACTACTTCCATTTTATTATCATATTTAAAAATTAACTGATGCATATATATGAATAATATCATTAATATATCATATTTATGTTTTATATAAATCATATGTTTACTAAAACTATATTTAATACATTCCATATAATATGTGAACGAATCACATCGCATTGAAGAGGTGGTAGTCCACACATCCACAAACAAGATTATTATATTCCTAAAGAATGATAAGCGTGAATGTATGTGTTATATAAAAATTAAATATGCATAAATAAATTATAAATATAATATATATCATATATAAACTATAAATACATCATTATTACCAACCTTTAAAGGAGGTAATGAATGAATGAATGACATTGGTTCATGAGGTGGTAGTTAATCACACTCACAAACGATGATTGTGTATCCCATTTGACGGAAGTATGGGTGAGTGTTGGTCATACACTTGACATAAAAAATCATAGTATATTTATGAGATTATTTTTATTATATAATAATGACATAAAAATTGAAGGGGTTTAAGGAATAAATAAAACAAAATTGGTAATTGACGAATTTTACATATTCATCAGGAAAATCATTTTGGTGTATACCAAAATATTTTCTACATTTTTTCCTACCTAATGTGAGGATTATAGGATGATGAGAGGGACATTTTTAGGTTTTTTGGGGAATTTTTTGGGTGAGATTAATGGATATATATGTGTGAATATGTGAAGGGATGAGTATATTTTTATATTGGAGGAGGAGTGATTTTTTTTGTAAATATAAAAAAGAACACACTATTGGGATATATCTCGTACATAATACACCTCCAAAAAATAAAAAATAATGGATTAAAGTGAAATTATGGTTTATAAACAAATCCGGACACTCATATAAAATTAATTTTATCATTTTATTCCTTATCTTTTATGTTCCCATATTTTTACCTTTTTCAGTTTTCATTAGGGTAGTTAATTTTATGACCTATGAAATTAAAACAATAATACTTAATTAAATTGAGATTCATTAGAAAATATATAACCATGAATTATAAATATTATATATAATTTAGTAGATATAAAATACTTGTCTGTTGGAAATGAATATTAACAGATACACATGTAACACACCAAAACACTTCTTTAAAGCAAATAATACTAACAATGTTTTTACTACTTTGGGGTAAAAATGTTTTTTTATAAAAGATAAGTGGGTCAAAACAAAGAAAATTATGTATATTTAACAAAATTTAAAAATCAATTGGCATAATATATGATATTTCGTAATATGAAATCTTTTAATAAAATATCATTTATATTAAAATAACATTAATTTCATGTTTGAATTTATTAATTTAGTTTTTATTTATAAATATAAAGAATATGTTTGAATTAAAATATATTAAATTAAAATCTATCTAAAATTGTATATTCATTTAAAAAATTATGGAATTAGAATAATTCACTCATTATTTTTTCACTTTGAACTTTTTATTTTCATTTATTATAGTTAATTGCTAACAAAAAATTACCTCGTTGGCATTTCATATGATTTTAATATAACTAATTCTTCTCTAAAATTTATAATTATATTATTATGATGATTAAATTTTACATATATTTCAAAATAATGTTTATAACCAAACCAATGTAATAGTTGTCCCATATCCTATTGCTTTACAGTCATTAAAGGCATGGACGGGTCATTTTTTGTCATTTTCATTAATTATCATATTATATGGTTTAATTTAAGGATATAGTGTCTAAAAAAGTAATTAAATTTATTCATAAGGTTAACAAGGTCTAAATATGTCCATAAAATGGCTATTGGACTTGTCTCTAGGTCATTTTTTACTAAGATTAAATTTTAACCACTATGTAAATAGATCTTTAAATTAATCTCAATAACTAATTTTAATGTCATTCACTAATTAGTATGGTAATAAACTAATTTGATATTATTAAATTATATATTATTATGATTCTAAATATATATATATATATATATTTACAAATTTATTTAATTGAAGTGAAAAAATTAAATTTAAATCTAATCTCGTAGAGGTGGTGAAAAAGCAGGTTTTCAGAGTGAAAATATTAAAAATGTTCACTAAATTTTTATATCTAAATAAAATATGAAATTCACAAAAAGGACCTAAATTTGTTTAATAATTATATAATTGATAAATTTAAACTTATAATCCAATTAAAAATATAATTTATCATTAATAATTATTTATATGAAAAATAAGTTTTCAATTAAAATGTGGTATTTTTAATTATTCATCAAAAAATGAATAATCTCATAAAAAACAAAAAGTCATCCTAATATAATTTTTACAACCCACATTAAGAAATGAATATTATTTAGAAAAGTAAAATTTATAAAAAAATAATTTTTTAGTTTTAAAATTGGAAAACCATTGAAAGGTAGAAAATTTACCTTTAGAAAAATACAAGATTTTATGCGTAAAACTCAATTTTTTCTCATCAATTGTCAACAAAAAATATTGGATGAATTTAAAAACATTATATTGAATATAAAAAAATTATCAGATTGTGTTAGTATTTTTTATATAGTTCTATACATGGTCATATGTTTTGTATATGCTATCAAATATAAATTCTTTCTTCTAAAATATCGTGGTGTTACATTCTCCCCTTCATAAATTAATTATTTCCTCAAAATTGAATATTTTTCTAGATAATTTAGTGATTTATATTTTAGAATACTCTTTTCAACATAAAAAATTGTAAAAGATTTAATAAAATTGGTCTTATAGTATGAGTGAATGGGAAATGTGATGATTGCATAACTTGGGCCCCAAATAGGATATCATTAGTGGGAAATGGAAACATGGATATGGAATAAAATAATAATTAACAATAATAATTTATAAAAAGAAATAATTTTATCAATGGAATGTTAATGTCTTAAACCCATACATTTAGGATGTTCTAAAGAACTATTTTATTCATCGAATATGAACACAGAATAGTAATATTCTTATTTTGAGAAGCTTTTCATAGAGTTAATGAATTCATTAACTCTCTAAAAATATAATTAAATATAAAAAATATTATACTTTGGTTGTTACATGAACTCTTTTTACATAATTCTATATCATATATTTTATACAATGTTGAGGTTATACATTAATCTCTAAAACCTCGTTCCGAGAGTAACATAAATAATTACATAAATGGCAAATTTTTTTCCAAATATTATGATCAATCAATTTAGAAGGAGGTTCAATGAATTTAAAAAATAAACTTATAATAAACATTATATAAAAATTAAGTAGCTCTCTAGTCACCGCATATGATACATGTGAACATCATCATCATGTATTCTCATGAATTATGGTAACTACATGAATTACCATAAAACATTATTAGAAACATGCATTATTCCTTTTTCTGTATGAAAACAAAGATTATTGGTTATATTACTTAAATGAAAAATTATTTTAAACTTATCAGTGATAGAATAAACCAATTTTTCCAAAAAATTGTTAGTTAATTCTATGATTTTTTGTAATATCTAATTTACTTTATCCATATCTATAAACTCTTTATACAAAAAGCATTATTCACATATCAAGAAAATATTAAGGGTTTTGAATCATTCATTTTTTTGTGAAGTTCAACTTATCACTGAATTATATTTTTCTTGTTCATCCATAACACACAATATATTCTCTTCAGTACTTATTGAAATAATACTATATAAAATTATTTATATTTTTCATAATTCTTATAAAAAGTGCATTTTTGGTTAAATACTCAGATGAAAAAATTATTGAATTCAAACAAATGCACGTTATTGATTAATCTTTATCTGTGGCAATATAATAAGAATAATGATGACTCATTATCATCTTATGAGGTGTATTCTTTTGATTCTTGGGTAATTCCTTTTCATAATACCCCATAACGTGAAAGTTGTACCATTCAAAAATTTCCATTTTAATCTCCACATTTCATTTTTTTCATGGTGACATTTCTCACTATACATTGACAAAATCACATCCACTTTAAGAAATTACCAGTGTATTTTATCCATAGTTATCGCATATGGGAAAATAATTCTTTCAATTCTTCCAATTATACATATTTTTTCATATGTTTTCCTCTTCTTCCCTTTCTTTCATCTAAATACAAAATACATTGATAACAATTTCTCTATCTTGTTGAAAAATGATATTATGTCCTCAAATAATGATTTTTTGTTTCATAATAGTTCCCTTTTAAATATTTTTTAATCACATAAAATACACAATCATTCTTAATATTTTGATGACATGTATTATTGAGGTCCATAATACTTCTATCAGGATCCATTTATAAATGGAAACATACACTAGATTAAATCATATTATAATAATTTTTAATCCCAATACATGTAAAATAATTATCATAAATAGGAAAAGTTATGAATATCTAATAAAATAATCATAAGCATGGTTCCTATGGGACATTCATTGAATTATTCATTTTGATTTCCAATTTTACATGTTGGAATATGTTTTAAACAAACCAATTATTCCACCAATGATGTATATATAATGACATTCCCTCTTTAAATATCATTATACCTTTAGAGACCCTAAACCAAGTTTCTTAGGGGCATAGGCTGCACTTTATTACATTGGTATGTGATATATGGAATCACATTTTGAATATTTAAATAGTATAATAGTATTGGTAAACATAATAAAAACATGTGTCTTACTATAAAATTTAAAAGAAATAGTACAACATATTTTTTTAGAACAACCTCATTCCCTCTAGAATATCCCTACATGTCAAATAGAATACTCCTCATGGGTTCCTAGGTAATGGAAACAAAATATGGGTGAGCTCTAATACTCTATAATGGTTTTTAATAGTGGATTAAATCATGGATCAATAATAATATACATAGGAGTGAATGTAACTGAATCATGTTCCATTTAATCAATAACATGATCATAATATGACATGAATAAATTATGGTCAAGTATAAATCATAACATAAAATTTAATACATAATAATGTATATCATAACTAATCAAATAATCATCTAGTATATCAATAACTAAAATGCTAAAGATGTAATACATAATGATAGATGTTCAAACTATCAAAATTTACCCACTAGAAAGTTTCTCTCATGGTCTATCCTTAATAATGATATAACATGTGGGTAGAAACCCATCTGATTTAGCCAACTGATTTGTCTCATTAAACTCATTGAAGCATTGAGTGTTTATAAAGGGCCCCACCCATTCACATACTAGGTCTAGCTCATTCCTCTAAATAAAGGGTCTAAACATAAAAAAAATTAACATTACAATTGAAAATATAGCATACCAAATGTGAATACTTCCCCAATCAATAAACAAAACCATAAACTATACGTAATAATATTGAAATGGTATTAAAATAACACATCCATAATAAAACTAATCATAAACCAACCATAGAAAAAATAAAGATAGTATCAATAAAACATATACACATTGGAGAAAATTTATTGGTTTACTATCTTTGATGAATATGAAAACCATAGAAATTTCATAAAAAATATTTCTGAGGAAAATATCATTTTCATTTGGAAAATCATTTTTTAAAGCATAAAACATTTCAGAAATCCTTTTCTATGTGAATCTCCTCATAAAAATAATAATTTTCATAATATTTGGAAAACGTAATTCTATATAAGTAAAAAATAGTAAAAATATTGTTAATAAATGAATTTGGGAATGTTAAAAAAAAGTTAAAACATTTTTAGAAAATAAAGATTTTAATGAAAATAAATTTCTTACAAAAGATAGATATATGGCCATATTTTCTTTAATAACATTGTCAAAATTATTTTAAGTACCAAATAGTGTAAAATTATAATATTATTTGAAAATATTATAAATAATCTAATGAGAATAAAATTATTATGTTTCTTCATATAGGGATCAAATAATTTCTTGAAATTAGAATTCTAGAATGAACAATTTTGATGAGAGTAAGGTTGTGAAATAAACCCTTAAATGATCATTAAATTGAAATGAGAATTAGTCAAATGAATCAATTATGTGTATCATATATAATTAAATGTAAAAAGATTAAATAAATGAAAAGGTAATAAAAATTAATTATACATATAATCAAAGAATGACATAATCAATGAAGTATATGTTTGACCAAAAGAACAAAAATTTAATTAAGAAATCCTTTATGCCACATTAAATTTTCATTGAATATTTTATAACCTCATGTATAGTGATTTTAAACATGTTATTACCTTAAAACAGAACAATATTAGTATTTATATTATCAAATTGGATCCTTTTATATCATATCATCATCATTTTGTTAAAATTATTTCATTATTTTCACTGTTACATGTGTTAACCGACTTGTTTTGTCCAGCAAGATTCAACATGAATGATCTAATTATTTTTCATATTATATAGTTTCATCATCTAGATAATAATAATAATAATGTAATAATTTTAATATATTTACCTCAATATTAATTTTTTAACTTACCGTGAAATATGGTTATGATAAATAAAGAACGCAATGTTCATTGAGACGGTATGTTGTACATATGAATGAATAACATTTCGATTTTTTCAATAGAAATTTTGGAAAGAGGGAATATATTATTTTATATTTAAATAATATTAATATTATTATAAATAACATATTATTTCATTAAAAATACATATATATATTATCCATGTTATGTTGTGTTGAAAAATAATCGCAACACTTTGTGTGAGGCTGTAGTCCATGCATTACATGAGTGACATTATCATTTTTCTATGTGCGGAATGGTAAAAATGAAAAATGGTATAAAATATTATAATAATGATAAATATTTAATTAATATAAATATAATTTCATATATCTCATATATATTAATTCAATTTTTAATTATTACCTTATATATTAAGTGTTAGAGAAAAGGAATCACATCACGTCACTAGGCGATAGTCCACCGTACACACGAGTGGGATTATCGCATCCCCTGCCGAATGGGATTTAAAAATGTAAAATTGAAATAATGAATCCAAAGGTATACTTATATTTTAAATATCATATATATATATATGGTATATATATAATAATACTTTACATTTAACAGTGTTAATGGTAAAACGAAAGACATCATTTCATGATAAGGTATTCCACAGTATACATAAATGGTGATATTATAAACCATTTGATGGAAGTGAGGATGGTCTTAAGTAATTACCTTAGCATTAAAAATTTATATCATAATAAATACTAATTATTTTTTATATAATTTATCTTTAGTAAAAAATTAAAGAGGTGTATAATATATAAAATATAGACGCTCATTGATGAATGTTACATCTTCTTCGAGTATATTCCTTTGGTTTTCACCAAAAGCCTTCCTATGTTGGATCATTTCAAAATGTATGGATTTTAGGATGACAGGAGGTATATTTTAAATATATTTGATCCAGTATGTTCTGAAAAGAAGTTTTTTTATGGTGTGAATAGGAGATGAGAGGGGGTATCCTTTTATAGGTGAGGTGAGTGGCACAAATGTATTTTTTGGAAATAGTTATGCTTACCCAAGTTTTTACATACCATTAGGCACCAATAATAGACAAAAATAGAAAATATAAGTGACTGGGGTCTCATTATTTCAATATAATGGGGTTTTGAAAAGTTTCTATTTCATATTTCACTTAGGTTTAATTTTTTAATCCCTCCGTAAACTCATTTTTACATTAATGGTTGTCATTAAATTTAATATTTTTCACTAATAATTATTGTAGATAATGAATTTAAATTTATTATATAATCTAAATTATTTCGATTCTAAATATTGAATCCATATTTTTTATTTAAATTAGTGCAATTTAATTAATTTAAATTATAATTAATCAAAATGATGTGTAGAGAAAGTGGGTGTTTAAAGAGATGTTGTTCAAATGTATACTACAAATTTATATATATTTCATATGAAAATTATTACAATGAAATAAATAGAAATAATTGATATAAAACTGAACTAATGTTACTTTTAAACAAATTATTAATATAATTTATCATTTTTAATTATTTAAATGAAAACCTATTTTTTATTAATTTTTTTTTAATTTTTCTTATTCATCAAAAAATTGAACTTCTCCAAAAAATATCCAAATTCACCCCCAGATAATTTTGGAGTTATTATTTTAAAAATTAATTAAATTATATTAATATAATTCTAAATGTTTTAAAAATTAATTTTATTTTACTCACACAAGGCACAACTAAGATTCTTTTAATAAAAAATAATAAAATTTCCGAAACAATTTCCTTTTAATTTAAATGATTTATATTTTATTTATAATAGATAGATAAGTGATGAAATTTCTTACAAGTTAAAACGATATATTTTCTTATTTTATTAAATCCTATTCATAACCTCAATTCAAATGCCTATGATTTAACTATGGAATAGTAACAATAATATATTGTTGTTTGATAAAACTCGGCCTTACATATAATACAATGTTTTAAACAAAAACATTTTGTCTTATGTAACATAGCTTAACACAGTGTTCCATGCATTTCAATATATTGATGGGATTAAATTGTTTAAAAAATATGTATCATAATTTCTTATTATGTTATATTATTCACTATGCATGGTGTTTTGTGTCACATACGCTATTTGATATGATGTTATTATATTAGAAATTTGGGGTATTATATTCTACTCACATTAAATAAATGGTGTCTTCGTAATTTAAATATGATATATAAGATCAATGGTTTCTAGATTTGAATATATCATTATTGAAATCCCACATCATATTCAAGGCTGATAAAACATCTTCATTATAATAGAGAAATAAATGTAAGGATTTCATTTGGAATATCACATAAGTAGGTTTCTATGTAAGAAAACATTAATGGGAATTGAAAACATGGATATAGAAAAAATAATAACACAAAATGGTTAATATATTTTTATAGTGGTTATATTTAGGAGAATGTTAACCACCATAAAACCATAAATTCTATGATGAGTCAAAATACCATTGATTGATTGGGTATAAAGGTAATAGAATAAAAAATAATATTTAGAAACTTTTCCAAAAGTTAAGGTTTTTTTATTATCCCGATGAGGAATTTGAGAAAATAAACTCACTTGATTTCATCCGATGATATAGGTATAACCTCATCCATTAGTTTTTCTTCAATCAATTTTAGTACCATCTCTTATTCCAAGGAGTCAATATCCATAAATGATTTTTTTATCCTTATAGCACATAAATTTATTTTTAACAAATCGTAATATCTATAATAGAATGACCAGTCATTCACTCCGCCTCAATATATTATTATAAAAAATTGGTTCTTATAGATTATCCAATATTCATAAATCTTGATATATTGAAGTAATACATTATTATGTAATACCATGCCAAATTTTCACCTTAAACAATTTCATTAATGTTAATTCAAACAACCCATTCCAAAATATCAACACCTAAAACATTAGAATAAATTCACTAAATTTAAAAAAAAATATCATTACTTTAATCTCTCAAAAAACATGAAGTATCCATCAATTGTCACATACCAAACATGTCAATACCTTAATCATATTCTTTAGAATCATGTTAATATAAACTTATTGATAAATTTCATGACTCCTAATTCATTAAATATTACTGGACGTATTCTTTAAATACTAAAATATTGTAAACACCATCAATGTTATCATAATCATCATTGTTAACAGATCATTAATAAGTTCAATGGTAGTAAGTATTATCAAATTTAATTTATCCTAATCAACGATCTCTTTACCTGAATAACATTATTTCTTAATCAGGTTCATATTAATGGTTATCTTTCCCTCAATCATGCATTTTATATGAAATTCAAATAATCACTAAATCATTTATCTTGGTCATCAGTACCATTAAACATATTCTCTCAAATTCATAATGAAATAATATGCAGAATAATGCTTATATAATTCACAACTCATATGACAATAATATCATTAATAATACACTCTTAAATATTTTTTCATGGATCAAACTACACAACCAAATTAATCATTGCACTTCAGTAATCTAAATAGAATAATCCCGTCCCTAATCCCTTATATTTTTCTGACGTATCTTCCCTATAAATTTGGGTCATTCATTTGTATAGTTGCCCTTATCTTTACAGTGTAATAATATCACATTTGTAGATTCATTATTACCCATTAAATAATGACTATGTTTTCCTTTCTCTATAAACATGTAGGAAATTCTCAATCCATCTATGGAATCAACATGGTATTTCCTACAAAATTATAACACGGTGGATAGTCCGTCATTCCCTTCTTCCATTTTTAAATATTTTTCATGTCCATTTTCTTCTTATCATTCTTCCATAAGAAGACATAATACAATGATAATTATATATCATCTTTTTTATCTCATGATAGAACATATTCATGTGGTGAGAATGTTTGGGAGACTAGTTCCCATTTAATGATTAACATAATTCCATCAATGAAATGATCATTATTACACTTTGGAGTAGAATAATTTATTTGGTACCATTACTTCATCAACCCTCTATTAATAAATAATTGAATACACTTTATTTGATGATATCATTATGAAGCATAAGTCATAATCCCCAATGTTGTTAAAAATAAATGTATAAATAATCTCATAATCATAATTATGTCTTCTTTGGGGATATATTTATTTTCAAATATGTCATAATGGTATGTGGAAAAATTTTAATTATCTTATGAATATCCCCAAGAGTGTGAAACTAGGTGTTCAATAATACCAGTTTTCATACACGAGGTGATGATCGGGTCAAGACCAATTCACCCTTTTCAATGTTATTACCCCTATGTACATTTGTTCTAGAACCACATCCACTTTTAGTATCCATATAGGGATGTATTTCTAGAAACACTACCTAATATATATCTTACCCAAAATGTTAGGATGTTAATATATAATTATCCTAAAATTATATCATATGGTTATATTCCTTAATCTATTATTTACTATCTCTAGTTCCAAAGGATTCTAGTAAACTTCTAATAATTCCAACAATAGATTCCCCAAACCAATAGCCTATGTAGAGACCCTAATCCTGATGTACATGGATATTACATCACTTTTGAGGAATACTTATTACATAACAAAAACACACACACAAGGACCGTAATAGTTTAATGTCTTTGGAAACTCGGAACGTAATCTTCTAAACATGGTGAAAGATCGTCAACATCTCCCATAAAGATATTCCCTTTTTTTCTTACCTAAAACCTTTATTTATATCCTGGGGAAAATAAAACATAAAAGGGTGAGCTCAAATGCTCAGTAAGGGTAAACACAAGAAAAATCAATCATATCATATTCATAAGAACATATCTTTTGGAAATCTTAACCTGCAAAAGAGATCATAATTTCATAACATGGGATAAATCATTGTAGTGAAATGTAATCCCAATAATCATAACTTAAAACATGATACTTTGTGTCATACACACATAATCATAGAGAATCATATCTTATTAGTCAAGACTCATTGCCAAGACTATCTTAGTGGACAAAGTCCATTTCTGAACCGAGTCACCCTCATTTCAGTCCTGTTTCACTGAACCGGTATAACCTACCATTCCAGCCATGTCTATCTCCTGAGATATAAAATCTTTACCCAATGAATTGGAGGGAGATATATGTCCCACCCATCTCATAATGATACCATTCTTATGTGTGCCACAAAATCATAAATCATACATCATTGCATAAACCATGTAATAAAAATGGGATTCTTAAACAACATGACATCATAAAACAATTCATATAAGATAAAGGAATTCATAAAAATAATTCCATCACAACATAATCAAATAAATTTAATTATAGGGATAGAAAAATAACCCTATATTATCTTAGATGGAAAATAATTTTGATAAAACACTTGAACTCCATTCTCGAGGAAAATATCCTTTCTACTTTAAAAACACTTTTCCTTTCTTAACATGTCAAAAAATTCTAAACTAAAAGAAGTTGATTAAAAATAAACTTGAAAACTTGTAAAGTAATCTTCTTGGAAATAATGTTTTAAAAATCCATTCATGCCGTATAAGTTAAAAAAAACATTCTTCTCGTACTTTTTTCGGAAAAGTCAAAAAGTACCTCGTACCAAAAATGACAAAAGATTCCTTTCATATCTTTTATAAAACTCCCGAAAGGGTAAAAATGGATTTAAAAAATTTTATGTGGATGTAAATAATATTAAATATTGAGGAAACAAGGATTTGGATGATAAAATACACCCCAGTAAATACCAAAGTATAAATAATCTCGGATAAAAATGAGATTGTGATATTTTCCCTTACCTTATGTCCGATATGCATTGTACGTATCCAAAACTCCTGTATAATGATTTAAATAATGTCATTAACTTATTACAGAATCATATTCGTTGTTATGATATCATATATGGTTCACTTATGACTTTATATTACCCGTTCTTTTGTAAATTCCATGTTAAAGAAGCATTTTGGGTAAAATCGTTTCATTTATCGTAGGTGTTTGGACTTGTTGTTCTTGACATTATTATTACTTATATCATGATTTACTTACTTCCAGAATATAAAATATGATTTATATATCATATATATTCAGTATATATATATATATATAATAGATAGATAAATGAAATGAAACACACCATTCATGGAGACGGTAGTCCGTACGTACGCATGAACGTTGTTTTCCTTTCCTTATTGTCTTGAATGGAAGTAAGTAGATGACATATATATATACATAAATCCAGTAGATTTACCATGTCATATATTTCATTATTATTCATTATATATACTTTATAATCATTCATGAATGGTTAATGTGGAGAATGAATCTCATCGTGTCGTGGAGACGGTATTCCGTACGTACGCACACGCGGTGATTTCATTTTTCCGTAGGATGGATATAAGGTTAATTAGAGTTGTTTCATATTTATAATAACATATCAGTATATAAGATATACTTATGTTATTACTTTATCATGAAACAACTAAATAATAAGAAGTTGAAGAAGAATTGAAAAAGATCGGTAATGGACATTACCTCTTTTTGACGCGCCTTCACTTAACCTCCACTTAATGAACTAAGGATGGTATTTGAAGAAGAACAGGACCTCTAAGATGATACTAGGGAAGTGGAGAAGAGATTTAGGTAGGGGTTTTCCGAGCTTGAATGCTCAAATTGGTGTGAGGAGGAGAGGGAGGAGGTGCCCTTTTATAAGGGAGGAGAGGGGCACCTTAGGAAAATCTCAAAATATTATTTTATATTAAGGTAAAATTCGGTTTATAATGGTTCCAAAGGGTCTTATTTCGAAGCTAAAGTGGGTATGGGTCGAAATAAACTTATCAAATAGGATTTAGACAAGTTTAGGTTATTATTTTAACCTTATAAATTAGATTTAACTCTATGTTAAATAATTTAACTTTTACCGTGTCTTTTTGTTTTCTTACACTATATGGTTAATAAACTTACCATAACATTCCAAACGAACCCCAAGTTGTTTAGTATTAATATATATATCCTTATCTAAGTCATTGTGCCGAACCTTATATTTTTAGGAATTAAATAATAATTAATAATATGATATTTGTTTTAAAAACTAATTTATGTCAATTTTGACACTATTTGGTACATGATTTTTATGAAATTCATAACAGAATGATAAGTTCAAAAATAGTTACTTATATCAACAATAACATTTCATATTAACCTAGAAAATTAATTTAAGTCATAAAAAGTCTCAAATTACATTTATTTGGGCTTTTATAACATCAATTATGTCAATATTTCATTAATAAGACAATTGATGCATCATCTTTGTGTCATAATAAATGATAATTATTTAATCCATAAAAATTATAAATAAATTCCTATTATTTAGATAATTGTATTATCTTTCTAGAGACTATTCATGTTCAAAGTTTCATGAAGTTTATCACTAAATTAAAATTATTATACTTATAAGATTTAAGGAAGTGAAATGTTGCCACATTCTTTGGATTTAATAATAATTAAATTATTTTCATGGAAAAAAGTCCATTAAATGAATCTAATCTGACCCTTAGGTGATATGGGTCGACTTTTAGTCATCCAATAGGATTTTGACATGTGTTAAGGTAATTTTATAATATTATATTTACCCTTAATTACCCGATTTACCTTTAACTATGGTAAATAAAATTTACCGTAGTTACTATTCATAATTCCCAAAAATAAAAAGTAGCTTATTAACATAATTTGGATCCACTGATTCCAAATATGGAATCCATTTTTCCAAATTCAATACACAAAAGTTGCAGAAATTAAATTAAAATTAATCCCGTTGTCGAAAGAAAACGAGTTTTTCTTTAAAACATTGCAAAAGATTGAATTGATTTATCCTACGAATTCAAGGTAGAATCAATGCTAATGACATACATTATATTAAATGGAAAAAATATATTCTATTTATACTTTAAAACCATTAAATATTATAATTTAAACATATAAATTATTGCGATGAAAAAAGTTGTTTTTAATTAAAATATAGCGTGTTTTTACTATTCATCAAAATATAAAAGTTACCAGAATAATATGAAAATTTTATCCAAAGTAAATTTTTATTTCATGATTCCAAAGAAGAATTTTATTTTGTCAAATTGAACTTATAAACATGTCAAAAACTAGATTTTATGTGGGTGCTCCATCAAAAGGCGGCAAAACTGCATTTTTTGAAAAATAATTATTTTACCCGAAAAATTTATTTTGTTCTTATACCATGTTTTAGAAAATGTGTAAGACGAATAATAATGTTATAATATTAAAAATTTAGTTAATACTATTCATAAAGGCTAGTTCATAATAATATTATAAAAATATATCGTTGTTTAGTAAAACCCAGTATTGCGTACAACACAAGCTATCGAGGAAGGTCGCGATTGCGTGTAATGCAAGCCAAGTCAGGGTTGCGTGCTGTGAAAGAATCCTTCATTGTTTCGTATATCATAATACAATAATATTTAATTTATACATTGAATATATATATATATACTTAATGTTGCGAAGAATAACTATTATCAAAATTATGTGTAACACGATCCAAGAATAGTGTTGCGTATACTGCAAGCTAATACGGTGTTGCGTATAGCGCAAGGTAATCTTGGTGTAGCATACAACACAAGACATTAATGAAATTAAAAGAATATTTTTTATAAAATCTTGGGGTGTTACATTCTACCCCCCTTAAAATTAATTTCGCCCTCGAAATTCTTCGGGGTTATAAATGGTTTACTATTTGAAAGTTTCTTTAATAGAAACCCACATCGTAAAAAGGAATAACAAAACCAATCTTTAAAAATAAAAGTATGAAACGTAACAGTTACCCAAATAAACTAATCACTGGGTTTCCACATAGGTGAAAATATGGATATGGAAGAGAAATCTAACCATCATGTTCTGATGGAGAGTGGTAGAGAAAATGGCTATGGAAAATCCAGCAATCAAAAAGCTATTGATTTGTGGTGATCTAAGGTACCATCTGATTCATCAGATATAAGGGCATTAGGACAACATTTTTGGTTTTTTTTCAATATCATTTCCCTAAAGTTGATGAAAATGGAATTAGAAGAAATACTTTTCATGATTTTGGTATAGTCTCACCGCTTGTCGTTCTTTGGACAATTTCCACTTCATCTCTTAATGAAATGAAGTTGAATTTGTCATTCGTGATGTGTTAGCAGATCATGTGATAGAATGATGGGTCATTCCATCTGTCTCAAACAAAAGGTTAGAAAAGTTATCAAAAAATACATAAGTTCATCTATAGTGAGATTAATCATATATGGTTCCTAAAATGAACTTATACTTCATATATCATACCGCTTAATAACATAAAACTAGTTTCTACTAACCAAGGACTTCCTTTATGTAACACCCGAGACTTTTATGTTATATAAATCATCAAAGGAATATTTTTTTACACAACACTTGCTTGGCTTGCTTTACACGCAATCGCGACCTTCCTCGATAGCTTGCGTCGTACGCAATACCGAGTTTCACTAAACAACAATATGCTATTAAAACTAGCCGTTATGAATAGTAATAACCACTTTTTAAAAATTTATAAATTTTATTTTTCAAAATGGACTTCATTTTTGGACTCAGAATATCGAAATTTGCCTAGGGTGAAATTTTGGTATTTTTCTGAAAACTTTCAATTTTTGATGAATAGTGAAACCACTAAGTGGTAGGTTAAAAACTGAATTTTGCATAAAACATAATTTTACCGCTTCTGTGAATGGAATTTCAAAAATCCGACAGACACGGTTGATTTCAGTAAGTAAAATGTGGTTCAATGAGATAAAAATAATTTTTTGGTGAATAGTAACTTTTTACTATTTTTACAGCGGTTAATAGTAAATAGGGTAACTAAGGGTAAATATGATATTAATATTACCCTAACACATGTCCTAATTCTATTGGACAAGTGTAATTCGACCAAAAACAAACTTAGGAATAAAATATGACCATTTAGGCCCACTTGGATTAGATTAGGACATTTATTATTAATTTATTTAAAGAAGGGTTAAAATAGTTAAAATCAAAGTTTAATAAGTAAATCATTTTTAATATGGGGTTATACATAAGATAAATTCGATTGTAAATATTCATTAGAAATATAAAAAGATTTCCTACATGATGGTATTTTATTTGTAATTTTTAGACATCAAATAATTTAATTTATTTATGACACAAAGATGATGCAGTAATTATCTTATTAATGAAATATTGACAAAATTGATAATATAAATACCAAAATAAATGTAATTTGAGACTTTTTATGAATTACACTAATTTTCTAGGTTACTATGATATATTACTGTTGATTTAATCAACTTGGTTCGAACATATAATTCTGTTATGACTTTCACAAAAATCATATATCAAATAGTGTCAAAATTGACACAAAATAGTTTTTAAATCAAATATTATATTATTAATTGTTATTTTATTCCTAAAAATCTAAGGATCGGCCAAATGACTTAGATAAGGATATATATATTAATAATAAACAATTTGGGGTTCGTTTGGCATGTTATAGTAAGTGTATTAACCATATAGTGAAAGAAAACAAAAAGACACGGTAAAAGTTAAATTAATTAACTTAGAGTTAAATCTAATTGATAAGGTTAAAATAATACCCTAAACTTGTCTAAATCCTATTGGTTGATAGGATTTCGACCCATCCCCACTTTAGCTTCTAAATAAGACCCTTTGGAACCATTATAAACCGATTTTGACTTTAATATAAAATAATATTTTGAGATATTCCTAAGGTGCCCCTCTCCTCCCTTATAAAAGGGCACCTCCTCCCCCTCCTCCTCACACCACTTTGAGCACTCAAGCTCGGCCAATCCCTGCCATTTTCTCCTCTCCACTTCCCTAGAATAATCCTAGAGGTCCTGGTCTTCTCCAAAGACCAATCTTAGTTCCTTAAGTGGAGGATTCAAAGAGGCGTTCCAAAGAAGAGGTAATATTCATTACCGATCTTTTCAATTTCTTTCTTCTTCAACTTCTTCTTCTTTAGTTGTTTCATGATAAATTAATAACATCAGTATTACTTACATACTGATATGTTATTATAAATATGAAACAACCCTAATTCACCTTCTATCCATCCTACGGAAAAATGAAATCACCGCGCGTGCGTACGTACGGAATACCGTCTCCACGCCGTGGTGTAATCTATTTTCCACCATCACCTTACAAGGATGGGTATAATGGTGTAATGAGTAACTATATATGATTATTATTAAGTAATATTGATACTGAAATAATATATATATATACTCCAATACAATTCCATGATCATACGAACGATATCATCACTCGTGCGTACGTACGGAATACCGTCTCCACGATGTGATGCGACTCGTTATACATGATCTTCATTTCATAATGATTATATAAATGAATTGAATGAATGAATATGGTATATAATACACTAATACCATTCTGTAAATGAATTATCTATAACCTAAAGATAAGAATAAGAATTTATTCGACAAAACACGCATAAGAACAAAAAGTTATAAAGACCCGAGTAACAAGTAACAATGAAATATTACTAACAAGAAGCTAATAATATGACCATATATGATCTCATATCAATATGTATGATTCTGGAATAAGTCAATAACATTATTTAAACCATTATACAGGAGCTTCGGACACGAACAAAGCAAATCAGACCTAAGGTAAGGGAAATATCACAATCTCATTTTTATCCGAGATTGTTTATTCATAAGTATTTACTGGGGTGTATTTTATCATCCACATCCATGTTTCATCAATATGTAATATTATTTCCATCCACCTACAATTGTTTAAATCCATTTTTACCCTTCGGTGAGTTTTTAGTAATATCTATGAAAGGAATCTTTTGTCATACGAGGTACTTTTTGACTTTTCCGACAAAAGTACGAAGAATGTTTTTTTTAACTTATACGACATGAATGGATTTTTAAAACATTGTTTCCAAGAATCTTCCTTTACGAGTTTTCAAGTTTATTTTTAATCAACTTCTTTTATTTTAAAGTTGTATGACATGTTATGAAAGGAAAAATGTTTTTGAAGAAGAAAGGATATTTTCCACAAGAATGGAGTTCAAGTGTTTTATCAAAATTATTTTCCATCTAAGATAATAAAGGGTTCTATTTTTATCCCTATTATTAAATTGATTTGTTCATGTTGTGATGGAATTATTTTTATGAATTCCTTTATCTTATATGAATTGATTTATGATGTCATGATGTTTCAAGAATCCCATTTTTGTTACATGTGTTATGCGATGATGTATGTTTTATGATTATGTGGCACACATAAGAAAGGATTCATTATAAGATGGGTGGGACCTATATCTCCCTCCAATGCATTGGGTAAAGATTTTATATCTCATGAGATAGACATGGCTGGAACGAAAGGTTATTTCGGTTCAGTGATACAGGACTGAAACGAGGAGTGAACTCGGTTCAGAAAGGGACTTTGTCCACTAAGATAGTCTTGGAAATGAGTCATGACTAACAAGAAATGATTTTCCATGATTATGTGTGCATGCCACAAAGTTTCAAGTTTTATGTTATGATTATGGGGATCTCATTTTCACTTCTATGATTTATTCCATGTTAAGATATTATGATCTCTTTTGCAGGTTTTGATTTTAATAAAGATATGATATGATTTTTATTTCCTTTATTTGCCCTTGCTGAGCATTTGAGCTCACCCTTTTATGTTTTCTTTTCCCCAGGTCAGGAAGATGGATATTAAGTAGAATATTCTAAAAGGGACCCTAGATATAATGAAATAAATGGGAGACACTGTAGAAGATTTATGAACCAGTTGTTTATGTTTCCCAGTTTCTAAAGACACTATACCTATACGGTCCTTTGTGGTTTTGTCATATGTTGTAATAAGTGTGCTTCAATTTTGAAGTATTAACAATTTATGTAAAGTGTGGGTCGTTATAGTTGGTATCAGAGGCAAAGGAGGTAGGAATGTATCCGATCCTTGGGAACTCTCACATGTGAGCATTGGACGAAGCATGGCTCTCCGCCCAAGGGCTTCATGTGGAAATGGCTGCCACTGGGGATGGTGGTGTGTCCCGCCCAGGGGGTGTAGCCGCCAATGGAGTGCCCTGATAGGTATCAATTATAGTCCACTGGAAGTAATTCCAGACCGTTATAGTTGGTATCAGAGGAAAGGTATAGTCAACCTTTGGAAACTAGGATGTGAAAGCCTTAGTAAGAACCCTAAGGATAAGTCTAAGCATAGAACACAATCTTAGAAATGGCCATGAATAACCTAGGATAAGACCATAAGCATGAATTTTTTTTTCTTGAATTATGTGGTTTCCTATTATAATTAGTGTTGCTCACACTATTCTTCTTGGTTTTAGTCAATGGCTGGAACCCGAAGGAACCGTGTTAATGCGGAATGCGATGGGCAATGCAATGATTGTCCCCCCTGAGCAACCAAACGATATGGGAGCTAGAATGCAAAATCTTGTAGCCATGCTCACACAACTTTCTCAAGCTATGAATCATGCAGGATTTCCAAACGAACAAAGGAGGGAGCAACATTCTGTTGAATCCTTCATGAGGCAGCGTCCACCTTCTTTCAGCGAGTCTACTGATCCATTAGTTGCTGAACAATGGATTAGTACTACTGAAAATATATTTTCAGTTCTTCAATGTTCTGAGCATGATAAAGTCATCCTAGCAGTGTATCGTTTGGAAGGAGATGCGGATCAATGGTGGAATCTTGTTAAGAATACGAGGCAAAGGGATGAAATTGAGTCTATGGAATGGGACGAGTTCAAGAACTTATTTTTCAATAAGTACTTCCCTCGTATTCTCCGAACAAAGATGGAGAAAGAGTTCCTTGAACTGAAGCAAAGGGATGATGAATCTGTTAGTACCTATGAAGCAAATTTTACAAGACTTGCAAGGTACGCTTCTGGTATTATTATCCAACCTGAGAGTAAGATCGATCGATTCTTTAGTGGCTTAAAACCAAGTCTTCGAAGGGCGTTAGCCATAAGGGACTTCAATAGCTACGAGGAAATCGTTCGATGTGCTCTCAAAGTCAAGATGGAGATTGGAGTAACCCATCAGTCACATGGGTTTGATAAGAAGAGGAAGATGGAATTCAAAGAAAAATCTAAAGAGCACACGGAAAAGAAGATGAGCTTTTCCTTATGCTCAAAGTGTGGAAAGAAACATGGAGGGAGTTGTCTTAAAGGGACAAGTAAATGTTTTAAATGTGGAAAAGAAGGTCATCGGGCATTTGAATGCCGTGATAATGGGAAGAAGATGTCTAATGATGCAAACAAAGGAAGGGATACACAGAATGAACCTACTACACTTCAATGTTTCAAGTGCAAGGAGATGGGGCATTATGCCAATCAATGCCCAAATCCAAGGGTTGATGATGATGGTCGACGTCAACAAAATCTTAAGGCTAAAGACAAAGGAAAGTCACATGAAATTTCTATCAGCGATGTGGAGTACGATAACGATGTGGTGAAAGGTGTGATATTTATACTGATCATAAAAGTTTAAAGTATATTTTCACACAAAAGGAGTTGAATATGCGTCAAAGAAGATGGTTGGAGCTGATTAAGGATTATGACTGCTCAATCCATTACCACCCTGGGAAAGCAAACAAGGTGGCAGATGCATTAAGTCGACAAGACCATGCTAGTTTATCCATGATGAGGATCACAAAAGATCCAATATTTATGGATTTACAAAGGATGGATCTTGGAATTATAATGGAAGGGGAAAAATATTATCTTTCTCAAATGAATGTTCAACCATCTATACATGTGAATATTAAAGAGGCACAAAAAGAAGATGTCGAGTTACAAAAGAAGGTGAGAAATGATCCTGAATTCAACCTTGATTGTGATGGGATAATAAAGTTCAGGAATCAGGTTTGTGTTCCTCCCATCCCCGAATTAAAGAAAG
Organism: Viscum album; assembly: GCA_963277665.1. Lineage (NCBI taxonomy): Eukaryota > Viridiplantae > Streptophyta > Magnoliopsida > Santalales > Viscaceae > Viscum > Viscum album. The sequence goes on along the minus strand of OY728164.1, from coordinate 1,519,856,541 downwards.
AGCTGCTGGATGAGGCTCATAGTTCTTCATTCTCTATTCATCCTGGAAGCACGAAGATGTATAGGGACCTGAAAGAGTACTTCTGGTGGGATGGCATGAAAAGAGATGTTGCTGAATATGTCTCTCGATGCTTGGTTTGTCAACAAGTTAAAGCTGAGAGACAGAAGTCTAAGGGGATGTTACAACCATTACCCATACCCGAATGGAAATGGGAAAACATCACTATGGACTTTGTCACAGGACTTCCTAAAACATCCAAAGGCAATAATGCTATCTGGGTCATAGTTGATCATCTTACAAAGTCTGCACACTTCATTGCTATTAAAGAGGATTTCTCTCTAGATCAGCTTGCCAGGATATATGTAAAGGAAGTGGTAAGATTACATGGAGTACCACTTTCTATTATATCTGATCGAGATCCGAGATTTACCTCGAAGTTCTGGCGAAGTCTTCAGCATACTCTGGATACAGAGTTGAGTTTCAGCACTGCTTATCATCCCCAGACAGACGGTCAGTCTGAGAGAACAATTCAAACCCTAGAAGATATGTTGAGAGCTTGCTCTATGGATTTCAAAGGAGGTTGGGATCAACACCTACCTTTGGTGGAATTTTCTTATAATAATAGCTTTCACTCTAGTATTCAGATGGCTCCTTATGAAGCTCTCTATGGAAAGAAATGCAGGACTCCAACTTGCTGGGATGAAGTTGGGGAAAGAAAGCTATTAGGACCTGATCTCGTTGATGAAATGGCAGAAAAGGTTAGATCTATTCAACAACACATAAGAGCAGCTCAGAGTCGACAGAAAAGTTATGCCGACAACCGAAGAAAAGACCTAGAGTTTGAAGTGGGCGATAAAGTGTTCTTACGAATATCTCCCTGGAAGAGGGTTATGAGATTTGGAAAGAAGGGGAAGTTGAGCCCTAGATATATCGGTCCTTTTGAAATACTGGATCGTGTTGGGAAGGTAGCTTACCGATTGGCGCTTCCACCGAATCTCTCTCAAGTTCACGATGTGTTCCACGTATCTCTCCTGAGAAAGTACATACCAGATCCTTCACATGTACTCAGCTCAGAAGTTGTACCGCTGGAGCAAGATCTTTCTTATGAAGAACAGCCGATAGAGATTCTGGATCGTAGCGAAAAAGTCCTACGAAACAAGGTCACTCGCTTGGTGAAAGTTTTATGGAGGAACCACCAACTTGAAGAAGCTACATGGGAGCTTGAGGATATGATGAGGGAGAAGTATCCTCATTTGTTTGTTACAAAGTGACGAATTTAGAGGGCGAAATTCTTTTTAAGGGGGGTAGAATGTAACACCCGAGACTTTTATGTTATATAAATCATCAAAGGAATATTTTTTTACACAACACTTGCTTGGCTTGCTTTACACGCAATCGCGACCTTCCTCGATAGCTTGCGTCGTACGCAATACCGAGTTTCACTAAACAACAATATGCTATTAAAACTAGCCGTTATGAATAGTAATAACCACTTTTTGAAAATTTATAAATTTTATTTTTCAAAATGGACTTCATTTTTGGACTCAGAATATTGAAATTAGCCTAGGTTGAAATTTTGGTATTTTTCTGAAAACTTTCAATTTTTGATGAATAGTGTAACCACTAAGTGGTAGGTTAAAAACTAAATTTTGCATAAAACTTAATTTTACCGCTTCTGTGAATGGAATTTCAAAAATCCGACAGACACAGTTGATGTCAGTAAGTAAAATGTGGTTCAATGAGATAAAAATAATTTTTTGGTGAATAATAACTTTTTACTATTTTTACCGCGGTTAATAGTAAATAGGGTAACTAAGGGTAAATATGATATTAATATTACCCTAACACATGTCCTAATTCTATTGGACAAGTGTAATTCGACCAAAAACAAACTTAGGAATAAAATATGACCATTTAGGCCCACTTGGATTAGATTAGGACATTTATTATTAATTTATTTAAAGAAGGGTTAAAATAGTTAAAATCAAAGTTTAATAAGTAAATCATTTTTAATATGGGGTTATACATAAGATAAATTCGATTGTAAATATTCATTAGAAAGATAAAAAGATTTCCTACATGATGGTATTTTATTTTTAATTTGTAGACATCAAATAATTTAATTTATTTATGACACAAAGATGATGCACTAATTATCTTATTAATGAAATATTGACAAAATTGATAATATAAATACCAAAATAAATGTAATTTGAGGCTTTTTATGAATTACACTAATTTTCTAGGTTACTATGATATATTAATGTTGATTTAATCAACTTGGTTCGAACATATAATTCTGTTATGACTTTCACAAAAATCATATATCAAATAGTGTCAAAATTGACACAAAATAGTTTTTAAATCAAATATTATATTATTAATTGTTATTTTATTCCTAAAAATCTAAGGTTCGGCCAAATGACTTAGATAAGTATATATATATTAATAATAAACAATTTGGGGTTCTTTTGGCATGTTATAGTAAGTGTATTAACCATATAGTGAAAGAAAACAAAAAGACACGGTAAAAGTTAAATTAATTAACTTAGAGTTAAATCTAATTGATAAGGTTAAAATAATACCCTAAACTTGTCTAAATCCTATTGGTTGATAGGATTTCGACCCATCCCCACTTTAGCTTCGAAATAAGACCCTTTGGAACCATTATAAACCGATTTTTACTTTAATATAAAATAATATTTTGAGATATTCCTAAGGTGCCCCTCTCCTCCCTTATAAAAGGGCACCTCCTCCCCCTTCTCCTCACACCAATTTGAGCACTCAAGCTCGGCCAACCCCTGCCATTTTCTCCTCTCCACTTCCCTAGAATAATCCTAGAGGTCCTGGTCTTCTCCAAAGACCAATCTTAGTTCCTTAAGTGGAGGATTCAAAGAGGCGTTCCAAAGAAGAGGTAATATTCATTACCGATCTTTTCAATTTCTTTCTTCTTCAACTTCTTCTTCTTTAGTTGTTTCATGATAAAGTAATAACATCAGTATTACTTACATACTGATATGTTATTATAAATATGAAACAACCCTAATTCACCTTCTATCCATCCTACGGAAAAATGAAATCACCGCGCGTGCGTACGTACGGAATACCGTCTCCACGCCGTGGTGTAATCTATTTTCCACCATCACCTTACAAGGATGGGTATAATGATGTAATGAGTAACTATATATGATTATTATTAAGTAATATTGATACTGAAATAATATATATATATACTCCAATACAATTCCACGATCATAGGAACGATATCATCACTCGTGCGTACGTACGGAATACCGTCTCCACGATGTGATGCGACTCGTTCTACATGATCTTCATTTCATAATGATTATATAAATGAATTGAATGAATGAATATGGTATATACTACACTAATACCATTCTGGAAATGAATTATCTATAACCTAAAGATAAGAATAAGAATTTATTCGACAAAACACGCATAAGAACAAAAAGTTATAAAGACCCGAGTAACAAGTAACAATGAAATATTACTAACAAGAAGCTAATAATATGACCATATATGATCTCATATCAATATGTATGATTCTGGAATAAGTCAATAACATTATTTAAACCATTATACAGGAGATTCGGACACGAACAAAGCAAATCGGACCTAAGGTAAGGGAAATATCACAATCTCATTTTTATCCGAGATTGTTTATTCATAAGTATTTACTGGGGTGTATTTTATCATCCACATCCATGTTTCATCAATATGTAATATTATTTCCATACACCTACAATTGTTTAAATCCATTTTTACCCTTCGGTGAGTTTTTAGTAATATCTATGAAAGGAATCTTTTGTCATACGAGGTACTTTTTGACTTTTCCGACAAAAGTACGAAGAATGTTTTTTTTAACTTATACGGCATGAATGGATTTTTAAAACATTGTTTCCAAGAATCTTCCTTTACAAGTTTTCAAGTTTATTTTTAATCAACTTCTTTTATTTTAAAGTTGTATGACATGTTATGAAAGGAAAAATGTTTTTGAAGAAGAAAGGATATTTTCCTCAAGAATGGAGTTCAAGTGTTTTATCAAAATTATTTTCCATCTAAGATAATAAAGGGTTCTGTTTTTATCCCTATTATTAAATTGATTTGTTCATGTTGTGATGGAATTATTTTTATGAATTCCTTTATCTTATATGAATTGATTTATGATGTCATGATGTTTCAAGAATCCCATTTTTGTTACATGTGTTATGCGATGATGTATGTTTTATGATTATGTGGCACACATAAGAAAGGATTCATTCTAAGATGGGTGGGACCTATATCTCCCTCCAATGCATTGGGTAAAGATTTTATATCTCATGAGATAGACATGGCTGGAACGGAAGGTTATTTCGGTTCAGTGATACAGGACTGAAACGAGGAGTGAACTCGGTTCAGAAAGGGACTTTGTCCACTAAGATAGTCTTGGCAATGAGTCATGACTAACAAGAAATGATTTTCCAAGATTATGTGTGCATGACACAAAGTTTCATGTTTTATGTTATGATTATGGGGATCTCATTTTCACTTCTATGATTTATTCCATGTTAAGATATTATGATCTCTTTTGCAGGTTTTGATTTTCATAAAGATATGATATGATTTTTATTTCCTTTATTTGCCCTTGCTGAGCATTTGAGCTCACCCTTTTATGTTTTCTTTTCCCCAGGTCAGGAAGATGGATATTAAGTAGAATATGCTAAAAGGGACCCTAGATATGATGAAATAAATGGGAGACACTGTAGAAGATTTATGAACCAGTTGTTTATGTTTCCCAGTTTCTAAAGACACTATACCTATACGGTCCTTTGTGGTTTTATCATATGTTGTAATAAGTGTGCTTCAATTTTGAAGTATTAACAATGTATGTAAAGTGTGGGTCGTTATACTGTAGGCCAGTGGTAGGCGATAATGGCCAGCCACACTTCGTTTGTGGGTTCGATTCCCACAGCCTTGTCCGACGCGATGGGCTGTCGCCTGTCCTGCAGGTTTTCCTTTTTTTAAAACTACATTACTATAAAATCCCATCAGTAATATTGAAACAAGTTCTATCCTTAAACAATACTTAGCATATGTCCATCATAATCCATTCCAATATTTAGGCTTATCTAAAATACTTTAGTCCAAGCACATAGTATAAAGAAAACGATTACTTGAAATTTCATCAACCAAGCATGTGAATACCATCATTTATCCCCCATATATATATATTGTTGGTCACATTCCAATCATGTGAATACCTTAATCATGTATTCTCTTGAAAAAATGAATACCCATTGAACCATAGTGAAAACTTGAATGCAGTTAAAAGTTAACACTTTCCACATACCAAAATCCTCAAAATTCTATATACTCAAACCATGATATCACTCAGTCCTTTTATCAATAATGAGCTCATGAATACTGTTAAACATTTCATTTTCTCATTTTCCATTCATTATGATCATATCATCTTATTTCCAAAAATATCTCAATCACTTTGAATACCACAGTATACCGATACATAAATATTCCAATACTCCATGATACAACAATATTTTGGAATCCCATTACATAAACACTTAATCATTCCACCACATCGTTGTCATATTCAACATCACCAATAATGATCGCATGTGACTTCCCTTTGTCCTTTTCCTTAAGCGGTTTCTCATGTCGATCATCACTAACCCTTGGATTAGGGCATTTATTAGCATAATGCCCCATTTACTTACACTTGAAGCATTGAAGTGTTGGTGGTGCGTTCTCTACAGTGTTTGCTTTATTCACATCATTAGAAACCCTTTTTCCATTACTTCGACACTCAGCTGCTCGATGACCTTCTTTTCCACACTTAAAAAATTTTCTAGTCCCTTTAAGACAGTCTCCACCATGCTTCTTTCCACACTTTGTGCATAAGGAAACATTCATCTTCTTTTCACCATTATTCTGAGATTTCTCCTTGAACTCCATCTTTCGTTTCTTTTCAAAACCATGAGATGGATATGTAACACCAACTTCCATTTTTACCTTGATAGCACAATGCACAATTTCTTCATAGCTACTGAAGTCTCTTATAGGTAATGCCCTTCAAAGACTTGGTTTTAAGCCACTGAAAAATCGATCAACTTTACTTTCAGGTTGGATGATAATGCCAGATGCATACCTTGCAAGTCTTGTAAAATTCACTTCATATATACCAACAGATTCATCATCCTTCTGCTTCAGGTCAAGAAACTCCTTTTCCATCTTTGTTCGAAGAATATGAGGGAAGTACTTACTGAAAAACAAGTTCTTTAACTCGTCCCATTCCATGGACTCAATTTCATCTCTTGGCCTCGTATTTTTGATAGGATTCCACCATTGATCAGCTTCACCTTCCAAATGATATACTGCTAATATGACTTTATCATGTTCAAAACATTGAAGAACTGAAAATATCTTTTCAGTGGTACTGATCCATTTTTCAGCAACAAGTGGATCGGAAGACCCACTGAAAGAATGTGGACGTTGCCTCATGAAGGACTCAATATAATATTGTTCCCTTCTCTGCTCATTTGGAAGTCCATAATGATTCAAAGCTTGTGTAAGTATAGCAATAAGATTTTACACTCCATCTCCCATAACACTTGTTTGTTCAGGAGGACAATCATTGAATTTTCCATTACAGTGATCAACACGGTTCCTTCGGGTTCCAGCCATCGTCTAAAACCCATAAATAATAGTGTGAGAGGCAAAAATAATGCTAGGGAAAACAACATAGTAAAGGGGGAGTAACCTTAATATCTAACATCTTAGGTTAAATTATAAGATCGTTACCATAGTTCTAGGACTATATCTTATACGTATACTTATCCTTAGGTACATCCCTAGACATACCTTAGTAATATCTCTAGGGATCTCACTAACGTTTTCGCATCCTAGTTTCCAAAGGTTGACTAAACCTTTCCTCTGATACCAACTGTAGAGACCCGAAGCTTAACGTACAAGGACATTACATCACTTTTGCGGAATACTTATTACATAACAAAAACACACACACAAGGACCGTAATAGTTTAGTGTCTTTGGAAACTCGGAACGCAATCTTCTAATCATGGTGAAAGATCTTCAACATATCCCATAAAGATCTTCCTTTTTTTACCTAAAACCTTTCTTTATATCCTGGGGAAAAGAAAACATAAAAGGGTGAGCTCAAATGCTCAGTAAGGGTAAAAAAAAGAAAAATCAATCATATCATATTCATAAGAACATATCTTTTGGAAATCTTAACCTGCAAAAGAGATCATAATTTCATAACATGGGATAAATCATTTTAGTGAAATTTAATCCCAATAATCATAAATTAAAACATGAAACTTTGTGGCATACACACATAATCATAGAGAATCATATCTTATTAGTCAAGACTCATTGCCAAGACTATCTTAGTGGACAAAGTCTATTTCTGAACCGAGTCACCCTCGTTTCAGTCCTGTTTCACTGAACTGGTATAACCTACCGTTCCAGCCATGTCTATCTCATGAGATATAAAATATTTACCCAATTCATTGGATGGAGATATAGGTCCCACCCATCTCATAATGATACCATTCTTATGTGTGCCACAAAATCATAAATCATACATCATTGCATAACCCATGTAATAAAAATTGGATTCTTAAACAACATGAAATCATAAAACAATACATATAAGATAAAGGAATTCATAAAAATAATTCTATCACAACATAATCAAATCAATTTAATTATAGGGATAGAAACATAACCCTATATTATCTTAGATGGAAAATAATTTTGATAAAACACTTGAACTTCATTCTTGAGGAAAATATCCTTTTTACTTTAAAAACACTTTTCTTTCTTAACATGTCATACAATTCTAAACTAAAAGAAGTTGATTAAAAATAAACTTGAAAACTTGTAAAGTATGCTTCTTGGAAATAATGTTTTAAAAATCCATTCATGTCGTATAAGTTAAAAAAAACATTCTTCTCGTACTTTTGTCGAAAAAGTCAAAAAGTACCTCGTACCAAAAATGACAAAAGATTCCTTTCATATCTTTTATAAAACTCACAAAAGGGTAAAAATGGATTTAAACAATTGTAGGTTGATGGAAATAATATTACATATTGAGGAAACATAGATGTGGATGATAAAATACACCCCAGTAAATACCAAAGTATAAACAATCTCGGATAAAAATGAGATTTTGATATTTTCCCTTACCTTATGTCCGATATGATTTGTACGTATCCGAACCTACTGTATAATGATTTAAATAATGTCATTAACTTATTACAGAATCATATTCATTGTTATGATATCATATATGGTTCACTTATGACTTTATATTACCCGTTATTTTTTAAATTCCATGTTAAAGAAGCGTTTTGGGTAAAATCGTTTCATTTATCCTAGGTGTTTGGACTTGTTGTTATTGACATTATTATTACTTATATAATGATTTAATTACTTCCAGAATATAAAATATGATTTATATATCGTATATATTCAGTATATATATATATATATAATAGATAGATAAATGAAATGAAACACACCGTTCATGGAGACGGTAGTCCGTACGTACGCATGAACGCTGTTTTCCTTTCCTTATTGTCTTGAATGGAAGTAAGTAGATGAAATATATATATACATAAATCTAGTAAATTTACCATGTCATATATTTCATTATTATTCATTATATATACTTTATAATCATTCATGAATGGTTAATGTGGAGAATGAATCTCATCGCGTCGTGGAGGCGGTATTCCGTACGTACGCACGCGCGGTGATTTCCTTTTCCCATAGGATGAATAGAAGGTTAATTAGAGTTGTTTCATATTTATAATAACATATCAGTATATAAGAGATACTGATGTTATTACTTTATCATGAAACAACTAAATAATAAGAAGTTGAAGAAGAAAGAAATTAAAAAAGATCAGTAATGGACATTACCTCTTTTTGACGCGCCTTCACTTAGCCTCCGTTTAAAGAACTAAGGATGGTCTTTGAAGAATACCAGGACCTCTAGGATGATACTAGGGAAGTGTAGAAGAGATTTTTGCAGGGGTTGGACGAGCTTGAATGCTCAAATTGGTGTGAGGAGGAGAGGGAGGAGGTTCCCTTTTATAAGGGAGGAGAGGGGCACCTTAGGAAAATCTCAAATTATTATTTTATATTAAGGTCAAATTCGGTTTATAATGGTTCCAAATGGTCTTATTTCGAAGCTAAAGTGGGTATGGGTCGAAATAATCTCATGAAATAGGATTTATACAAGTTTAGGTTATTATTTTAACCTTATCAATTAGATTTAACTCTAAGTTAAATAATTTAACTTTTACCATGTCTTTTTGTTTTCATACACTATATGGTTAATAAACTTACCATAACAATCCAAACGAACCCCAAGTTGTTTATTATTAATATATATATCCTTATCTAAGTCATTTTTCCGAACCTTATAATTTTAGGAATTAAATAACAATTAATAATATAATATATTTTTTAAAAACTAATTTATGTCAATTTTGACACTATTTGGTACATGATTTTTATCAAATTCATAACAGAATGATAAGTTCGAACCAAGTTACTTATATCAACAATAAAATGTCATAGTAACCTATAAAAATAATTTAAGTCATAAAATGGTTCAAATTACGTTTACTTGGGCATTTATAACATCAATAATGTCAATATTTCATTAATAAGACAATTGCTGCATCATCTTTGTGTCATAATAAATGATAATTATTTAATCAATAAAAATTCTAAATAAATTCCTATGATGTAGATAATTGTATTATCCTTCTATAGACTATTAATTTTCTAAGTTTCATGAAGTTCATCACTAAATTAAAATTATTATACTTATAAGATTTAAGAAAATGACATGTTGTCACATTCTTTGGTTTTAATAATAATTAAATTATTTTCATGGAAAAAAGTCCATTAAATGAATCTAATCTGACCCTTAGGTGATATTGGTCGACTTTTAGTCATCCAATAGGATTTTGACATGTGTTAGGGTAATTTTATAATATTATATTTACCCTTAATTACCCGATTTACCTTTAACTATGGTAAATAAAATTTACCGTAGTTACTATTCATAATTCCCAAAAATAAAAAGTAGCTTATTAACATAATTTGGATACACTGATTCCAAATATGGAATCCATTTTTCCAAATTCAATACACAAAAGTTGCAGAAATTAAATTAAAATTAATCCCGTTGTCGAAAGAAAACGGGTTTTTCTTTAAAACATTGCAAAAGATTTAATTGATTTATCCTACGAATTCAGTGTAGAATTAATGATAATGACATACATTATATTAAATGGTAAAAATATATTCTATTTATACTTTAAAACCATTCAATATTATAATTTAACCATATAAATTATTGCGATGAAAAAAGTTGTTTTTAATTAAAATATAGCATGTTTTTACTATTCATCAAAATATAAAAGTTACCAGAATAATATGAAAAATTTATCCAAAGTAAATTTTTATTTCATGATTTCAAAGAAGAATTTTATTTTGTCAAATTGAACTTATAAACATGTCAAAAACTAGATTTTAAGTGGGTGCGCCATCAAAAGGCGGCAAAACTGCATTTTTTGAAAAATAATTATTTTACACAAAAAATTTATTTTGTTCTTATACCATGTTTTAAAAAATGTGTAAGATGAATAATAATGTTATAAGATTCAAAATTTAGTTAATACTATTCATAACGGCTAGTTCATAATAATATTATAATAATATATCGTTGTTTAGTAAAACCCAGTATTGCGTACAACCCACGCTATCGAGGAAGGTCACGATTGTGTATAATGTAAGCCAAGTCAGGGTTGCGTGCTGTGCAAGAATCCTTCGTTGTTTCATATATCATAATACAATAATATTTCATTTATACATTGAATATATATATATACTCAATGTTGTGAAGAATAACTATTATCAAAATTGTGTGTAACATAGTGTTGCGTATACTGCAAGCTAATACGATGTTGCGTATAGCGCAAGGTAATATTGGTGTAGCATACAACACAAGACATTAATGAAATTAAAAGAATATTTTTCATAAAATCTCGGGGTGTTACAGCCTAGATATGGTACTATAATTTATTATATTGTAAAGAGATGCACGAAATTTCATCCTTATGGATTGAATAGTTGTGTAGTCTTGGTAAACTATACAAATACATGGGTATTATATTACTTTTGAAAACAAAAAATACAACATGATTTTTTGGATAAAAATAGGTTTACTTCTATCACATTATTTCATATCAAACATAGTACATCTCATGGATTCCTTGGTAAAGGAAACAAAATAAGGGTGAGGTCAAATACTCTGTAAGGGTTATGTGGAATAAAATTTATCATTAATAAATAATAATAATCAACATGTAAAGATATTTACCTGAAAAATATGAATCATAATCAATATATCGAGAATAATATGGCTAGAATAAATGATTTTCAAGTTTAAATAATTTCTTGAGCATGAATTCATTAACATGGATATTCTAACTAGTTAAATAATAACATGGATCACCAATACAATATTCATTATGATAAAATTCTTAATATTGGACATCTGAACTACAAGATATATCCTCCACAAAGTTACTATCATGATTTATTCTCAAGAATGTTTAATTTTATGGGTAGAAACCCATCTATTTTTGACAACCGATCTATTTCATGGGGCTCGTCGATATATCAATGGGATTAATGGGGCCCTTACTTCACATACTAGATGTATTTCAGTCCTCATATAAAAGGGATGATCATAAAAAACTTACAAATTCATATTGAAAATTTATCATGAACATTTTGAATCATTTACCAATTAATAAACATAAATATAAAACATAAAAAATAACAGGGAATATAGTATCAAAACTACCCATCTATACGCAAATTGATAAAAACAATCTATACAAAGAATAAAGTTGTTATCAACACAAAAGTTACCCATTGAAGTAAAAAATAAAGTGTTGTTGTTCTTGATATATATATATATATACCATAAAAATATCATTAAAATAATTCCTGTGGAAAATAACCTTTTCATTTTAAAAATCACTTTTTCAAACGTAATTTTTCCTGGAAATCATATTCTTTGAAAATAAATTTTAAAAATTTTAAATTTGAAGATTATTATAAAAAATATTTACAATTAATATTGGTTAAAAATATCATTAATAAATTATTTGGATAATTCTAAAACATTCTGAAAACATTTTTTAAAATCATGGATTTTAATGATAATGGATTTCTTACTGAAGATAGTAGAGAGGTCAGATTTAAAAAAAAAATTATTTTCTCAATTACATTAAGTACCAATGTGTGGAAAGTTATTAATACTATATCAAAAAATATTAAATAATATAATATATGAAAATTATATGGGATTATTATAAAATTATCAAATAATTTCCATTAACTGAAATTTGAAAATATATATTCTAAATGAGAGTGTGGTTGTGAAATAAACCCTTTAAATTATCATAATGATGTAGTGAGAATTAATAAAATGAATAAATTATTTGTATCAACTATAAATTAATAGAAAAAAATAAATAAAATATAAGGTAATCAACATCCATTATATAGATAATCATAGAATGGTAGAATCAATGATGTAGAAGCTTAACCCAATGAAAAAAATTAGTTATGAAATATCATACATAACTATTAATTTTGATTGAATGTTCTCTAAACCAAAAAATAGTGTTATAAACATGTTATTAACATATATAAGAACTATGTTATCATTTATAATATAATACATTATTCTTTAATATCATATCTTCGTCCTTATATTAATAATCAATCAAGATTTTCATTTTTTACGTGAATTAATTTCATTATTTTCACTTCTATGTTCGTCCATGAAAGATCCTATTATTTACAATATTATATAAATTCACCATATTGATAATGATATTAATGAAATAATTATCATATATTTACTATAATATTTCCTTTAAAACCAATAATGAAATTTGGTTTTGGAAAAGAAAGCATGTTACAATCAAGAAGACGATAGGTTGTATGTATGCATGATGAACATTTCCCTTTTTAAATGATCATTATAGAAAAAGAGTATATATTATATTATAATTATATAATGATAAAAATCTTATGATTACTATATTATTTAATTAAATATACACACATATAACATCCATTTGATGTGGATATGACAAATAATCACATCGCTTCGTGGGAGGCGTTAGTCCACACACAGTAGGAGTGGCGTAATCATTTTTCCATATATGGAAAGGTAATAAAAATATATTTCATTTTATTTTTATAATATTAAATGTTTCATAAATACATTTATTCTAGTATTTATATCCCATATACTCTAAAATGTTTCCTTACTTATTTCCATGTTATGCATTTAAAAAATCAAATCACATAACATCATGTGGTAGTAGTATGTTGTTCACATTAGTGACTTTATCATATTCTCTATGAGATGGAATGTGAAAATATGAATGTGATAAAAATATTCAATAGGTATAGTTAAATTATAAATTTAGTATATATAACTTATGTCTATCATCATATCCAATATTGTGATTGTGTAATGGTAAGACGAACGAAATCATTTCATGAGGCGGTAGTCTGCAATACAGACAAACGATGAATTTATAAACCATTTGATTGATGTGTAATAGGTTGTAATGAAAACCATATTAGAAAAAAATATATCAATACATGTAATATATTGTGGTTATTATATAATCATGGTTTAATAAAAAATAAGGAGGTTAAGAAAGAAATAAAATAAAGATGTTTGTTAATGAAAATTACCTCCTCTTTAGGTGACTTCATTTGGTTTGTAGAAAAATAATTCAATGGACAGATTTATATAAAATATAGGGATTCTAGGATGTTTGGAGTGAATTATGGATGTTATTGGGTAGGTATTTAATGAATAAATATTTTTTATGGTGTCAAGTGGAGAGGAGAGGGGTTGGACTTTTATAATTGAGGTGAGTTGCAAAATTGTAATTTTTTGGAAAATAGATAGGTGTACCCATGTTTTTACATGCCTATTGGCTCCAATAAATACTATAATTGATAAAAGAGGGTATAAGGTCAAAATATTTTCATCAAATGGTGTTTAGACATGTTTCTTGGTCATTTATCACATTATGGTTAAAGTTTAATCCCTTGGTAAACTCATTTTTACCATAATCATGTTGATTAACTATAACAATTTTCATGAAAAATTATGGTCCAAATTTATGTTAATTGTAACACTTTGATATTTTTTGAATTTTCTACTGATTAATTATATCTTTTTGATATTATTTTTTTCATTTAACACAACACTGAATATATCTTTTTGTTATATTATACCATAATGTTTGGCTTGTGTAATACCAAGTTAATAATCAACTACACTAAATATAAAGGTAAAATTTCTCAAAAAATAACACTTATTAAATCTTATGTTAGATATAATACTGAAATTCCATGATGGGTTCTATAACATGAAAGATCTAGTTTTACCAAACAATAATATATTTTTAAAATGTTATTAATTAAAACATGAAAAAATAATTTGGAAGTTAAGTTAGCGGTTGTGACTTGTATTAACTAACATATGGAAACCCATGTCTTACACAAGAATTAAATTAATTCAATAGTTATAATGAATATTATAACCAATTTAATATAAAGGTAATGTTTTTATAGAAAACATTTTTATGCCCATAATGCGGTATTATCCTAATAAATTAAATTAATTAAAATTAATTTTATATATTAATGTAATATAAATATTATATATTCAATAATTTTTTTTGATATTCATTCAATATATTATATAGGAATATGGAAAGAACAAACCCAATATTATACACACAAACCTATATTTATATTAAGGGATTTCTCACCTTTTTATGGAGAACCTTTTTTTAAATATAACTTTTTGAAACTTTATAAATGTTAAATTTCAAATTAAACATCATTTTTTAATGATAAAAATTAAAATTAGTTTAAATATAATTTTTGGTATTTTTCTATGAAATTTTAATTTATACCGAATATTGAAAAATACTAAAATTAAACTCAAAACTGATTTTTCATCAAAATTATTTATATTTTAAAATTATATTTTTAATTTATTTTAAAGTTTAATTAGATTAAATTTTTATCAATTAATCTAATTTAGGTCATTTGAAAAAATTTCACATTTATACTGGTTATAAAAACCTAGAATACTTTTGAATTTTTTTAATTTAAAAAGAGAATATGTCATTCCATATGCGGGATTAGATTTAAATTAACTTCTGACACATATTTGAATTTAATTTACGAAAATTGATTCCATATTTACCAGGAATGTTTAGTCAGAGGCAAAACCTCTGACCATTTATTAAAGAGACATAAAAAGTGCAGTAAACAAGCAAATGGATGAGGGTGAACATCTTACCCAAACCCAAAAAGTAGTTCAAACCAAAATCAGACAATTACATATCATTGGAATCAAACCAACCAGAAACCAACCAGTATCATCATCAATTGTACCTTGAGCAACTCAACTCAATAGAAAAATTCATCATTAACTAATGGATCAGAAAAACCCAGTGCAAACTCCTCATAAACTCCACTATCTCTCCTCTTGCCACTTCCTTCAGAGCCAATACTCCTTCAAAACCATACAACTATCCTTCACGCTCTACCATTGTTGAAACACGTCGCCAACACAATGTCGAAACAGTCCAAAGGAAAACCCAAAATCCATATCCAAATCCAAACCATAAAACCAATATCCCATCCAGAAGCAATCAAGCAAAAACCTTGCAGAAAGCGCACCTCAGCAAGATTAAAAAACCTTCCCCCTTCAGAACTGAAGAATGGCACAACTCCCCATGGAAACCCACTGGAACCACTTGGGGAAATTCCAGGATGCGGTGGAAGAACCGAGACGGAAAGCACTATCCGACAGATCTGAAGAGGCGTCGCCAACGGAGAACACCGGAGTAGAGACTTCGTCGACGTATGCCAAGCCGCAGGCCGGAACACCACCGATCTGACGCCACCGGGAGCGGAAGCTGGAGAGGCGAACCTCAGACGCATGAAGACGCCACACCGATATGAGACCCGAAGGAGCCGAGCCGAACCAGGCCGGAGGGGGAAGGGGGAAACACCGCGGGAAGTGAAACCCTAGCTGCCGCGGAAGCTTGGGTAGACACCGCTCAGAGGCCCCCTTCCCCATATTTATAATAAACACAATTTATATCGTCTAATATTATATATTTGGTTTTATTTATTATAAATCTAATTAATTAGGACAATTATGATTAAATTATGATGAAAATTGACTAAACCCTAATCTTTAGGCCTAATATGACCTATAAACTTGTTAAAATTCCTTTTGACTAAATAATTTAGACTCAACAGTAAATTTTCTCCACTTTGGACAATTATTGGATATATTTTACATAAAAATGTTTTATGGGGTTTCTCATTTCTAATATTTTATAGGAGTCCCACTCCTCCACTATAAAAGGCCTTCTATCCTCCCACTTCCACAAACCTCTCAAGCCACATGATTTCATCCAATATAATCCCAATTAATTACTCAAAATCTCTAAATTCTTATATGAAACCTTCCTTTTTGAATAAATCAATCTAAAAAATCTCTTTAGAGAAGACCAAACAGATTTATCTAACGAAGAGGTAGTAACCTTCCTCAAGCTACTTTCTTTAAATTTTTTTACACCCCCTCAAATATTTATATTTAAGGATTGTATAATAACTAAAATCATAAATATATGGACTTTTATTATAATAATGGTAATACCAAAACGTAAACACACATCCATCTAATGGGTAACGAACACATTGTTTACGTGTAGGACGAACTACCACCTCATGAAACGATAATTGTTAATTTGTTCCTTGACCCATTTCATGGTTTGAAATTATATTGGAAATTACATATATATATATATGATATATATGATTCAAATTCTGAATTTAATAATATTTAATTATTTTAAAACACATATATTTAAACATACCATTCTGTGTAAATATGATACTTTTGTTTGAGAAAGTGTGCCCCACTGCCCCCACAAAGCGATGTGATTCATTCAAACACTACAAGGAATGTATTATAATTTTTTTTGTGAAATAATATTATATATATTAAATAATAAATATTTTTAATGATATTATATAGATATATATATAAAATTCTTTTAATTCTTTTATTAAATATGATAACAAAACGGAAACAATGTTCATGCATACGTACGACCCACCGTCTCAATGAATATTGTATTCCATTTCAAAAATATTTTATTATGTAGACTAAAATAATGAAAATAAACTGAAAATGAATGATATTTATATTATTTTTTCATTATTTAAATCATGATATATGTATAAGGACCAAATATATAGAAAATTATGACCATGAGAAAAACAAACATGATATTACCTGAAGTGTATCCTTTACATGGAATTTATAATAAGAGGGTAATATAAAGTCATAATAAAATCATATACTATATTGGGTATAATAATATTGTTTTATAAATGGTTTAATATAAACATAAATTTTTGATACATGAGGTTTGAATTAGTGTGATGAGATACAAGACATAAGGTAATTGAATTTCATCTCACTCATTATTTCTATGAGATTCATTACTTATTCATGACTCACTTATTTTGTGTGGTGTATATAATGATCATGAATTTGTTATATTCCATTGAATTTTATATTTTTTTGGTATTTTCATAACCATTTTATGGTCATTATTTCATGTGTTTTATGTTTTAAATGTTTCCAAATAGGGACAATATTTTTTCTCAATTTTCCTTCATTGGGACTCATGGAATGTTATTGACCAATATTTTTTTATGAGGAATATAAAATGACTTTTAAAATTTTATATAATGAATATCCTTATATTTATGAAATTTTATACTACTTTTAAATATATTTTTCTATATGGGGTGTATGATTCAAATGTACTATATGGTAAGAGTTTATTGAAATAATATCACTATTTATCAAGATGGTTTATGATCATATTTTTATTGATGAAATATTATGATCCATATTCCCAGAAACCTCACGAATTTTCATCTCCATGGGTTTGTATTTGTGTATTAATGTATACGTAACATTTTCCACTATTGTTTACCAAATTTAATTGAGAAAATATTTTTTAAAAATATCTTTTCCTCCCTCATTTCTCAGAAATCAATGTTCAATTCTATTATGATCATTAAATGAAATGTTTATCAAGTTTTTCTTTTTTACAATTTTTTTAAAGGAATCTTAATTTCTGTATCTCATCAAGGTATTATTCTATCCTTTTTACCATGAAAAATTAATGTTTTTTACCTCATATTGAATGTATATATTTACACACTTTCATTTCTTTGACACCTCATATTCATGTTTAATTGGTTAATTTTTAAGATAAATAGTTTTAAGAGATTTTTATATAAATATTTTTCAAATCATCTTGAATATTTATTTATAAATTTTTAGAGTAATTTTCAAGGAAAGTAGTTTCCAAAAGGGATTCATGCTCAACTTATATGTTTTCATCGATAAATATTTTTGAAAAGGTTTTGAATTTCATATTCATGATTTCAATGGAATAAAGGCTTTCAAAATTTTCTTAATGCTTCCTTTATAAGTTTTCTAGTTTATTTGAAATAAATTTTTTTTCAAATGGTTTTACATTATATGATGATTTATTAATAGGAGTTAGGATAATATCTTCATGAATTGTTTTTAATGATATTTCAAAATTATTTTTCTTTTAAGATATCATCCATTTGTGTTACTGATTCCTTATTGGGGATATGTTCCAAGGTCACATTCAATCCATTCTTGGGATTGTTTATGTTTTAATAACACGATTTTTAAGAAACTAATTACCCTTTAATGGGATATATTATTTTTAAAACGACTTTTTTCCATGGGTAATGATTTTAATTAAATGATTACAAACCGTGTATCTTTTCATATAGGTTATGAGATGATTACATGTGTACGATAACCTTCTAATTCCATGGGGATTAATTTGATTGTTTACGATATTGTGACACTTTTATGTATAATTTTATTTTGAGATGGGTCAGTCCAATATCTCCCTCATATTTATTGGATAATGATATATATATCATGAGGTAGACTAATATGGAATTGGGAGAGAACCTTATCAACTAATATGTTCATGGGTGTGAACTGTGACTACTAAGATAGCATGGGGAGTGAACTTAAACTACTCTGATGGACATGAGATTAAACCATGACTAATAATATGGTTTGGGGAGTGGACCCATACTACCAAGTTGGAATTGAAATCCATGACTTTACTACAATGGAAATCATTTTTATATGATTCCTTGTTTTCCAAAATACAATGTCTTATTCTTGTATTAGGATATAATTCCTCAAGTTTTTACCCTTACGATTCATGACTTATAAACTTCTAATATGGATTCCATGATTGTTGTTTAGGATATTTGATATGTAGGGTATTATCTTATATTTTTATTATCATATTATCCTACCCTTATTTTCATGATTAGTTTATAAATCTCCCTTGTTTATCCTTAATGATTATCTAGGATCACACATTTTTCTATTTCTGTTTACCCAGGTTATAATGATATGTATTATTCTTGATGATACAAAGAAGGTATCTAGTTATGAAGAACCTAGTGTGATATAATGTTGCACACTTATGTAATAGGGTTCATGTATTTATGTTTCAAAGGCACTAAACTAATACAATCTTTTTGATTAAATTTTAGTAATTTATTACGTATTCCAACTATTTGAGGTAATTTATATATATGTTAAGACCGTTTCATTATAGTTTTTATCAAATAAAATGTTTAGTTACCCTTTTCTAAACTATTATGCATAAACCATAATGGTTACTCTAATATCATGTCTTAGGATAAGCCTAATGATAAGGAAAAGTATAAGAAAATGTCCAAATTTTTTTGTAAAGTAATTATTGGGTGGTTTCACTATACTACCTCCTTGTACAGATAAGAGAAGCAGTTGTGGATCAGAAAAATATGTATATAGGGGTAAAAACTCTGATATGATATCCGGAGCTGGACTTCGGGTAATTTGGAACAAGAAAATGGTCCATTATTCACACCTTGTTTAATACTACTAAGTGAAATGTTTTTGAAATAAAAAAATTATTCACAAAACCTTGTGAATGATTTTAGTAGAATATGAATATGAATAAACAAGTATAAACCTAAGGTTTCTTTGATTATATGGTCGGTGTCATGATTTAAGTAACATATATGTAATGTTTCATGATTATTTGGTTTTCGTTAAGAAAATGTGTTTCTCACATCATGCTTTCCAGTTTTAATCAATGTAGATACAATAAGGAACATGGTTAAGATTGAATTTTTTAGATTTTGAAAGTGTGGGCATTATAAAAATCAATTTCCTAAGAGGAAATCTAATTATGAGAATTAGGATGGTGGCATAATTATTGGTTATACCTCTGAATATGAAGAATCCACAAATGACATGTGAAAGGTAAGTGATTTTCTTCTAGTATAGTATAAATTAATCATAAGTATCATGATTATATTGAGGTTGAGGAACCTTAATACATGATTCTTATATAATATTTTAGTAAATAGAAACTACAAAATATTTTGATGAGGCATGAGTTATTGTTTATGAATAACGTTTAATGAATGATTTACTTATGTTTTGGAATTCAAAGATAATGTTTTATAGATCATTAAATATATATGTATTTTTAGAATATGTTCACATTAATAATTGAAAATGATAAGTTTAATAGGGATGAGGAAATTGATAATAGATTTTATAATTAAGGTAAGGTAAGCCTTAATGTGATCATGATTTTAAGAATATTTTGTTTTTCTAGGATGAAGAGATGATTGTTTGGGATAATGTAAATTGGATCGATCTAATTTCCCTATTTTTGATTATTTATTTGATGAAAAAGTGGTCTGTGTCATCATGAATGAAGTTTATATCTTCTTGTACTTTCAGAATATATCTAATAGCATTTTTAATAAGGAATCATGCGTGTTTTCCAAAAGTATTAATGTTAATTCAGGATATTACCATGGTTCAAGAGAATATATGATTAGGGTATGCACATGTTTGGAAAATTACAACCAAAAGCTACTTTGTGATATATGAAGGATAAATGTAAATATTATTTTATGACATTATTTTTATATTATTTGGATTTTCAACATTGGGATGGGTTATATGGATAAGTTTTTATAGAATGTTTACGTTAAACTTTAGATGAAGTATTTGTGTAGCTATCTTGGATTAAAATCTATAGTTTTAAGTCTATATAGTGATTGAAATTATTTTAAGTATTTCCATAATATTTATTTTCAGAAATATATTAATGTAGGTTTATAAAAGTATATCATTTATGTTTGGAGACAACTCATCAAGTCAACCAAGGCTACATGTCTTGAACCCTGGACCAATGGATGATTATGGTTTAACTCCTACAATGGGCCTATGTGATGTCCTGGATAATGAGTATTTTTTTACTTTAAAATTTGATGAATGAATATCTTGTTTGGGATTGATGACCTCAATCACTCCATAATATTTACACATTTCCTCTATGTTCATATTTTCACTACCCACCTATGTTATCTAATCTAGAAACCTAGTTATATGTTACTTTGGGTAACCATCATGTTTCCAAAATTCTTTTTTTCTAATAAAGTTTATGTATTAATTTTTATGATGTTGGTTTCTTTAAAGTGAAATTAAAAATATTAAATATTTTATATCCTAGATGAATTTATAAGTAGAAATTCATTATAAGGGGGTGTTATGAAACACACTGATATATTGTGATTTTTTTTGAATTAATTTAATCTAGTAGATAATGTTTTTTTTTCAAACAACACTGAATATATCTTTTTTACGTTAAAGAACTATGTTTAGATTATGAAATAACAAGTTAATAATTCTTTACAAATAATATAAATGTTAGAATTTTCTATACTTAACAACGAGATTATCTTATGTTACATAGAATATTGACTTCCCTCGATGTCTTGTGTAGCATGTAAGACTGAGTTTTACTAAACAAAAATCTACTATTAAAATATTATTATTTAATAAAATAAGTCATGAAGTAGCTATTAAGTTAGGTGTTATGAAAATTATTATGTAACATATGAAAACCAATGGTTTACCAATATATAAAATTAATTTAGTAGTTATAATGAATATAATAACCAATTTAATATAAAGGGAATATTTTTATAGAAAACTATTTTTTCTGATCACACAACTATTGTATCCTAATAATTAAATTAACTAATATTAGTAAGTGATATTAATGTAATATATATATATATATATATTATATTTAATAAATTATTTTTTATATTCACCATATATATTCAATATGCATAAGATAAGAACAAACCCAACATTAAACATGAAACCCAATATTTTTTATTAAACACTTTTACTGCCTTTTGATGGAGAACCAATTTAAAAAAATTAGAACATTTAAAAAATTTATATTCAGAAATGTAATTAATTTTTGAAAGATAATCTTAAAAAATATATGTGGGTGATTTTTGGGTATTTATCTATGATGTATCATTTTTTTAATGAATAGTGAAAATACTGGAATATTACTCAAACCATCTTTTTCATATAATCTATTTATAAGATTAAATTATATTATTAATTTACATTATACATTAATTATATCCAATTTTAATCAATATATTCAATTTAGGTCACTGGATACAATTTCTCATTGATATTGGTTATAAAACCCAAGAAAATGTTTGAACATATTTATTTTAAAATTCCAATTTTTCATCCCATCTGTGGGATTAAATTCAAATTAACTAATGAAACATATGAAATTGATATTTGAGAAAACTTATTCCATATTTTGAAATAAAATAATTTATAATGTATAATACTATAAACTTAGTTTTTGACTTGAAAGATCAGTGAAGGTAATTTAAATTTTTTATAATGATTAAGATTAAATTAAGCTTACCAAAGGAATAAATGCTAAACATAAGTCCTAATATGACATATAATCTTGTCCAAAATACATTTTATAAAAATATTTTGACTCTATGCTCCATTTTATTGACTTTTAACCATTATTTTTTCCACTTTATAAAAAAATACGTTGATGGGGTTTCCATATTCCTAAATTTTATAAGAGTACCACTACCCTCCACTATAAAAGGCCTCATCTCCTCCCACATACATAAGCATATCAAGACACTAATTTTAGGCCAATATCTACCTAATTGGCTCCTAAAAATCTATAACTTTCTTCTTGAATCCTCAATTAGGATGGAAATCAATCCAAGGAATCCATTTGGTAAAAATCAAAATGTGTTTCACAAAGAAGAGGTAACATCTATCCTCAAGATCCATTATTTTATTTTCATTATCGACCCATAAAATATTTTTATTTCATGATTATATAACAAAAAATTATCCACATTATAAAATATGTTATTATACTATGGGTTCGACCTATAACTACAAAAAATTCCATCCTATGGTAAAGGATTATAATATTTATGTCTACAGCGAACTAACCCCTCACGAATTGACGGTTGTTATTATTTCCCATTACCCCCTTTAATGGTTGGGAATTATGATATAAAATATGTCTATATGTGATTCATATGATAAATAATATTTTTTATGATGAATTGAATCTTTTAAAATATATAAATTTATAATTCCTATATTTTGTAAATACGATAATTTATTTTGAGGACGTGTGGACTACCACCCCCTCAAATCAATTTGATACATTCAAACACTAAATTGATTTTATTAATGACATTTTTTGAGAAATTAAATGATATATATGACATAATAATTATAATTTCATGATTTTATATACATATATATTCCTATATTTCATTTTTTTATTCCTTTAAATAAGATAATAGGAAACAACATTTATGTGTACATACTGCCCACTATCTCCATAAACATTGCATTCCATTTCATACATCATAATTATATATTTTACTATAATAGACATATAAAAAAATTAATTATATTTAAATCGTGTTTTTCATTTTTTTTAAATCATGATATAAGTATAATAACCAATGATATTAAAAATAAGACCATGTAAAAAACAAGGTAGATATTACCCAAACAGTAAACATAACATAGAATTTCTAATTAGTGGGTAATATAATGTCATAATAAAATAATATATGGGATTATATATTTGAAAATGCTTTTGTGAAATATATATAATAAGCATACATTAAATATATAGAAATTTTATATGAGTGTGACAAGATTCGATATACAAGGTAATAGAATTTCATCCCACTCGTTATTTTTATGAGATACATAAATTATTCAATTCTCATTTATTTTGTGTGGTGTATATAATACTAGTGAATGTATTATATCGCTATTTTAATTGAATATATTTATATTTTAGTAACCATTTAATGATATATTTATTATCCTGTTTATGTTTCAAAAGATACCAAATGGGTAAAATATTTTTTTCTCTATTTTCCTTATTTGAGACACATTCCATGATATACAAATTTATTTTTATATGAGGTGTGTAAAATTCCATTGAAATGTTTTATGATGAATCTCATTCTTTTCCTTATATTTTAATCTCTATAAAATTTAATTTTCCAATATGTGGTGTATGATTTAAATTAACCATGTGTTATAATTGTTTTAAATCAATATCACAATTTATCAAGATTAATTATGATCATGTTTTTATTGATGAAATATTATATTCCATCATTCATGAAAAATCATGAATTTTATTCTCCTACATTAAGTCTGTATTTATTCATTTATTAGTACCATTTTCAACTCTTTTGTAATTATGCTAGTTAAATTTTTTGAAGAAAATACGACCTTACTTCTTTCATCAGATAAAAATATGGGTTATTTCAAAACCATGATTCCCAAAAAGGGTTTAAAAGAATATTATACAAATTTACAATTATCATTAATATAAATTTTTACCTGTTTCCTTTCACCAATTTTTTCAAAGAATCCTTCTTGTCTCTCTCATGTAAAAGAATTTTTCATACATTTTTACCATGAAAAAGAAATTTTATTTTTACCTTTTATAGAATGTATAGATTTACATGTCATCATTTCATTGAAGCTTCATTTTCTTGTTTAAAATGAAATTTTTTTAGAAATAGTTTTTAAAATATATTTTAAAATAGATGAGTTTCAAAATGTTTCTTGGATTTATTTATAATTTTTCAAAATTTTTCTTGTAAAGATATTTTTTAAAGGTATTCAAGATAATTTTATAAGTTCTAATGGGAAAATTAGTTTCAAGGGGAAACAGTTTTCAAAAGGTTTTCAAGAACTGATTAATGTTTTCATAGGAAAAATGGGTTTATAAAGGTTTTCAATTCTTACTTTATAAGATTTAATGAATATTTTTTTAAAATGGGTTTCAAAAGGTTTTACACTTTAAGAGTAATTTTTCATATGGTAGAGGATAATTTCCTCAGGATGTTTCGTCACAATATTTCAAAACTATTTCACATGTATGATGACCCCTATTTGTGTAACTCTTTAATTATTAGGGATATAATACATAGTTACATTAAATTATTTCTTTTAATTATTTATGTTATAATGGAATACTATTTACAATACTAATTTCTCTTTCATGGGATATATTATTCTGAAACCTTCTTCATGACATAGGTTATTATTTCTATTAAATTATTATAAAAGAATTATTTTTTTATATCAGTTATGATATGATTACATGTGTATGAAACCCATATCATTTCATGGGTTATGATATGAGTATATATGATATTGTTAAACAATTTTTTATGATTTCATTTTGAGAATTTTGATACCTATATAACTCTCAAATGCATTGGGTATAGATTTATATATAATGAGATAGACTAAAATGGTTTGGGGAGTGAACATTGACTACTAATATTGCCCTGGGATTGAACCATTATAGCCCAGATGGTATTGGTAATGAAATCATACTACAAAGATGGTAGTGGGAGGGAACCATGACTACTAATATGTAACGTGTCGTGAAACCATACTTACAAGATGGCCTCATAATTGATGCCTCAACTATAATGAAACTAATATTTACATTCCTATGTGTATGATATAATTCCATTTTTTATTCTTATATTAATATTTCATGGATAAGGTTCTCTATTTCTATACGATTAATTTCTTATGAAATGATAACATCTTTTCCATGATTCCTATTTGATATCATTGATGTTCATGCTATGATATTATATTTTCATGATCCTATTCTCATTCCCTTATTCCCATAATTATGTATACATATATCCCCTTTTTACCTTTATTGATCACCTAAGCTCACCCCTTTTTATGTTTCCTTCACCCTAGGTGATGAAGATATATATTATGTTTGATGAGAATAAGAAGGTTGATAGTTAAGAAGAACCTATTGTGATATAATTTATCTTACTTATATAATTGTTTTCATAATTCCAAGAATCCAAAGCCATTAAACTAATATGGTCTTTGAGTGTATGTTTTTGTAAATTTTTATGTATTTTGAAAATCTGATGTAATTTCTATGTTTGTTAATATTGTGTCATTGTATTCATCATATTAGAATAAATAAATTATTCTAATTTAAAATTTGATAACCATTTTACAAAATTTTGTTCATAGGAGTGGCATAATTTAATTTAATATTAATCATGCTGGTGTGAAGAGAAGGATGGGTTTTAAAGAGAAAATGTTCACAAGTTTACTAAGTTATTATAACTAAATTCAGTATAAAAAATATTAATATGAACTAAATGTTATTATTTTATATAAAATTTTACTATTGAGACATTTAAAATAGTTAAATGTATAATTTATCATTATAAATTTTTTAAATGATAACATATTTTTTGATTAAATTTCATTATTTTTTACAATTCATCAAAAAATGGATCCTCTCTAAAAAAACCAAAAAATTCAACCTAACCTAATTATGGTATTATTATTTATAATTTTAAGTTTATTTTATCAAATAAAATATCTAAAATTAATACAAATGAATTTGAAATAATGTGTGTAAAGAATGACTAAGACCATTTTTATAAAAAAATAAAGTTTTTAGGAATTTTTTATTTTAAATGATTATTATTTAATTTATAATCAATATATAACCAATTAATCTGTTTTTAAATGTGAAATCCATATATATTAATAATATAGTTAATACTATTCATACATTCCATTTCAAAATCAAGACAATAAATATTAAATAATAAAAATAATATATTGTTGTTCTATAAAACATAGTCTGACATGTAAATTAAGAAATATAAAAACTTGTTATTTCATGTATCCCAAGTTAACTCAATGATACATGCATTTTAATATTTAGAATGGATTAATTTTTTTGAAAATAAATATATCATAAAGTCTTTTTATGGTATATTTTCTTTTACGCTTTGTGTTTCTTATCACACACGTTGTTGAATACGATGTTCTAATTTTTGAAACTCAGGGTGTTACAAAACCCTTCCTTGAATTATTATAAAATTACATTATAGTTCATAATTAATCATGATATTTTCCACTAAAAAAATTTATATATTGAATACCCATCCCCATTTCAACTCATGGGTATACACCAATACGTACCTATCAATCATTGATTGGGCTGTTCCATGTATTTACCCCATTCTTTTTATGCGTGAGGTTAAAAGTTATAAAAGATGTTCTTATGTTTTATGACCTCTATGGAACAAAAAATATTATTAATTATATGAATTTTATGACAACGAAAAAATTTATATATCCATATAATGAATTGGTTATGTTTTTTATCTCCTGAGATACCATGTTTGGTGTAAGGTTTGTTATCCTAAGCACACTATGTTATAATGTCTAAGAAGTAAGCCATAAAATAGGATTATGATTTCATGTTTTATATTGTTTCCAAATTCCAATGCTGACTTGGAATTGTCATCATATATTATGCTTCAATGCACATGATAATGATCCTCCTTCCTTTTATGTCACATTGAAATGAATCATGAAAAACATATATTACTTCATCATATTATACATTGTTTATACCCGTGTTGGGATTTATATATCACCCTTTACATATGTACATACCTAGGTTATCCTGTGAAATGGTATATGATCAATGGTTTTTATGTTCATGTTATTATGTGTTAAATAATATATTTAAATCCCAATTTCATGTTAATGTGCTATGTGACTAATTTAGCAACGAAACAATTGCACTTGATCTTATTGAATTTTATTTTGATTATATTAAGGAAATAATTCATTATGTAAGGTGTTTTAAATATATGGGTTATCATTTTAGGTGTCAAAGGGTGATTTAGTTATTTTTTGGGATTATTTTTAAAAAAAAATTATTGAAAGCCCGAGGGTTTTGAATAAACATTGTATAACATCCTGGAATTGTGGTAAATTATATAGTATGTTGATTTTTATCATCAAAATTGTTTTATATATATTATATTTTGGATGATCCGGTGGAACGGTTTTACTTATATGAAATAAATTTGAAAATTATGCATTGGGAATTGAATCGATGATCTATATATGCATGATAAAGATTCCATGTTGCACAACAAGTTTAACACTCCAGTGGGATATACATTACCAAAGTCAGAAACTCTTTTGGAACATTTGTAAAGGGTAATAAAAATGAGTATGAAATTTTATGTTAGGAATTAGACAATTGGTATGTTATATTGAATCCTAGAAATTAATAGGTTTTTTAATATCTGTTATTTACGAGTCATCCCATAATTTTTCAATGTTGCCCATTTATGTGTTTAATAGCTAGAAAATTGTCATCCCAATATTTATTTTGGATAATGTAAATGTTTAGAACTAGAATAAAATAGTTAAATGAAGACTTATCTTAAATTCATGGACATAAAATGTTATATATGATTGTGGTTCTAAGTATTCATTCATATCACACAAGTTTATTAAAACAATTCAAACAGAACATCAAAACTTGGATGTAGAGCTGCCGATGAAAATAAAAAATGTGTAAATTATTGATTCAGATGTATATAATATCTCCAATAAATTTATTCTAAAGATGAAAATGCCATTTAAAATTTTTAAACTCCATATAGTGGAAATTTATGAAATTTTGTGTATTTATTTTATTTTCATATATAAAACCATGTAAATTTTATAGAGAAGGAAATCACCCCCTGTAACATAAATCATCCAATGATTCTATACAAGTGCATGGGGGTGATGAATCGTATTTGGAATAGTAATTTCAATAATTAATATTATTTAATAATGAACAATAATTTCTAGTTAAAATTATTGAGACTATGGAAATGATCATCGTTTATGACAATTCTATTATAAAGGATTATACTGATGTATTTCATGAATAACTATCTGCTTTTCCTCCATGTTTTAAGGACGAGTTATCAATTGATATTAAACATGGTGATTTAATAGTATCAAAGAATCTATACTGAATTACCACTACTGAACATGAATAGTTTAATAAGAAATAGAAGGATAATATGGATAAAGTTATTATATTTTCAAGTGGTTCTCCCTAGGGTGTACTGGACCACTTCCTCAACAAAAAGGAGTTGTCAATGCACATCTATATTGATTATGTAATTTTTTTAAAAAATCACTATAATGAAAATGTACACTATTACATGGCTTTATGACATGTTTGATCATATATGTGGACCTAATACTTCTGTACGGTGGAACATTAATCAGTATATTATTATCTAAGAGTGACTTGGGAGGATATACTAATGATATCTTTTCGTATATTGTATGATCATTACATGTTCACAGTGAATAAAATTTAAATAAATAAAGATTCATCTATATTCATCGACTTAATGGATAGAACCTTTAGGTATCACGTTAACATGTTTTGGGTAAATTTTTTAAATAATATTCGTATTTACATAATGCAATGAAGAAAATGAGGAGAATTTGAATGATGTACTAATGACCTTGAAAAAGGAAATGATATATGTGATGTAATGTAAATGTGAGTTATTGATGGAAAAATTAACATTACTAGTGTATTTTTTCAGTAGTAAGGGAATATAAATGGATCAATTATTGGATAAATATATTAAGTGATGGATCAAACTGACTTCTGTTAAAGAGATACATTGTTTCCTTCGATTGGCTGAGTATTGTTTTCAATTTTTTGTAAACATATCATGACTGTAAATTCCACTAACCAATATAACATGGAGATAAATGATGTTTGACTAGAATAATTAATATAAGAGATATTTAAAGTGATAAATATGAGGCTAATAACTATAAATATTCTCATAAAAACTATATTGTGGAAGGATATGTGATCTATTTAGACATGTCCAAAAAATTAGTGGGTGGTGTAGTCATGAAATATGATAAATATATAGCCTATTCCTCCCAGTGATTAAATATCTATGATAAGAACTACGAAATGTATTATCTATAACTAAATGTAGTTATCTTCAAATTGAATATTATGAAACATTATCACTATGTGGAGAAGTGTAAAATATATGTGAATCAAAAAATTCCTCAAATATGTATTCATACCAAAGGAGATCAATATGATCCAATAATTGTAGTTAAAGATGATATAAGAATGTGATTGTTTAACACAATACCATCATGGGATGGGGAACAAAGTGGATAAAGACATGAGTAGAAATTATCGTACGAATATTTCCATGATGAGGTTTAAAAGTGATAAAATATTCATGGAAATGAATTTTATGGATAATTGAATAATAAAAGGATCATCATCCCACATTTCTCTTCCATTCTTGAAAGGATCAAGTAGGCCCAAAAAGCTAATTTGGAGCTACAGAAAAAAGAAGTGAATATTATGGATATAAAAATATCAATTGATGCAATCATAATCTTTAGAACCTAGATATATGTCCCATAAAAATTAATATGGAACTTCTGGATGATGTGAACAAATAATACTTCTTTATTTATCTTGGAAGCACTATGTTGTATAGATTTCTGATGAAAAACTTCTCTATGAAAATCATGATGATGAAGATTATTGAATTTTTCTCTTGATCCATGGTATTATAATAAGATAAGGTTGAGTAATCTATGTATATGTTAATGATGTATCCACAACCACACTAGTGTGGAATTGAGAAAAAATAATCATTAATTTTCTCATAGGACTCCCCAATACATCTAAAGTTAATAAAACCACCTGTGTGATAATCGATCTCTAATGAATTTCTACAAACTTCATTGCTGTCAATGAATATTTACCTCTTAAATAACTCATTAAGATAGGCGTAATTAATGTTTTAAGACTATATATAGTGTTATTTTCCAATATATCCAATAGATACCCAAGGATTACATGAATTATTTGGATAATACTACTGATATTTTTATAATTAGAGATGATTTTTAGTATTATTTATTACTATAAAAGTTATAGTCAATATTTTAAAACCATTAAAACTATATAGGATATGTTTTTATTTAGATCAGTGGATTTATAGGGATGTTAGAATCAACACCTTTACTTTTTGGGGTTCTCATATAATAATAATTCCATTTTAGCATTAGAATATATAATTTTGAGGTTCTATATATGAAGAGGTGTTGGAAGCCAATTTTCCATGATGAAGTTAGGGAGAGGAATATTTGGTGACCTTATCATATTTTTGATATGATTGATAAGGATCAAACTATTCAACATCATATGAAATATATACAAAGTCAGTAGAAAACCTGCGCTAACAATCATCGATGAGACCTAGAGTTTGAGGTCAGAGATAAGGTCTTCATTTATATATCTCTATCTAAATATTCACGAGGTTTAGGAAGAATTAAAATATTATTCCAAGAAAAATCATCCCTTTGAGATCATTGATCACATTGGAGCTATAGACTATAGAATAACACTCTCAACCAATCTATCCAACGTATATAATGTGTTTATTTAATCCCTCTCAAGGAAGCACATTCTAGACCCCACACTTGTACTACATTTAAATGTTTCAACCTTATAGAATGATCCTTCATAAGAGGTTAAAATTTGTAAGTTCATATATCCAAATATAATACTATTTTAAATAAGAAAAATTACTTTTTCAATGTGTTGTATCAAAACCAGAATTCTGAAGAAGCCACAAGGGAACTAGAAGAAATAATGTATCAGAAGAATGATCATCTGTTTTAGTGTATGAAATGAACTTTTGATGGGAAATTTCATAAGTATGGATGAATGAATAAATCCAATTTTTTATAAATGATGTTAACATTTTTAATAAATAATTTTCTTTTTATGTATAGCTATTATAGAGCAGTGATGCCCTACCCTGGTTATTTTGGGCTGTTATAAAATATATTAGCTCAAATTAAAATTACTATTGACTATATTAACATTGATAATATATCCATAATAAAATAACCATTAAAATTTATATATATATATATATATATAAATATATAAGGATCGTAAATTTTTTAATTGACATAGATGAAATATGTAATGACCTTGCCTATTAGGATCATACCCAGTGGAGCCCATTTATCAATTTTTCCAAGAGAGATAACAACACTACGATTTTCCCAGGTCAAAGAACAAGAAAAAAATTAATAACTAAAGATGAAGATAAAAAACTTATGAGATGTGTTAAATATTATAAATTTTAAAAACCTAACCATGTTCATAAAACCACTCCATTAAAATTCCAAAATCACACAACATAACCTGAGGGTTTATGATCAAAAAGTCGATAATGTCAAATTTGAATTTTTTAAAAAGAATGTCTATAGTAAAGAATTAACATTAAATAATCTATCTAAAGAGTAATATTTCATTAATTTAATTGAAGTTATGATTTATATATACTGGTATGGGATTTTAATTGGTGGTGGTTTAGGTATCACTTTAGAAATCATGTGTGTGTAATTTATTTATGATGTCAAAAAGTAGGATACTAAATATTTTAGAAAATTATGATAAACTTGAGTAATACCATTTATTCTCATACATAATTTCATAATGGGAATGTAAAAAATGTTTTAATATATTATATTTAACATCAAAATATAGATTTTAAAGTAGTATTATCATTTGTTAACACAAAATATTTGATCAATAACCCAATATTGATCATTGATGATTACTCAAAAACTATGAAAGTGTGTTGAATTGAGATATTATCTAATTAATGCATTATATCAACATAGTTATGTGATGAATTTATTTATATTAATTTTCAAATAAATACCCTAAAAAATTAATATTATGGAGTTATAATTCTTGATTTTATCTTTTGAGGCAATCATAAATATATTCAAGAATGTGAGATGGTGAGAAAAGTTGAAACTATGCTCAAGTCATCACAATAGTCCAATTATGCATGGAATCATGATGATCTTTTACCCATTAAGTTTTTGGTGTGTTTATATGATGATAAATAACCAAAAAATTTAAAAAAAATTAAATAATGGAATCAATAATGTAATTAAAACATCATTCAATATATTAAAAAAATGAATCTTAGGATTACATCATGTTTCCCGCATGTGATCACAAGGAGATTAGAGATTCATAGAATGGTGATGGAGAAAAAAAATTATATGGACAAAAAAGCATTAAATCATACCCTATAGTCTATAATTTCTTGGTAATGTGGCCGGGTAGTTGTTTTTTGGACAATTACATCAAAACTTCCAGAACATAAGTCAACTTTCTATGGGACAAGGTGGCATGTTGAAGGAATGACTTCTACATATAATTTTCATTAATATTTTGATATTTTAATCATTTAATACAAAAATGATAATTTTTTATATAGGTGGTTACTCACTTTAACTATCCATTGGTAATGGGATCTACTTAATTGGAGTTTCTAATCTAGAGTTATGAATCAATCACTACAGGTTGGTCCAAATTGCATCGACCATAATTTCATCACTTTTTTGGAATCTTTTGGGCCTCATGTGTATAGATATAACAATTGTTATAGTTGTATGAATTGAATCCCCATGAAAATATAATCATAAAAATGAAGGTTTCACATTTTTAAGAGTGCATATATCATTAGGATAAATGTAGTTAACTGCTATACAATTGGTACATTGTTAATTTACTACTATTTAAGAATGTTTTCAACTCATTAATTCATAATACCAATTATGTGTAAGTGTATTTAATAACGGTATGCTAAAACCTGTGAACAAAAAATACTTAATTATAATGGTAGAAAATATGTGATATATTACTTTTTTATCACACCCATAATTATAAAAAAATTTACACCTGGGGAAAGTATTATATACTAAATTTGTACCGTTAATAAATAAAATATGATAAAACTACCATTATTCTTATGAAATTAAATCTAACATGAATCACTTATGAAATAATTTTTCCTCTAATTCTTCTTCTTTCATATTAAATTTTTATTCCACCACATTTTTTCACCCATGCAAGACATTTTAATCCACCTCACATTGAAGTTTTTACAATTAACTCTTATAACATATAAAGCAGAATTTATTCTCATTTCTATGTGTTCATGTCATTATCTGATATACATTCTAAGACCATATGTTCACTACTAGAAGAATATTTTGTTCTACTCAAGATTACATAGAATAGGTTGTTCTAAGTTGTGTATATGTAATGGTAGTATTTGGTGTTTAAAACATTTCATAGATAAATGTTGTGATTAATCTATTAAGTAAAAACAATGTCCAAATTCATAATTTTTTCATAATGAATGTACTATCTCATCCCCTTATAGAGTTTACCACTCCCAAGTCACACTCACTATTGATCCCTTTGGGTTGGTAATATAAAATCATTTAATAATAATGAGTTAACTATGTATTTTTTTATATTTATTTTTATTGATTATGAATGTGATTTTATTCTTTATTTCCATGAGATAATCTGATTATAAAATATGCATGCTAAAATACAAGGTCTCTAATAGAATAAATGTTTGTACTACTCAAGAGTGCTTCTAATAGGTTGTTCTATTTTTTATTTAATGGTAGGATTTTATGATTAAAATATCTGATAGAGAATAGGTTTGTTTAAAATCTTAGGTAAAAATAATTACCAAATTCAGTAAGTGTTCAAAATAAATATACTCTCTAAACTCCTCGTTTAAGTTATCACTTCCAACTCTCTATCTTAATTGTTCCTCATTAGTGTGTCTTATCAAATAAATGAATAATAATGAGTAAACTTCATATTTTAACTACTTATTTTTCTTTAATTTCATTTAATCTTTTTAATATATGATTATATATATATATATAATTTTCTGAGGAGATTAATAATGAAATACTTGTAAAACAATGGAATAATATTATTTGTTTACCATGTTCCCAAAAAATTTTAATCACACTTTCAATCAACCAATACCAATTAATCATTCCATATAATTCCTACGGAAACACCCTACACCCCCACGCATGCTAAAAAAAATGTATAAGAGAGATTGGTCATTAGGGATAAGTTTGCTTGTAATATGGGTACCTGATAGGAATTTACTAGGCTGTAAATATTATTAATGGTTAAAATTAATGGCTCCCAAAAATATGAGTTAATTGTACAAAGTGATTTTTAATTGAATGATGGCCTCTATCAAGGGTGTATCACAATAGAATAATATTACTTGAAAAAAAATAAAAGAATGATCTCATTTCCCTATATGAAATGCAACTCCAAATATATTTATTAAATTGAATAGTATGCCGTAAATGGATTTTAATGTCACTTGGGTAAGGTATTTAAAAAATTGGTCAGTGAAAATGGGTCATGGGTTTCAAAAATCCATCAAAGGCATTTGAATGATTTGATGATAAAAAATATAGAAAATATTAAATATCAAATTTTATTTGAAAACATTTTTTAAAAAGTTTTGAATTTACAAAAAATAAAATCAAACATGAAAATTCATTTTGTATATTCTATTTATGATAATTATTTATCTAAAAATTAGAAACAATAAAAAATAATGTAAAATTAGAAAAAAAAAATTTTTTATTACTTTTTCTCTATTAATTAAATTAAATTTCTAAAATTAAGCTATCACCCACCCCCACATATAGAAAATACATTGTACTTAATGCATGATGTTTAAATAAATAAAAAATGAAAAAATTCATGGGGAGGCGACTACCTCTTTTGTGTTTTCTTATGTAGCATTTAGCTGTTGGATTTTCTCTTCCAAACGGAGTATAAAATCATTATATTTGTTTTTATTTATATACATACTAATGTTAATCCTACATCCAATCTCCACTGGTGTTGAAGCCATATATTTTGTTTCATGCAATTTTCCAAAAAATTCATGTCTGGATTTCCATTTTCCATGAGACTACTTGAGAATGAGGGATATGTGGAATGACCCCTATCCCTATCCAGGAGTATGAAGTCGATTTCAAAGATAAATGATGAAAAGGTGTATAAGAATACAAATTCAATTTTTTATTTAATTTGAGACAACCTGGGGTACCCACCATTTCAATAAGTGTATATCTATTTTGTAGGTTCAATTTTATTGGTCGAAGATCCCAAACAGACTTATGGATCAAATGTTGCTACACATAGAAGATGGATAAATAATATAAAGAAGTTTTCCTTACCAGTGCGGAGAACCTATGCAGAGGACCTAAACTGATTTCCTACACTGGTGACCTACATTTAGGACCTATGAGTATGTCTAATATCCCCCTACATAGAAGAGATACACTATGGAGATATGCAGAAGTCCTACGTGGACAAACTCTCTTCAACAAGGTCCCCCCTTACCTATAAATAGTACACTTGGGGTCCCCATTTCAACCACATAAACAGGATGGAAGAAATCCCAAAGTTCTCATTGTGTATATCCTTCTCCCATGTTGGCAATATTTTATCTGATAGCTCTCTAAAACATGATATACGAGAGAATTATATAGGATAAGCAAGATCATTGTACTTTCAGAGTTTAAATCC
This sequence comes from Viscum album, assembly GCA_963277665.1. Classification (NCBI taxonomy): domain Eukaryota; kingdom Viridiplantae; phylum Streptophyta; class Magnoliopsida; order Santalales; family Viscaceae; genus Viscum; species Viscum album. Next base: position 1,519,819,451 of record OY728164.1, on the reverse strand, counting down.
AAGAAAATGATTAAGGATGCTCCTTCCACTGGAATAAATCATTTATGAAATGTATTTTTCTTAATCAAGGACTAACACTAGATTCTTGAAAATATAATAAGGGACACCCAAGTTTCTTATGTTATATCATAACCCTGGTGTGTTTGACCCTATCGTCCATTTATGAAGGCATATAATGATTTCACAAGCTAATCATTTCTATTTAAAAAAAAAATCAGTTCCACCTAGGACATTAATGGTACACCTATGTGGAAAATATATGTGTCATACCCATGTGGACCAACTATAAGATCCATCCTTGAAGCCCCATTTTACACCACCCATGGAAGGGCTTCTCATTCATTGGATTCCTTGTCTGAAAGGGTCCAAGTTGAAATCTCCACCAATACCTCCTAATTTATCAGACCATTGTGAAAGGCACATCGGTGTGACTCCCATTTGGATTTGGATATCTATGTTTAGAGGTTTCTTGTCCTATTATTTACCTGTGGTAAGGGATCCTCGAAGTGTATATGGTTCTAGATAGCCATGTTCACATAGACCCTTACCTAAGGATAGTGTTGTGTGGTTCCCAGTCATAGATTCTAATGATCAGGATCTATCTTTCACTCCTTGTCTCTGAGACTCAGAGCCTCCTTTTCTCAATATGAAGAGTAAGGATCACACATGATTTTTCCTTCCATAAGGAATGATATATTCCTTCCTATATGGAACCCATTATAGGGAATAACTCCAAGAGTAAGCCCCTATCCTTTTGGGCCAGACCAAATTACATTCACCTATTTCTCACATTGAAGGTTTCATATCTCTACACTATAATACACCATAACCTAGGCATCTTTTTCCATAGGCCCGACCTCTTCCATCAATAGAGGATAAAGTGTGTGGTTTGTTGAATCTTTCACATCCTCTTTTTTCACACATTGAGCATGACTGACATGGAATTAGAGATTTGTGATGATAAAAACATCTCCACAATCCACATCATATCATGAACTATGAAAACATTGACTCCCACCACAGTTGGGATATATAGGAATCCTTCACGTACGTCCTATGCCTAATGGAAATCATCCTTAGGAATAAAACCCAAATTCCGTTAGTTTGGGAATCCTCTTTTGGAATAAGCCCCAAATTAAGTACCGCTGGAATATATTCGAGTTAATACATATATCATAGAACTAGTTAGAAGGGAATCCTTTTTAAGAGTAAGCCCTAACCTATTTATCTTAATGGTCCATACTCCCCAATGAGACGTATCGAACAACGTGGTAATTGATTCCCATCCATACGTGATACATAGAAAGCCTCCCTGAGGTTCAAAACCAATGCTCAAAATCCAACTTGTTTTTTCTAGGACACATTCCCATATGTGTCGATTCATCATGGAAACACATGTCTTTTCTAGTTTCCTCCGGTTTCTTAGGAATATGTCTCACACTAATCTTTCACTACACACCTTCCACCTAGATGTCCTTACCAAATTACATTAAACTGTACAGCTGAGACATTATCACATGAAATTAAAAGGTATATTGGTTCCCATTAAGTGATTCCAATCATTATGGGTTATTAATCCTTTCACAGTGATACATTAAAAGACCATTTTTGGGTTTGATCCCAAAATTAAAACAACTTATGTCTCCCTGGATAATGAAAAACTCAAGAGTAACTATTTCTAACAAGGATGAAAATAAATTCTAAATTTCCCCACTAAGTTTATTAAAAGAAATAACTATCATAATAGAGATGAAAGAATATCTATGTATTATATGAGAGGATAACATTGATAAATAACATTGAATATATATAGATTTATTTATTGAAGAATAACCTTGAATATATACCAATGATTTTGAATACACAGGTGCTAAATAATTGATTGAAAATTTCATAGGAATCCAACAATATGGTTGGTAAATTAATATGGATTCATGAACATATCATAAATATATAATAGATTCATTGATTAAGAAATAATTTAATGCAAAAGGGTGCGATCATACTGACCTCCCATTATATGAACCAATGCTAGTTTTTACATGTCATAGATCATGAAACCTAGAGAACACATATAATTGGAATGAAAGTCCCTTTGGATACAAAACCATTGGGTTTTCCCATTTCTATAAAAAATACATTTGAAACCATCCATAATTAATGTTCTAAACAAGAACTACCATTCTATGGGAAAAAAATTGTGAACCTGACGTGAATCCTCAAAAATGTTGTTTGTGTTACCCATCTATTAGGCCCCTATAAATTGATAAAAGAGATCCATCCAAGGGAATAAATCACACAAGAGTTAAAATAAATTATAACTATATTATAAATTTTATTATCATTATTCGTCCTATGTATAGGAACTTTCTTTTGAAGAACTGCCTTCTTTCAAAATGGATTCCCTCATGTTTGCACCAGTGAATGCTCTAGCAGCCACTTAAGCTAGATCCTCATCCATTCAAAGGAGTTCATAAATGAATTAGTGTCTTCAAAAATGATTCTTCAATGAATTGGTTTAATAGTACCATTAACATAGTACTATAACAAACTTTGAGGCTTCCCAAAAGTCTGTCCAAAAAAATAACCCCCGGTCATCTGGCCAATGATAACCGTTAGTCCAAAACCAGAAGGGACCACCACCATATTAAACCTTTTAAAGAGATTATACCTTCAATTAAATCACCAATCCCTACCCTATTATTGGGAGTTCAACCAAGAGGCCACCCATGAACTGATTATGAGGACATGTGGGGTCCATCCTGAAGGCTCCTATCAAAAATCACTACCACCAATGTCGGATGGTATAAAACCCTTAACATGATTAGGGTGCTATTTTTGGCTATCCATCCTAGGTCCATCATACTTGATAATGCAAGATAACAAGAGGAGGAAAATAACTCGACAACTAGGAGTATGTTCCTACCTTTTCCCCCACTAAAGAATTCCATCAACACATCTTTGTGGAAAATAGTGAATGGGAATATACACTCATCCTCTATATTTCGGTCAGCCAGCAGACTCATTTGGATGCAGTCAGGAAAGCCCAAATACCAAATGTGGGGTAAAGTATCTAGTAGGTATACACAAATTCCAACATCCATCTAGCCTTCAAATAGTATCATTTAGCCACACCTAGAGAATTTATTTAGAATACTCTGATGAAAAACCCGTGGGAGACTCAACACTCTGCCCTTAAGCATGAGTTATGTTAGTATCCACTAACAGAAAAGGGAGGATTAGAGAAAGTACATAAAACTACTATAGATAATGATAAAATGTATATTCACATTTCGAAATCTAAATACACTAAAACCATTTTGGAAATAGTGAAATAACAGACATAAATATCTACCTATATTCTAGATACTTACTCGAATATCATAATAAAAATATCAGTAGTACCAGAGGGACATACATATAAATCTTTCCCAATATCTGGTACGAATCATCAGCATGATATATCAGATAAGATACAAACCTATTTTTCAATAAAAGGAGTAATGGGTAATATTACCATATATCATGTAGAAAACTGGATCAGAAACATACACTTGTTTCAATTAGAGATAAATATTCTATTTTGACAGCCACTCCAAAGAAGGAACATACACCTGTTCATGATAACTACTTTCACCATCATGTGGCCCTAACTATTTGTAAGAGAGAACCTAATAAGAAGTATCACCAAGCATAGTTATATAATCAGGAGTTGATCTATGTTATGGATCCTCATAATTCTCTATTTCTTGAAGCCATCATACATTTATCTTTTATAGCTAAAAATCCTATCCTCCCATTACCAAATTATGGGAGTAGTAGAAATTATTCTAAAGTTCCCCATCACACATGTTATCTTTGTATATTTCTTCAAGACAATTATGTTAATCTCAAGAACCTATCTCTAGATGAGAGCCATGAAAATCCTATGTGTGGATAGAATACCAAGGATTAAGTGAATTTATCGCATGCTATAATCCACCATGGTGGCCCTCCATATGATGGTATTCACTGTGAAATTTCTCTCTACATTAGTTTTATGAATTGTCTATAAAATTATCCAACTAAAAATGTGGTGATGAGAAAGCTATCTTATATTGAGGCACTTTCAAACATATGTCAATTCATGTCTAGTTCCTTGTTACTAGAAGGTGAAAAAATTTATCATTCAAAAGCTGACTCAAAGTCGATGGTCATTCTCTAATCCTACCATGGGTCATTTTCCTCTTAATATAGTAAAGGAAACACAATTTGATCTGATTTCTTGTGATAATGCAATTAATAAGTGTCTACTCTGATCATACCATGTTGATAAACATCGAGAAATGTATGAATATGATATGTTAAATATGAGAAATTAACTAGCTAACAGTGAAATACAAGTTATGTTCTAGCCATTGGAAACCTATCAGTAAAACATTCCGAAGATATTGGAGGAAGATTGTATTCATGATATCAACCTCAACATATGGAAGACTCTTCATCATATGATAGGAATAATATTACTATTTGATGAATATCAAAGTCATGTCAATATAATAGAAGGGTCGTAGAACAAAATCAAATTTTCATATTTCATGGTATCCCAACATCCAATGATCCGGAAGCAAGAGTAAGCCCTTAAACCTATATGCCTAAATGAATTAAAGAGGAATAGACAATTGATTGTGGAAACCCCACCGAGTGTTCATATTAGAGGATGGGGTGAAAATGGAGTATTTCATTTCACTACTCTCAAAAATCAGTAAAGCATGTCAAATGTGGTCTCATGAAATGTTATCTGCATAGGCAGTCTATAATAAAAAAACATCTATTTAGGACTGAAGAGATGCTTAGTAAGAACATGCCTCAGTCTTTTTTCACCAAAGTGAAGTCCATAGAGAGTATGATATTTATATTCTTCTGTATTAAGAATAAAAAATCATTGAGAAGGATTCTCTCTCAATGGATGTCAACCATCAGATCACATAATTTTCTAAATTATTATAGTGGTATTATGAAACATGCGATAAATGTGGGTATCAAATAAAGCACATAGAAAATTTTTGTAGTAGAATTCGTTAAATCAGAAGAGCATATGTGATGATATCAGCCATAACCATATAGGAAACACCATAGCCCAATGGGTTGATTTTTTTAACACAACCTTCATACTCAACCAACATATCCTGATGTTTTGAGGAGAAGAACCACAATATCCCTAGCATGATGGGATGGGTTATATTTCACATCCACAATCCCCTCCTTAGCAGAAGTCGGTTTTTTCCGGATTAACGAAGAAGACAAAATGTGAATGCACAACTGAACTATATGAGGATTCTCTTTAAATTAATATATATCAAATAGTTATTGGGGAACCAACAAAAAGGATAACAATGTCTCATGGAGGATGATGATGAAGGAGATATCCCAAAGATACTAATAGAACTCTATCATTACATTTTTTGTTAGTGAATGTCATTAATTCGATCAAAGAAGATCCTATAAAAAATGAGTCAAATTCTAGGGAATCATAGGATGAATTTCCAAATATTGATATGATCCACACCAAAGGAAATAAAAGAGGTGTTAATACTTGAAATCAATGGATTTCTCAAAATCAAGGTGTTCCCTCAAATAATCCACTCTCACATTTTATGAAGTCACATAATAGGAAGAAAGTTAATGGTCAGACCATGTCTCACCTTACCCCTAGAAAAAGTCAATCCATTTATCTTGAGTAATTATTTTCCCAGTAAGAAGTGGAGATGAAATAATTGATGCGACTCAATGCAGAGTTATTCTAAAGCAGTATTCCTTCCAGGCATGCTCAACAAGAATACCCTTAGGTTGCACTTCCAATAAGAGATCCCCATCATAATGGGTTTTTTGAAACTACTGATATAGATAATGAATTCCCTAAATTGGTTAAAAAAGTATAATAGGGTCAAGTGCATCCTTATAATCATATCCCAATGGTTTACCCAAGTCAAATACTAGTAATACCACGACCTGTGGTCCTAATACTCTTTGCACAAGTTCGGGCTCCAACTGTTGTACATATACAGATCCCATATAATCCAAGAATTCCTCAAAAGATTATAAATACCATTGAGTCATTAACAGAACTATTGTGATCTATGGAATGATGGGGCACACTGGTCTAACTAGAAATTAAGGCTTGCACGGAATGGGTATATTTGATTCCTTCCCCACTATACTTTGTGAATAAGTCATTTTCAATATTTAATTGTTCAGGAGATCCCAAACATCACTCAATGAATATTTATCTAACTATAATCCCATGATGGGACCCTATAATATAAAGAAGTTGTAAAACAGATATTTTTGTGCAATCACTACTGGGGATATCATTTTTTTTGGTATACAAGTTTGCATTCTCGATCAATTACTGGATGGGAAGACCTTCATCAAAACATCCTTTTCTAATTCATCTCAACATCATAGAAGTAAATAATATTAGATCATTGGAATTGAAAGAAAATATGGAATGAAAGAGTTTCAAATTTCATTTCTCAGTTGAAATAATTATCATAATTCTTAAATACAGAAGTCCCTCGTGAAGAAATAATTTTTATTTGTGTTGAAAATCACCATAATGAGTTGTGCACACCATTAATACCTATAAAATACACAAGAAGGTTTAGAGATCTGGCTTTGATTTATCAACAGATATAAAACTCTATAATATATACTGGATTCAAATACCAAGTATTCCCATCAGCTTCAAAAAAGAGAACAAGAAAAGAAAAGGCGCCTACAGTTAAACACAAGCAATCCCATGTACCTTCTTCTACTTCAAATCCCCCATCAAACCAAAGGGATACTCCTCCTATGTGTCAGCTACAATTACTGACTCATCAAGGTGAAAAAAAAGCTTAGAGGCAGAGATAGATTGAGGATCTAAAAACAAGGTTAATTCTTTTCAAAATGACCAAGTTCATGACTACTACATTTTTTCCTTGTAAAACACTGTTTTTCAGTTTACATGTCCTATGAAAATGAACAAATAAGGAGATTAGGACATCCCAAAAAATTTCTCTTACATAAAATGTTGGGGTATCACATCCAGGATTGTTTTGTTTTCAATGATCTATTTCAAAATATTATGGACTTTGGAAAAGTTAAACTACAAATTTCATCCGCCTAGGTAGCCTGTGTTTCTGTTACCAATCCAGTGGAAGTAGGATAATGAAAAAAATTCAAAAGTATGAATGTGTTGAATATTTATTATAGGAATGTCAGAAAATTGATCAATCGAACTCATACCATTCTATGAACATATCTCAAACAACTGACTATGCTTCCTTCCTCTTCCGCTGTAACTAGGCCATTTTCAATAAATGATCAGTTCTCCAAAGGAAAATCCTAAAGGAAGTGGCATGGTTAGAATAATAAAAAGTGGTAAGAAGAAGATGAGCTCGGGTTTTGGCCAAAATTGTCATTGAATTTCGATGATTTCATACCATCTATATCAAAAGTGCGGGCACCGACCCCACCAAATGAAAAAAATAAGAATCGACATGTCATCAAGAATCATAATCAGAAGAAGAGATGATCTTCAGTTCTGTTAACGTTATACACATAATGGAACCCTATAAAAATGATGCTTCTTAATATGAAATATAATTCCCTATACATGATTGTTGAACTAGGGGAAAATATTTCAAGGTCAGGGATATAGGGAAAGACGTGGGTATTCGTTCATCCTCTATTCTAATTACACCTCTTTTTGAACAAATTATGTAGCTGAAACTCAAGGGAGAACCCTTTAGTGGGATCTCCAAGAACAAGGGAATTCTCCAACACATGAAAGGGACTCCACTGATATTATAATTAAGGAAGAATAATTAGAGGATATACCACCACTCTCTCAGAAGGTGGGAAGACCTAGTCAGCCTAACACATGAAGTGAAGAAGTATTTCTATCTTCTTCCCTGACACATGGTCTATCTACATCAGGAGAATTAACTTCCAATGCACATGGAAAACAACATCACCATACTGGAAAGCCCAGAACTTTGGATCAGATGTATGATGTTTTGAAACAACTAGCCCATGTATTTTCCATATTATCAATCATGGATTCTCTGAATCTACCCAAAGATCATCACGAATCAATTGTTGAGGATTTTTCATGCCCTCAAAAGTATAAAACCAAGGTTTCGGCTACAAAGTTGTATTGTATAGAAAATTATTATGAAGAATTTCATGATGTTATATCATTCACAGACCAAGATGATGATGATGTTGTATAAGAAAAAATCATTCCCTTGTATTTATCTAACATGGTTAACTATACAAATAACCCATGATCCTTTATTGATAATGGAAAAAGAATCAACATCATTACCATATGTAAACATCATCGGATGGGTCTCACTAAATTTGACTTATCTCCCCCTACTCTGATGTTTCATGGTTATGTGAAGAATGAACACACACCACTAGGAGAGATTACACTTAGAACTCATTATGTGGATATTGTATCTGAATCATATTTGAGGTTTTTCCAGAAGGACACAACTTTCAACATTCTTCATGGAATACCATGGCCACATAAACATACGTCCATTCCATCATCATACCACCAATGTCCCAAGTATTTTTTCATTTGTAAAATTGTTATTTTTTATGGTGACATGGCCCCATTAAAAAAATTTGTATCTCAATATATTAAGGCATATTTGTATCACAAAAATGAAAGATTGTTTGTGTTAAAAGATATAACATGAATCAACCCTCAGAATGGTATTGAAAATACCCCAACTAAACCATTTATGCATTTCAATGCAAATTAAACGATGACTAAAAATCAAATTGAAATGTTATACCCAAATCAAAGCACTCGTGCAGTGAAATCCATATTTCTTGTTGTTGCAATTGATCCTAGAAACACAATGGAAATTATAGATTTAACAAATAGTGATGAAAACCTAAATAGAGACATCTTAATTCCATCTTCTGAACTTTAGAAAGTCTCTACATCATTAAATATGCTACAAGAAGTTGTTTAATTAATAGATAAAGGTAGGGATGCTGATTCCCAATGCATCATTTTCCCTTCAATTCTATAGGAGTAATATTTATCATCAGTAGGGTCAGAAACGGCTATATCTTATTCTGGAAGACTAAATACAAAATCTTCTCCTATCATTGAAAGTATTTATTCATCACCTACCCATCATGTAGAGATAGAAGAGGTGACTTGTGGGGAAGTTGAATAAGAGGAAGACCTCATGGATGCCCCTCCAGTATTTTAGGAAGGAATCTACACCATTGTAGATGAGATCAAAAAAATAAATTATGGTACAGAGGAAGATCCACATGGACATTAATTATTACGACCATGAATTGTAAATAGAATGAGGTTTATACTTAATTTATAAAGACACATTGATATGTGATTTCATGGAAGTATAAATAAATTCGAGGCCTTGACCCTAATGTGGCCCCCATTATTTGGGTTTTCCATAAGAACATTGGGGATTTAAGAAGGTAGAAATAAGAACACACCGAACTCATGCATACAAAATTGAGGCCAATGTTGATATGTTTTTCAATGATGTATTTATCAGGGATGATTAAAATCCCAAATTTTTGAAAATATATTCCTAGTGAAAAATATGAATTGGAAAATCACACTTTTCATTGATTTCAATGATCTCAACCAGCATTCTCCAAATGATGACTTTCCGGTTCCAATCAGAGAACTTTTGATTGATTCAATAGCTGGCTTTGATGCCCTCTCTTTTATGGATGTCTACTCTAGGTATAAAAAAAATACAAATGGACCTATAATATGAGGAGTGTATATCTTATAGATCCTCTAACAGAATATTTTTCTATCGGGTAATGCCCTTTGTCTTTAAGAATGTTGTTGTGAAATATCAACATGCAATGAAAAACATTTTCAAAACATTCATGGGGAAATTCATTGAATTAATTTTTATGATCTTATTTTTATGTCGATAAAACGTTTTGATCACACGATTTATTTAAAGACCACATTAATCTTTCATCGAAAAAATTATTTGTAGATAAACCCCATGAAATGTATTTTTGGGACAACCTTGGGAAAATTTACTAGTTTTGTTGTAGGCTATTGTGACATCGAAGTTGATCCCAAGAAGACTGAGGATATACTTATCATGTCACCTCCTCTAATGATTAATGAGTTTATAAAAATTCAAGGACACATAGTTTATATCTACTACTTCATATCTAATTTGGTAGGAAAGTGTTTCCCATCACCAAATTTATGTTGAATGGGGTTACATATCAAAGGAACAATGACTGGAAAAAAGAATTTGATACCCTAAAGATATACCTTTTGATACCACTAGAATTGATTCCTCTTGTTAGATGAATGATTCTCATTCTTTATGTGACTACCTTAGAGTGATCATTAGGTGACTTTTTTTCACAATAGAATGATGCTAGGAATGAAAAAAACCATTACTATCTCAGTTTAACCATGGTCAATGCCGAGAATCGATATACATATATTAAGAAAAGATACATAGCACTTTTATTTGTTGTTCAGAAATTGTGACACTATTTTAAGTATCATGAGGCCCACTTGGTGTCTCCCAATAACCCGCTCAAATTTGTCACGACCCGTCCTCAGGGCCCATGCCGTGACTACCCCAAGCCCACCTTCCATAGGCCAGGGGCTGGCGACTAGCACCAAAGGCGTAAATATTGATAACTGGGAAGGAATTGCCTTTATAAAAGTAAACAAAACACCACAGAGTACAAGCGGATGCAAAATAATAAGTACAAAAAGAAGTGCTGAAAAGTAAATGGGCCAGAATACAAACCCAACTGAAAGTGCAGCTACAACTGAATGAAAGTACAACAGAAAAAGGAAAAGAGCATGAAGAAGGAAGCAGCTCCTGGGTCATCCTCCTCGGATCCAACCTGAAGGGTAGGTACAAATAGCCTCCTCAACGCTCTCGCCCGTCAACCACCTCCGTGTATCCTCTCGCCGTGGAGTCCTCCTCCAGATACTGACTCATCGTGTAGTCCACTTCCGGGTACTGACTCGTCGTGTAGTCCACCTCTGGGCACCGTCCAGTCCTCGAACACTCAACCTCTGTTAGCATTTCCCGTCTTCTGCAACCAACACAACGAGGTGCGGACATAGCCCGTGCTGGGGTGAGTATAACGATACTCAGTAGGGACCCCGAGACCCTCAAGGTCTCACTGAACCCAACAAGGATAACCACAAAGAATATCTCAATAGATAACCTCTACTTAGGTATATGCCCATACATATACCTAAGTTATCAAGTAACCCATCTCAATCATGAGGTAACATAAAGATTATGAAATCAACGGATAACCACTACCCAGGTATATGCCCATACATATACCTAAGTTATCAAGTGACCCATCTCAATCATGAGATAAACAAAAACGTCAAAAGTCTCAGCTCAAACTAGGATTTTCATTATCGAAACCGTAACTGCTGAAGAGTTCCGTCTCTGGAGTGTACAGTGGTCCTGTCACGACTCCGAGGTACTACTCACTAACCTAAGACTGCTGCGGTACTTCTCTTGTCGAGTACTACGGGTTTGCGGCCAACTACCGGGCGCTCCGTCCGCTGTGGGTTAGTCGCCAAATACCGGGCGCTCCCCCTAATAGCCTACATAGGTACTCCTCCTGTCGAGTACCGCGGGTCTACGGCCAACTACCAGGCACTCCATCCTCCGTGGGTCTGTCGCCAAATACCGGGCGCTCCGTCCACTGGGCTAGTCGACTCACTCCAAGTCGAGTTGGTCAAGCAGTCGTCAGGTCTCAGCCGGCTACACGGTCTCCGTACTCCGTACGCTCGTCTCCGGGATGGTCCGGTCCACGAGCTATAGGTCGATAATCCAAGTATCTCAGAGTCCCATGAAGAAGTATCTCAAAGGACCGCCTCGTCATAGGTGTCTCAACGCAATAGACGGCGCTTCAATCGGACGCCCGGTCTGTGAGTTATTAGCCTTTCCGTCCCAGGGGCCCGGTTGGTTTCGTGAGAGAACCAACCCAGCCGTATCTCAACTGTACCCCGAATTCTCATAGGGTATACTCATAGAGACCGTTTCTCAACGTGATCACCAACGCCGCTGACGGTTTGTCAAACGAACGCCTGGTCTGAAAGATATCAGCTTTTCCGTTCTAGGGGCCCGGTTGGATTTCGGGTACAATCTAACCCGGACACTATCCAAATGCAACCAAAACTTGGGCGAAGTATGCCAAAAGTTTCGTCTCAACAAGAGGAAAGCAACGAGACAGACGGCGCGTCAATCAGACGCCCGGTCTGTGAGTTATTGGCTTTTTCGTTCCAGGGGCCCGGTTGGTTTCATGAGCGAACCAACCCGAATGCACTCCGACGGAATCGAAACCTCGAGCGGAGTAAGCCAAAAGATCCGTCTCACTAAGACGAACTCAACAAAGTTGACGACACGTCAATCGGACGTCCGTAGCTCAAGATATGAGCATTTCCGCTCCGAGGGCCCGGTTGGTTTCGTGTACGAACCAACCCGGCCAAACACAAAGTATTCTAAAACCTTGAGTGCGATATACCAAAATGACCTTCTCGTCCCAAGGATCGTGTCGCCACTGACGGCGCGTCGATCAGAGGTCCGTAGCCAGAGTTATGGGCAATTGAACCCAAACGGTCCGAAAACGGGGGTTTCGGGCCCGGACCGACCCGGCCGGAGACCCCCCAGTTGGCCCGAACCGGGTCGACCCGCCCTGGACAGGGTCGGCCCGGCGCGGCCCGGCCTGGCGCGGCCCAACCCGGCTGGCCTCGGCCCGGCCTGGCAGATCGGCCAGGCGCCGGTCCGGCTGGACGCAGCACGCCCAGCGCGCTGCCAGCTCGGCCTTCGGCCGAGCTGTTGGAAAAAGGGGGGGCGCCTGCCCCACTTGTGTAACCGCGGCCCCCCCAAAATTATGGGGGGCCGTTTGAACCGGCCGGGGGAATTTAATTCCCCCGGCCCCTCCCCTTTCCGGCCGGCCCGACCTGGCCGGCCAGCTCCTTCTCAACGAGACCAGCAAAGGCCGGTCCCCTTCCGGCTCCGACACCGGTGGCCCAGTTGGCCGCCGGTCACCTTGCTCCGCCGCGACCCGGAACCGGCCGCGGCTCTTGTCGTTCAGCGCGGTGCGACGACACCGCGCCCCTCCGCCGAGACCCCGCTTTGGTCGTGGCGTCTTCGGTTTTCTTCGACGCAGCGCGACGATGTCGCTTAAAACTTGCCGTGTGATTTCCGCGTGGTGCGACGACACCACGCCATTCCGTTCCAACCACAAAGAATCAAACATGAACATAGAAGGGGGGTTCGGCCGTGTTTGTGCGGTCCGAGCCCCCTCTCGTTCAATGAAATCATCTAGTTGAAAATCCACGATAATCGATAAACTAGAATCATCAATGTAAATAATTAAATAAAAAAAAAATCCCCTACCTCGGTTTCAAGAACGGTGTACGTCAACGAGCCACGGAAGGCGAGCGTCGCGGAGGTCGGGCATCGCAGAAAAAGAACTTCGACGTCGCAAAGCGAGGATTCAAAGTCGTTGACGGAGATTTCGTCGCGGAAAACCGTCGCGGAAGAGACGACGCAGAAGAAGAACGTCGCATCATGGATACGGCGTCGCGGAAGAACCGTGTTCTTCGGTGGAGAAGTTCTTCGTTGAAGAATGGTGTTCTTCGCGTTCTTCGTCGAGGTTGAAGAAGAAGAAGAAGATGCTTTCCCAAACCTCTCAAGGTTGCAAAACTCTAACATAATAAAATAATACTAAGTCTTATTTTATTAACACATCCTACCAATTGAATTTCAAAAGTTTGAAATTCAATAACCACACACAACTCACCTCATTAAACTTATTACATTTAAGTCATAAGTTATAACTTAGGTTAACAAAATTAAAGTGGGAGTTGAGGGGGGTTTTAGAGGATATGAAGGGGTGGGGTTCGTGTGGGACCCACCACCCTCATAACCTCCCAAGGGAGGTTGGGTGGTTACCACACTTCCATCAAGAACTAACACTTAGAGTAAAATAATAAAAATTGTAGTGTAATTATAAAATAAACTTCCACAATTTTTATTGTCAACACTCATATAAACCCAACTCCGGAATAAGAGTTCCTAAGAAATTACCGGCACTGCGGTTCCATCGGTGCCCTCAGAATTCGATTCTGGGCACCGGTTCAAAAGTTAGAAATTCCCACTCGTTTGTTCACTGAACGTACCCGAGCTAAACTTCGGATAGAAATTCCGGGCACACCGGGCCTCAGAATCAGGCGCTGTCAAAAACTGCGTTCTTGTAAAATCCCAAAGAAAATTTAGAAAAAATTTCCCTTTAATTTTACGGGTCTTTACATTACTCCCACCTCAGGGCTTTAGGTCCTCGTAAAGCTTTAACACAAACTAGGGTTACAAAAGCGGTACAGTGCATGCATCTGAGCCTTCTGCTCCCATGTGCTCACCCGGAGGTTCCCATACTGCCAGAGAAAGTGCACCCGAGGAATCGATCGTCCTCATAGGATCCTCTCCTGTCGATCCTTGATCCCCAATAGAACCTCCGTGGAAGTAACCCCATCGCCATTGTCCTGCTACTTATGGTCGAGCATGTATCTCCTCAGTTGAGATACCTGGAAAACGTCGTGCACCTAGTGCAAATGAGGTGGATGGGTCAAGCGGTAAACCACCTCGCCTACCCATCTGAGGATGTAGAAAGGTCCATTGAACCTTGGAGACAACTTTCCGCCTCGGCCAAATCTCCGTAAACCACGTCGAGGTGAGACACGCAAGAAGACGTGGTTGCCATCCTCGAACTCTAGAGGCCTCCAAGTCCTGTCAACGTAAGGCTTCTATCGGCCCTGTGCTGTCCTCATCTTCTCTTGGATGACCTACAACCTTCCCTAGTCTCACAAGAGCTGCTATGATTTCTTCTTTGCCGATAAGATAAATCTGGTCTCATCCCCTGGATGAACCACATTCATGGCCTAATATAGTCAATCCTGACATGAATGATGCATTCATTCCATGGATGATGTCGTAAGGCCTCGACGTAACTACCAAGAGATCCAACTATCACTCTCGCCTCCAAGGGTCAAGTCACACTGTCGGCATTAGTGTGAGGTCACTAGGTCTCCTCCAGTAGAAATCTCGAATGTGAGGGTCAAGTCAACAGTCTTAACCAGGACCACTCAGTATCAACCAATCAAAAAGGACTGGAAATAAAACTTTACAAAGATAAGTGTCCTTTCATTATTGCAGCTCATAATACAAAGAAACAAAGCAACTACAGAAAAACATCAACAAAACTAGAAGCAACAGGATCAATAGCCTCCAGGTCGGAAGCTAGTCCCGCTCCTGTCCATCTGCTTCCGGAGCTCCATGACCGTAGGCCTCAGCTGCCTGAAGCTGAGCTCTCCCATGTCCTCCTGTCCCCTGTGGTCGGGGTGGGCCTCCTAGTGGTGGGGGTGGAAACACCGTGAAGCGTCGTCCACATCCAGCTACACGACCAGCTCCTCTTCCATGGCCGCCTGCTCCTTGCTGTCTGCCCTGATTGAAACTCTGCCTCTGGCCAGGAGGTTCTTCATTTAACCACTGGTCATCTTCATGGAGGGTCGGATAGTCATGTGCCATGTGACCAATCCCGCCGCAGGAGTAACACTGACCACTCTCGGCACGACTGGCTCTGACTCCACCTCGGTTCCCCCGCACAACTGAACCTGAGTCGTGCAGTCGGCCACCGGTAGGTCTGGTCCTCTTGGAACTCTGCATCATCTGTCTACTGTCTGCTGCAGAAGACTCTGCCGCAAGCCGGCTAGTGGTGGGTCATGCTGCTGGAGACTACTCAGCAAGGAAACTCTCCACTAAGAGGGATCTCTCCAACACCTCTGTCTGGGTCGGAATGTTGTGAGAAACAACAGAAGCTCTAATCTCCCGCCTGAGCCCCTGCTCGAAGGTTCGGGCCCTGAAGAATGGGTCATGTACCATATCTGTGGAGTAGCGCGAGAGGTCTGTGAACCTCACTGAATACTATGCCACTGTCATGCTGCCCTGACGCAGCTGAAGTAGCTCCGGAATACGCACCGCTCGAAGGGTGGCTGGTAAAAACTCTGCCCGGAACCGGCTCTCGAAGTATGCCCAAAGAAGTGTCGCCTCGTCATGCATCTGGAGCATCAGGCTCCACCATTTTCCTGCTGCTGCCTGAAGAAGGCTGGCAGCAAGGATCACCATGAAGTCTGTCGGCGTCCCCACTAGCCTGAAGACTCTCACCACAGCCTCCAGCCAATCCTCAGCCGCCTGTGGGTCCATCCCTCCTTGGAACCTGGATGGCCTCTGGCGCTGGAACTCATGCAGTGCGCTCAAGCGACGTGCACCCTCTGCTGCTGGGGCTGGAGGCATCGGTGGCCCAATGGGTAGTAGTACCACTGGTGCCTCCGCTGGTGCCTCAACTGGAAAAGGGCCCTGTACTGAGGCCACGTCGCTCGGCGGACTGTCAGTACGAACCACTCTCGGGGCTCTAGCTGGTCGTCCATGGGGAGGCATCCTGAAAGGAAAAACGTGACACGGTCAAACGATTTATACCTGGTGAGCTGACCTGGTTTGAGCTGATAGTCAAATAAAACTTCTGGAAACACACACGCAATCAGTGTTTTCGTGCACAAAGTCAGAAATCAGTTGTCAGGGTCCTGGTGTATGGATACGTCGGCCGCCCGCACCAATACTGGACTCCCTGAACTGAAAACCACACTCGATACTCTTCACACTATTGCTTCACAGAAAGAAGATATCAGAGTTATAAGTTCTGCGGTAGAACTGACTCCTCTGATACCAATTTGTCACGACCCGTCCTCGGGGTCCATGCCGTGACTACCCCAAGCCCGCCTTCCATAGGCCAGGGGATGGCGACTAGCACCAAAGGCGTAAATCTCGATAACTGGGAAGACATTGCCTTTATAAAATTAAACAAAACACCACAGAGTAAAAGTGGAAGCAAAATACTAAGTACAAAAAGAAGTGATGAAAAGTAAATGGGCAAGAATACAAACCCAACTGAAAGTGCAGATACAACTGAACGAAAGTACAACAGAAAAAGGAAAACAGCTGGAAGAAGGAAGCAGCTCCTGGGTCGTCCTCCTCGGATCCTACCTGAAGGGTAGGTACATATAGCCTCCTAAACGCTCTTGCCTGTCAACCTCCTCCATGTGTCGTCTCACCGTGGAGTCCTCCTATAGATACTGACTCGTCGTGTATTCCACCTCTGGGTACTGACTCGTCGTGTAGTCCACCTCCGGGTACTGTCCAGTCCTCGAACACTCGGCCTCTGTCAGCACTGCCCGTCGTCTGCAACCAACACAACGAGGTGCGGGCATAGCCCGTGCAGGGGTGAGTATAACGATACTCAGTAGGGACCCCAAGACCCTCAAGGTCTCACTAAAACCAACAAGGATAACCACAAAGAAGATCTCAACAGATAACCTCTACTTAGGTATATGCCCATACATATACCCAAGTTATCAAGTAACCCATCTCAATCATGAGGTAACACAAAGATTATGAAACCAATGGATAACCAATATCCAGGTATATGCCCATACATATACCTAAGTTATCAAGTGACCCATCTTAATCATGAGGTAAACACAAAGGTCAAAAGTCTCAGCTCAAACCGGGATTTTCATTATCAAAACCATAACTGCTGAAGAGTCCCGTCTCTGGAGTGTACAGTGGTCCTGTCACGACTCCGAGGTATCGCTCACTAACCTAAGACTGCTGAGGTACTTCTCCTGTCGAGTACTACGGGTTTGCGGCCAACTACCGGGCGCTCCGTCCGCTGTGGGTCAGTCGCCAAATACCGGGCGCTCCCCCTAATAGCCTACAGAGGTACTCCTCCTGTCGAGTACCGCAGGTCTGCGACCAACTACCAGGCGCTCCGTCCACCATGGGTCTGTCGCCAAATACCGGGCGCTCCGTCCACTGGGCTAGTCGACTCACTCCAAGTCGAGTCGGTCAAGCAGTCGTTAGTTCTCAGCCGGCTACACGGTCTCCGTACTCCGTACGCTCGTCTCCGGGAGGGTCCGCTCCACGAGCTATAGGTCGATACTCCAAGTATCTCAAAGTCCCACAAAGAAGTATCTCAAAGGACCGCCTCGTCATAGGGGTATCAACGTAACAGACGGCGCGTCAATCGGACGCCCGGTCTGTGAGTTATTAGCCTTTCCGTCCCAGGGGCCCGGTTGATTTCATGAGCGAACCAACCCGGCCATATCTCAACTGTACCCCAAACTCTCATAGGGTATAATCATAGGGACCGTTTCACAACGTGATCACCAACGCCGCTGACGGTTCGTCAAACGGACGTCTGGTCTGAAATATATCAGATTTTCCGTTCCAGGGGCCCGGTTGGATTTCGGGTACAATCTAACCCGGCCACTATCCAACAGCAACCAAAACTCGGGTGAAGTATGCCAAAAGTTTCATCTCTTCAAGAGGAAAGCAACGAGACAGACGACGCGTCAATTGGACGCCCGGTCTGTGAGTTATTGGCTTGTTCGTTCCAGGGGCCCGGTTGGTTTCGTGAGCGAACCAACCCGACTGCACTCCGACGGAATTCAAACCTCGAGCGGAGTAATCCAAAAGATCCGTCTCACTAAGAGGAACTCAACAAAGTTGACGACACGTCAATCGGACGTCCGTAGCTCAAGATATGAGCGTTTCCGCTCCGAGGGCCTGGTTGGTTTCGTGTACGAACCAACCCGGCCGAACTCAAAGTATTCCGAAACCTTGAGTGCGATATACTGAAACGACCGTATCGTCCCAAGGATCGTGTCGCCACTGACGGTGCGTCGATCGGAGGTCCGTAGCCAGAGTTATGGGAAATTGAACACAAATGGTCTGAAAACGGGGGTTTTGGGCCCGGACCGACCCGGCCCGAGACCCCCCGGTTGGCCCGAACCGGGTCGCCCGCCTCGGACAGGGTCCGCCCGGCCCGGCGCGGCCCGACCTAACCTGGCTGGCCTCGGCCCGGCATGGCAGACCGGCCAGGCGCCAGTCCGGCTGGACACAGGGCGCCCAGCGCGCTGCCAGCTCGGCCTTCGGCCGAGCTGTTGGAAAGGGGGGGGGGGGGGGGCGCCTACCCCCCTTGTGTAACCGAGGCCCCCCCAAAATTATGGGGGGACGTTTGAACCGGCCGGATGAATTTAATTTTCCCATCCCCTCCCCTTTCCGGCCGGCCCGACCTAGCCGGCTGGCTCCTTCTGAACGGGACCGGCAAAGGCTGGTCCCCTTCCAGCTCCGACACCGGCGGCCCGGTTGGCCGTCGGTCACCTTGCTCTACCGCGGCCTGGAACCGGCTGCGGATCTTGTCGTCCGGTGCGGTGCGACGGCACCGCGCCCCTCCGTCGCGGTCCCGCTTCGGCTGCGGCGTCTTCGGTTTTCTTCAACGCGGCGCGACGACGTCGCGTAAAACTTGCCGTGTGATTCCCGCGTGGTGCGACGACACCACTCCATTCCGTTCCAACCACAAAGAATCAAACATGAACATGGGAGGGGGGTTCGGCCATGTTTGTGCGGTCCGGCCCCCCTCTCGTTAAATGATATCATCTAGTCGAAAATCCACGATAATCGATAAACTAGAATCATCAACCGAAATAATTAAATAAAAAAAATCCCCTACCTCGGTTTCAAGAACGGTGTACGTCAACAAGCCGCGGATGGCGAGCGTCGCAGAGGTCGGGCGTTGCGGAAAAAGAAAGTCGACGTCGTGAAGCGAGGATTCGAAGTCGTTGACGGAGATTTCGTCGCGGAAAACCGTCGTGGAAGAGACGACGCGGAAGAAGAACGTCGCATCGCGAATACGGCGTCGCGGAAGAACCGTGTTCTTCGGCGGAGAAGTTCTTCGTTGAAGAATGGTGTTCTTCGCATTCTTCGTCGAGGTTGAAGAAGAAGAAGAAGATTCTTTCCCAATCCTCTCAAGGTTGCAAAACACTAACATAATAAAATAAGACTAAGTATTATTTTATTAACACAACCTTCCAATTGAATTTCAAAATTTTGAAAATCAATAACCACACACAACTCACCTCATTAAACTTATTACATTTAAGTCATAAGTTATAACTTAGGTTAACAAAATTAAAGTGGGAGTTGAGGGGGGTTTTAGAGGATATGAAGGGGTGGGGTTCGTGTGGGCCCCACCACCCTCATAACCTCCCAAGGGAGGTTGGGTGGTTACCCAAATTCCATCAAGAACTAACACTTAGAGTAAAATAATAAAAATTGTAGTGTTATTATAAAATAAACTTCCACAATTTTTATTATCAACACTCGTGTAAACGCAACTCCGGAACATGAGTTCCTAAGAAATTACCGGCACTGCGGTTCCATCGGTGCCCTCGAAATTCGATTCCGGGCACCGGTTCAGAAGTTAGAAATTCCCGCTCGTTCGTTCACTGAACGTACCCAATCTAAACTTCGGATAGAAATTCCGGGCACACCGGGCCTCGGAATCAGGTGCCGTCAAAAACTGCGTTCTTGTAAAATCTCAAAGAAAATTTAGAAAAAATTTCCCTTGAATTTTACGTGTCTTTACAAAATATATCCTCAAACATCATATGCAGATAAGACATATGGAATAAAAGGAGTTATTCTATAACAGTATGATATACATTTTGGGCCACAAAAAGATGTAAAAAGGAAAGCATTATAAGACTTCCATTATGAGTTTCTATTGGAAGATGAGACATCCTTGAATGCTGAATTTCTTAATTATGAAATCTTATCTATTCAAGAAAATCCTCAAATATGGGAAATTTACTTTGATGGTGCTTTGGGAAGTCCAACGTGGAAGAGAATAGAATACCCTAAACTGAACTAAGTTGGGAAATGAATTATGATTATCTCCCCAGATAAGGCAGTGTTTCCATATTACCTTCTGTTATGAGAAGGTGGTACCAAAAATTATGAAGAATATGATGCACTAATTTTAGGCATGGAAATAGCACTCCATGTCACAGTGGATTACCTGGAGGTGAATGGTGATTCAGAATTGGTAATCAAACAAATCAATGGGGATTGTGTCATTATAAAAGTAGAACTAGTTACCCTATGTGATTATGTTTGTGGTTAATGGAATAATTTCTCTCAAATCAAATATTTTTTTAAGTTCCATCATTAAAAAATTCCCAAGATGATGCATTTTAAATTGTATCCACAACCATGGATGATCAAAACCAGGATGAATCAATCATTATAATTGATCATTGTCGAGTGATTTCTCTTTTTTTGAAATCAGAATTAAGGAAATCCAAGGAAATCAATATAGTTTCTAAGGCATATGTTCATACCACAGGATGAATGCCACATATCATGGAAATTCTCCAAAATGGGGTATATGCACTGGATATAATTAAAAGAGAATATTTATGATGAATCGAAGTTAATTTTACCCTTTATGATGGCCTAGATAACCAGAAGATCCTTTATAGATGAGGCTTCAATGGAATTCATCTCAGATGCATTGATGGGGATGACACTGCAATTGACATGAAAGAAATACATTGAGGTGCCTATAGTGCTAACCAATCTAGGAATATCCTTTCTGATAAAATATGAAGGCTTGTATACTTTTGGTTTTCAATTATATAGAATTTCATAGATTTAACTAAGAAGTGCCATCTATACCAGATGCATGCCAATTTCATTCATCCACCCATAGAGTTTCTATGTACAATTAAATACTTCTGGACATTATCTACATGAGGAATGGATGTATTAAGACCCTATCTTGTAGTTATGGCTAAGTAGTTCATGTATATTCTAATGTTTTCAGATTTCTACACCAAAGGGGATGAGGCAACCCCACTGAATGAAATCCGGGACCAATGAATTTTTAGATTTGTAAAATCTAATATCATTAATGATTTGGTGTCCCTCATACATTATTGACAGAAATGACACTAATTTTTATTCTTCTATGTTAAAGAATATATATAAGAAGAAAAATATTGAATCTAACCATTCATCTCACTATTAGACAATGGACAATGGTTAGGTAAAGGCATTGAATAAGAACCTATAAAATATACTCAAAATAAAGGAGGGTAACGATAAAAAGTCATGTACTGATAATATATTGCATGATTTGTGGGATTAGAGAACTACTACTTGTATAATAACACTTTCTACCCCATATTCATTGGTGTATGAGATAGAAGTAGTTTTCCAATTGAAATTCAATTTCCATTAATCCGAGTTTCCATATCTGACCAGTTATCTATAAACAAACAGTCTCAGAAGTGATTTCATGTCCTAGAAAAAAAATATACCAAAAGAGAATTCATACCATGATATCATGGATGTCTTTTAGAACATAATAACACCAGATTTTAACAAGAATTTTTCCCTTATTTCATTTCTTTAAGGAGTATTTGTATTAGTCCTTTGAACTCTAATGATGTCAGGAAAGAAGCCTCTAAAGCTTGAGCCAATGTGGGAAGGACCATATAACATACATAAGATCCACTCTGATGGAGCTTGTTACCTAATCTCTGTGGATGGGGAACTTATTACATGTCCAAACAATGAAAGATTATTTAATAAGTGATTTGAGTAATCACACAGAGTTTTTTCACAGTTCCATGAAGTTGAACTACATATAAACTATCGTCTTAGCCGCAACATGTTAGACAATGTAGCACCATAAACATCCATGCTACATTACATTAAACTACATTGAAACTATTTCATATTTTCATGACATTAAAATACATAGAAACTATCATCTTATCTGAAGGATGTTAAAATGTGTAGCATCATACAAGTTGATGAAAAAAAATTGAACTATATAGCACCTATGTAAAAGTTTCAAGATGTTGAATTATATAGAAAAAAATCAACTTAGACACAATATGTTAAACTTTATAGAACTATACACATCCATCTTTCATTACATTTAGCTGTGTAGCACCTATGTCCTTGTTACATGGCTTTAAACTGCAAGACATCATCTCTCCTTGCTACACAAAATTTAACTATATAGTTAACATCCCCTTCATTTGATGTTAAGAAAACCCCCAGATACAACCTAATTGGCATTCATTAGGATTCTTAAAAAAAATTATTAGCTTCCACAAACAAGAATTATTAACAAAATTACTACTCCCTAGTGTAACATGAACCCCATTTCTCTAAATGTTCAAATCAAATATGCATAGGGACCCCTTTTCTAGAACTGTGCGTGTCTTGATTGTTTCCCCTAGTAAGATACATAGTGACACTTGTTTCTTGTCCCCTATTCCAACCATAATGTTTCATTCACATAATGTGACATACGTCCTTGCTACAAGATGTTAACCAGAACACTTCTTATATAACTACATATGGCTTGATTCTCATTCCAATTGGATACACATATATACCGAGATCTCAAATTTTGATCTTTGATAGGACAATTAATAAAAATCCCCCATTCCTTGTGATTATGAGTTAAATCTACACAGGGAATTCCATTTTCAAGAACATTGTGTTGCTTTATTCTCATTCCAATGAGATATATAGTGAAGCTCAAATCTCCAATCTTGGGCCCTAACACAACCGCAAGGAAATTAATTTCCAATGTTTCTGTTATATATACTAAAGTTATATAGAGTACTTTGGTATAATACATGGTTTATTTTTTATTCCATCATGCGTCTTAAGCATAAAAAGTATTCTAGAATGTATTAATAGCCCCCATCTCTATCATCAAACTAAATTTGTGTATGGAATTATCTGTACAAGTACTATGTATGGGTTTATTCTCATTATAATGGGACATGTAGAGATGCCTAGATCTGAAATTTTTGGCCCCACCATAACAAAAAAATTCTCCGTTATTCCCTTTGTGCATGAATCAAGCATGCATAAGAAACGTTTCAAGAACAACATGTGGCTTGATTCAGAATCCAACAAGATAGGTAGTGACAACTGGGTTTAAACACAGGACCTAAATCAATATATCCTTCTTTTCATGATAGTTCATCATCATCCTTACCTCATGACGTTAAACATCATATAATTACAATGAACTATGTAGGGCTTGATTCTCATTGTATTGAGATACATAGTGACGCCCATATATCATATATCAGAACTAAGCAAAATTAATAAAAATACCCCTAACTATGTATGGATTAGACCTAAAAGGGAAATCCTCTCAAAAACTACGCATGGCTTTATTATCATCTAATATGAGATACATAGTTATTTCAAAAGATTCAATCTCGAACCAAGTTGTAACATCATGAAAAATATCCAATTTCTCTTCTGTATGAATCACATGTACATAAATAGATTCAATAAAATTTCTCACCTTACACATGATCTCATATCTGATTAAACTACATGTTGTTTGACTCTTTCTCATAGATATGTTTATTGATTCTTGGGACCTATGACCTGGTTTAGATGTACTATTTTACTACTCTTCTTGTCGAGAAACCTAATGTCATTATTGAATGAATTTAATCAGCACAACATAGTGTCTTTACCCCATGAATTTAAACTATACGATACGTACACGTGGATTGATTCTCATCCAATTAAGATACATTGTGAAAACAATGATAGATCTTAGTCCAAGACATGGATAAATGGAATGTCCCTTTCTCCTGCATACAATTTAAAATATATGCACGAGCCATTTGAGCCGTTTCTTTAAAGAAAATAGAAAATAAGCAAAATATATTCCTATTATAGATATGAGTCAGATCAATTAAGGGACTCTAAACTCATGGCCAATACCGATCCAAACATTAATCCTATTCATTGTTCATTACCCCTTTCACATTTAATTTTCCTAATCTTGAATACTTCAAGATATTAGTAATCCTTATTTTATTTCTTTTGATGGAATATAAAATTTGTGAGATCTAGTTTCCCTAATTATATAGTATGTTACCCTTGGTGGCCTGTCATAATTCACCAACGTAATGTGCATGTTTGAAAATAGATTCCACTATTGGTCTTTGAAGAACATGCCCTAGTTGGCCCTGAATAATAAATCCCATATAAAGAGTTATTTAAGAAAATGGAAACATCATTCTTGGGAGAATCCTCTTTTGTCTGGTTAATGTTTTTTGGCAGTACGTAAGAACCATTATTTTAAAGAGGTCATCTATTGAATATTTTTCCCATGTCCGTTTTTCTGACCGGAAATCCTCTAAGGCTTTGGTTTAGATTTCTTCCCTTGACATGTTTAATTCATACTTAAATAACATTGGATCATTTTACCACATTTCATCCATTGTTTCCATAATATTTTGGTCTTATTCGTATAACCTTAATAATACAGACAACATACATTCAGATCAGACCTTCATAGAAAGTATATTCATTCAATTATTTTAAAATCATGACTCAAATTACTCTTTATGTGTTTATGTAATTTTCACCATTAATCAAACTATGTGCTTTGGAAAATCTAAATCCCTATAAAATTTCTTTAGCTTTTAGCAATAAAAAGTATGATACCAATGATCTCTTTTTCCGAACTATGTAGTATGTTCCCTAGGTGGCCTTGCATAAGTTTCCCACATAATGGGCTTGTTAGACAATAGATTCCAATGTTTGGATATACACCAAATTCCATAGTTTCCCCTTCATAATACCTCCCCCATATGAAGTTCATAAAATTTCAATAACTTTGTACTTGTAAAGGACATCCTCTAATGCCTTTATTCTTTTTCCCATGTCATTATTCGGATGCTGAAATTACTAGAACACAGTTTCCAATTTTTTATTTCCATACCTGAATATGGTAGTGTGTTTTCAGAAAACATAACAAGAATTTTGAGATTCACAAACCTTTGGTTAATGCTATATACCTTAAACTAATTCCCTCTAATATTCTCATTTCATTAATTTAAATTTCATATCCCCCCATAATTTCCAT
Source organism: Viscum album (assembly GCA_963277665.1). NCBI lineage: Eukaryota > Viridiplantae > Streptophyta > Magnoliopsida > Santalales > Viscaceae > Viscum > Viscum album. Next base: position 1,519,793,519 of record OY728164.1, on the reverse strand, counting down.
GGTACATTACATTAAATTGCACATCATAATATAAAAGATCTCAGTTTTCACCAAATGTGAAATTTCTCACATACCATATTTCTGTAGGAGTGGTTTCCCATTCATATACTATATCATCATAAATGACCTCTTTTATTAATAGATATGTTTTCATGGTAAATACACTTATTGTGGTATTGAGAGATCCAAATCATGAATCCATTTTGTCAGAATTATTAAGAGACCAATTTACCTAACTTTGCTGTATGTTCCCCAATTGGCCTTTCATAAAATACATCTACATAATGGTCATGTAAGCCTAAGGATAACACTATTGACTATGCAACACATTCCCTAGTTGTATCATTATAATACAGTCCCATTAACTTGTTTGTCTTGATTTCATGGTCATAAAAAATCACCATGACTCAAGATTCCCATTGGATATTTCTAATGAATATTAGGACCCCCTCAACCATTAATCCTTGTTTTGGTTATAATCCAAAAATTCATGGTCAATGTTATTCTATCATGAACATTTTTTTTATTATTCCAGCATTCGTGAAATTAAACATCCAATAAAAATAGACCTAGAATATACTAGATTAAAAAACACTAGAACAACACTCTGTATGGTTTAGGCAATATCAGGAAATAAAAAGTCAAAAGTCAAAATGTTTTTAGGGTTTTCCATACAAACCTTGAAAAACCATACTATACTCACTAGGAACTATGTAATAGGTAAACAATTTGAGCATATTCCCATTCATGATGTTGATCCAGAGTTCAGTAAATGAATTTTAAATGTGTCAAAGTGACTTATAGTAACATTGGAACAAGATTATTTTTATTATGAATGAATCTAACTTTGGGGAGGAATTTTTTGACACCAAAAAATGTGTTTCATTTACTTTTTTACACAATTCATGGTTGAATTTCCAATTTCTATGAGACTGGTTGATAATGATGGATAATCTGAATGACCCGCTATCTAGGATTATGATGTGGATTTCAATGATCGATTATAAAATGGTGTTGATGAATCAAAATTTAATATATGAGTTTATTAATAGAATACTCGGTGTTATCACCATATCAATAAGTTTATATCTCTTAGATATCTCAGATTTAACATCTCACAGAGCTCAAATGGATTTAAAAATCAAAATTTGTGGCACTCGGAAGATGAATAAATTTAATGGGGGAATTTCCTCACTATTAGAGAGGATCTGTGAAGAGGACCTACACAGATGACCTATGCAGAATATCTACACTGAAGACCTATGTGGGAGTGTAATTTTTTCACCCATATAGTTAAGAGATTAAATATTGAGCAACACTATAGACCTACGCAGACAACCTCCCCTTGACCAGGTCCCCTCCATGCCCATAACAGGACCCCTGGGCTCCCCATTTCAATAATTGGAAATATGTCGGAAGAACTCTCAGAGCTCCCACTGTGTAGATCCTTCACCCAGGTCCCCCAAATTTTAATAGTTATCTCCATAAAAAATGATATAATAGAGAATAATATTGGATAAGAAAGATAAAGGTTCTTTCAGAGTAATAAATAAAAAATAATTGATTAAGGACCCTCCTTATGTAGGAAGAAGTCATTTACTCAAGGAAATTTCCTTAATAAAGGACTTGCATAGGATGATTCCATGGAAATCAAGTGACACCATGGTTTCTTAATTAAAATCCTCTCCCAGGTGTTGTTGTCCCTGTAGTTCATTTCCCATGTCATAACAAGCTTAGAGAGGCTTACATTTCCAATGTTAAGCATTTTTCAGTTCCTTTTAGGGTCTACATGGTACACATACACATCAAAACAATGTGGAATACCAGCATGGACCGCCTAAATGGTCCATCCATGAAATCCTATTCTAATACACCCATGGATGGGCCTCTAATTTTTTGGATTCCATGCCCAAAATGGTCCAATTTGGAACCTCAATCAAGATCTCCTATTTTATCGAACCATTGGGGAAGGAACATTAGTGTGTCTCCCATTTAGATTTGAGTATTCATGGTCATGGGTTTCCCAAACTCATCCCACTTGAGTGTGGGGATCATTAATGATTTTATGAATCTGGATATCCATGGTCACATATACCCTTACTATAAGGATAGTGTTGGGGGGTTCCCAGTCTTAGAGACCGAGGATAGGATTCTCTTTTTCCCTCCATGTCTATGAGACTTGGAGCATCTGGTAACCAATATGAAGAGTGATAATCACAATTTCTTTTCCCTTCTATATGGAATTATATACTTCTTCCACTACTAGACCCATTCTTGAGCATCCCTCCTAGATTAATCCCTTATCCATTATGGTATGACCCAATGAAATTCACATTCATTTAACAATGAAGGGTTCATTACATTATTCCCTCTTCCAACATCTCCTTAGATGGTTTATTCATAGGCCCAACCTATTCCATCAGCAGAGGATAAATTGTTTGGATGGTTGAATCATTCATATCTTCTTATCTCACACATAGAGAAAGACTCACATTGGCTTAAGGATTTGTGATGCTAAAAATATATGCACAATCTACCTCATATATTTCTCTATGATAAGTCAAATTTCCCTAATAATTGGTATACATTCGAATGGTAGTAGAATATGGTCCTTTCATGTGTCTTGATATAGTTTATGGTAGTCAATATAGACTCAAAAAATTATCTAAACATGTTTGGGAACCAATTAATTCTTTTCATTTGACACTAATATTAATATATTTTTCTTCGGAAAAATTTTCAGTATACTAAAACATTTACTATCTAATATAGGAATGATAATCCAAATAGTTAGTTTTTTCACTAACAATAAATTATACCACTTCAATGACAATGGTAATTAACTGGTGTTGAGAATTCCTTATGGGATTATAATCAAAATTGAAAATCTTATAGTGCATTAAAATAGATGGGATAATCCCAAGAATTTCATCTAATGTCAGTTACATAAAATTATTACACTCTAAAAAGGTATAATGGTTATGATTCCTATTATGGAGATAGTTTTTTGGAAATAATAATAGGAAATTAGTCAATGCCATCAAGATATGAATATATTAAATTAGAAGAATGTCGTTTTAAATACAACTATATTAGTTTTTGTACTATGGTATGTGGTTTAGGAGTAGTGATTGCTATTGAACTAGCTATCTACTCTTAATTTTTTTCAATGGATAAATAATAAACTAAAATGTGATTTGTAGAATAATTGAAGGTCACATGTACCTATGAATGAATACATAGTTAAATTAGAACATAAAAATTCACTTTTTTTCAAAACAACATGACACTCTAAATACCAATCCTAATTTAAATAATCCAATTAATAAGAAGCGTAACCAATTAATGTATGGTATAGGTATAGAATTTTGTGTGTGTGCGTGTATTTAGGGATATATTCCATAAAAAAATAGGAAGAGTGATTTCTTTTTAACAGGATATTTTATATCATAAAGTATTTTGAAAATTATCTTTTCCCTCTAAAATACATGGAATTAATACCATTATAGATGTTTAGGATTGCAATTGATGTTTTAAGGAATGTTCTTCCATGTAAAATAGGGGAACACCCTTGGGATTGGGTTTCTTCCATCTCTAGAATGTATAAGTTTGTAGAGAAGATGATAATCATTTTATAAATGTTGATCTCTTCGATTACATTAGTTGGGTGTGTTGTGATTTTATTGGAATGTTACATAATGTCTCCCATTGGATATAAATCTCTAAACTGTAGATAAGTATACAAAAGGTGAGGTACCATATTTTAATAAGCACTAAAATCTAGTATTTCATCAGAAAATAATGTCTCTCTTATAATTAAAGGTACCATAAAAACCATGTATCTTTATATATGGTTAGTTTTTCAGGTTGTATCAAGGATAAACCATTCTTTCCAAGTTTGACTCTCTGATTCCGCTTTTTTCACCATCTTTGGATGTAATGTTTTTTAAGAAAATTTGCAAGGCATGAATTTTTTTTAACTACGTCAATGAGAAAAATATTAACTTTTACCATATTCAATGCATCTATATTCTCCTTATCAATTATCATTTTCAATTTTTTTCATTTATCTATAGTGTATTTTGATTAATTGAAGATTAATTTTTTTGTTTTTTGGGAATTTATAATGATAATTTTTAACCTATTTTTATTTTTATTCAGTACTTACATATTTTGAGGGAGGAGATAGAGTGCTTTCAATGGTGGAATACCTTCTTGGTAGAATCATTAGAAGGGTAATGTTCAATACAGCTAAAAATTGTGATATCTCATACATTAACTTTTTTCTTTAGATTGGTAATAGTTTGGTATATTAGTTATATAGAAAAATATTTTATTGTCTCGCCAATTTTTTTTTCAAATTTTTCTACTTTAGGTGAAAGGTGTTTAATATATAATTTATTTCTATTTGATGTATAGGCTTGGGATTCCATTTTATTTACTATTTTCCATGGCTTGGTTTATATTTTCAAGGAGTTGTTTTATATCAATATGGTGAATTATAAAAAGAATACAAAACATGTTTTTTTGTACTTATTATGTTTGTGATAGATTTAGGTCACTACTCATTGGAAAAATGGTTTGGATTTACAAATGAGTGTAGTATTTGGCCAATACATCTCTTTCTTAAAGGGATGAAATATGGAAAATAATACCCATAGAATACCATTGTACATGACTCAATTGAATCCTCATATTAGAAAAAACATATAAAAGAAATGTGTTTTATCATAAGAAATCACACAATGAATAAGAGTGGTTTGGTAGTAAAAATTACCTTTTGATTAATCGAGGAATGATATAAATCATAAATTCCTTCATCGGGTATATTTTCACATGTAGTTCTTATGAATTACGAGCAATATTGAGTATTATAACATGAGTAGTGAATGGGGATTTAGCCACATAGGTACCATGAACTATAGAATCTATATTTCCATGATCCGTGGAGAAATTTCCCTCATAGAAGTATTAAATTATCAATATTTATTTAATTTGATGGTCGATGAAACTTGATTAAGGAGAATATAATATCTCCCAATACTCATTAAGGGTCTCTCCATCTAATTGCACGATGAAAAGTATTTATATTAAAATGGATATAGTTATGTAGTAATAGAAGAACATATATAGAAAGATTTATTTAAGTTCATTATTTCCTCCAATTTTGATCACTAGATATTATATCAAATCTTTTGCTAAACCGTTATGGTAAAAATAGAAGGATAAAAATTATACGAGGTCTTCAGCCACATTTTGTGAGTCATGGAAGAACACACTATGTGAAGCCACTTGATATGATTATGAGAGCCCTCAATGTGATAATTTATTAATTTTTTAAGGAGTTGGATGATTTTGGATTTAATCTCAAATATATATTGTTCCTTGAGATATTAGATGTATGAAGGTTGCTACACCTCATTAGCGGTGGTCAATTATTGAGAGGTTTGATTAATTAATGTAATATTTTTAGGGTTTTTTAATACTTTTATTGGTTTCAAACCTCTTGATATTAGACAATGGGATCCACTGTGTTACTAGATAACCCTACAACCAAAGACCTGTGGTTTGAGTAGAGATTCATTTCAATTTCATGGTCGATCTCATATAGTTTTACTTTTTGTAATTTGGTTATGAAAATATATTGTAGAATATTTCATTCCTTTTCTTATTTATTTTTAATTCAATGAATAAATTGAACAAAAATTATAATTTTTAATAATATATAGAATATAAAATAAAGAAAAAAATATTTTAACAAGTGAGAAGAGAATATAAGAGAAGGATATAGGAAAAAAGAATGAACATGAAAAAAAGGTAATGGTGGAATATTAAAATTAGTTGAAAAAAATATATGTAAAAAAATAAAAAGGAAAAATTATATTGGCTTCCAACAATGGTTCTAGAAGGTTATCACATTGTTGGGAATGTCAAATAAGATTTTGTTTTTTCATAGAATTTCTAAAGTATAGAAGAAACATTAGGTAATCTACAAATAGAACATTGAGTTATAAATTTTGAGGAGTATATAATATAGGGATATGGATATATATTTATAATGGTTTTTATTTGGGGAAGAACCTTATAATGCATAAACGATTAAATATTAATGATGTAATAAATTAGTATTTTAAAGATTATATGAAATTGTGATGACACCAGGTAATTCCAATTATTCTCATAGATCATTAAATCATATAAAAGAGATAAATGTATTAATCATTGAAATTAAATTCCTGATAAATATATTCTATTATTATTTATTACTAAATTAATTCCTAGTATATGATCAATCAAAATATATTGATCATCTGTGACCACTAAAAATCAATACAAGTGTGTTGATTTAAAATGTGGACTCATCAAGGCATCATATCGTTGTTGTTATGTGATGAAAAAATTGATCTTCATATTCAAATTATTCTAGTGATGGAAAAATTTATATTAATGATTGTTAATTCAGGATCTAGTCTACTAATATAATCCAAAATACTAATCAAGATACACAAAGGGTGATAAAAGAGGTAGCGTCACTCAAATCATCACATGATCTGGGTTATGAAATAAATCATGGGTATCTATGTTCATTTTTTATATGTGAAAATACAATAAAATAATAATAATAATGAATAAATTGAAGAATAATAGAACACAAACCTATAAAGAAAAAAAATTCTGATATATTATAAAATGATGTTTAGGATTGCATCATGGTTCCCCTTGGGTGATCCCAAAGGGATTAGAACTCCATGTAATTGAGGAAGAAACATATTAGTAGATAGATTTACAAAGGCCTTTACTCCAACCCTATGTTATACATCCCTTGATAACGAGGGTGGAGATCCATTTCATTGAAAATTACATAAATATTTATAGAATAGAGGTTAAGTGTCTATGGGACATGGTAGGTTGTTCATAAAATACTTTATAACTATAATTTTACAAATTATTGTATGTTTTTAATAAATTCATGGACATTTAATTCATTGGATAGGTGGTACATAGAGTTATTTTTCTAATGGAAGTGAAATAAATTATATTAGAGTTCTAAAACATGAGTAATGTCTTATTCGGTAAAGGAAAGTCCAATCCATCGTGCCTAGAATTTATTCCCATTTAGTCTAATTTTGTTCCTTTTATTCGTATATTCATCATTTGGTACAATGAGATCCATTTATGCCTCGTGATCATAGAATCCTAAAAAAAATTCAATTTTCTTATTTAGATTACTATATATAATGTTATGTGAAAAATATTGAACTACAATCAAATTGGGACACTATAGAATTATATATTTTCTAGCATGTTTTCAAAACATGAATTCATAAATATAAATAAAATAAAAGCATCATCAATAATGGGAAACTATAAATTATTACGAATCTAATAAAAATGTGTAAGGATGATAATATATGATATATCTCCCTGTGACCAGCGTACACTAGTGTAATAAGGGGATATGTATCTAACCCCTAGTAGCATATCTTTTTATGTCTTATTTGTAATAAAGTAATTAGTATATATATCTATTTTTATATAAAATTCTATATGATTTTATGGTAGTTATATATTGATACTAAGAAACCAAAAATTATTTTTTAGAAAATATATGGTTTTAATTATGACACATTATTTGATAAATTATAAAATATCGAAATAAATGTAATTTTCCAAAAAAATTATAATTTAATAATATTTAATTGTATATAGATGATAATATAATATAATTATATAAATTGTAATATTTATAGGTGTTAAAAATGATTATTATCTTTAAAACATTTATTTTCTGTAAATATGGTTTTTATTTAAATGAATAAATTCTCATATATAGGAAATTATTTTAACGAAATAAATATTATTTTTGAAGTCATAAAATAGTGAATTTTTAATAATTTTGTAAGAAAATTGTATTTTAGGTATAATTTAATTTAATATAAATATATGCTATGTATTATGACATAATAATATCCCCAAAAAATTTAATAAATGATATAAATGAAATCAATGAATAAAAATATGTTTCCTTTTCAGAATAATATGATATTTATGTTAGTTTAAAAAATTTATAAAACCATAATGAATCCTCCTTAGAGGTGGGGTGGTATCTAGGTGGTTTGCACAACCTTTAATTCTCCCTGAAAGCCACGATCAAATCCTTGGGGAGGGAAATTTCATGGTTACTATTATAGTACTATAGTATTTAATGTAGTGGTACAATATAATCTATAAATATTCAATTTATTTGGGACTTCAGGACATCATATCGGGCCTATTGGAAATAGGGCCTTAGGGCCACCATTGGCCTTCGGGGCCAAAATACCTCTAGGAAACCTCAAGTGTCTTGGTCATTTTAATTTGGGAAGTAGAATAAATCAGAAAATAACATATGAGAGTTAACCATATATGTGTATTTAAATCATTTAGTATCCACCAGATTATATCTAACTAGATTAGAAGGAAAATAGGGTTTGAAAATCACCATCAGAATAAGGAATCATATAGATCTACTAGGAGAAACTATATCTGATTAGTCATATGAGGTTGCTATCATTTCACATTCATATAAGTAGACTCTAGGGATTGGTAGTTTTATTATGGTTGGGTATTTAGGAATTTGAATCATGTTTTGGGCCCTTTTTTTCTGGGCCTTTGGATCATGCAATGGGCCTTGTGAATTTGAGCCTGTGTGACTCGTAAGGGTGACTTCACAGACTAGTTAAAAAGGTACTATCCAAAAAATAAATAAAAAACTAATCCCATATATCCATTTAACCAGTCCCCCAATCCTATACTGTATTATATGGTTTAGAATAAATTATTTGTGAATAATAATCACTTCAACACATCAAATGATATTATTTTTATAATCTAGGTTAATAGACTTATGAAGTATTTAAAACCACTCCTCTTTGGAAGATACTTTGGGAAAAATCATTGAATGTTTTTATATTATTTTATACTATAGAGTCTCATTATAATGTTTAGAAATTAATAAAGGATTCCTATCTCACTTCTTATAAATACCCACCCAACAACGATCTTATATTCACTCAAATCCTATTATGATAAAATCCCCTCCCCACCCCTCTCAAATTCCTTCCCAAGGTATTCCTAATCACGTTAGATGAAACAACAAAGCAATTATAAACACCCTCTTAATGTAATTGATTTGATCATCCAACATTATATTCAATAAATTGTTTTGTTTTAATCCTTTTTTATTTCCAATTTTTCATGTTTGATTTTTTTTCAAATCTATCATATTTTACTAAGGATGAATAAGTAATTAGATACAACCATTCACTCTCATTATTCCCTTCTCATTATAATTCAGAAATAAGACTTTTTTTCTTTCCAAACAATTTTGTAATGAATACCCATCCCCATTTCCATTCAAGGGTATTATCTAAGATGTGAGTATCTATCTTTGATTACGTATTTCTATAAATATATAACCCAAACTAACCAATATTGGTGTTAAAATTGAGGAATAATCATCTTATGTTGAATGATCTATATGGGAAAAAAATGCATGCACATGATATGAATTTGACAGCTCGGCCTAGAATTATATATCCCTTCAATAAATTGGAAATTTTTTTCCTTTAAGGTATTCGATTTATGGTGTGTGGGAGGTTTTCCTAATCACACTATGTTACAATGTCTATGTAGTTACCCATGACTTTATATTGTGATTCTATTTTTTATATTTTTCTACATTCCATTGTTGACTTCATGTTATATACATATATAATTATCAAATTTTCATGTTTATGATTTTAATCCCTTCTGTGTCTCCCTGAAATGTATCTTGACAAATATGTTCTACTTTAATCATGTTATTCTTTTACTATTCACTTTGTGTGATTTATATCTCCTCCATTATTTTGTATGGCTCTAGGTTATCCCATGTAGTGTCATAACATCAAAAAATTTTAAAGGTAGTAAATATAGTTTTAAATAATATCTTTATATCCCTATTCAATGATAGTATGATATTTATCTAATTTAATCAATAAACTAGGCCTCTCGAACTTATAGGAAAAATTATGTGTATACTTGTTTAATAACTCATGAATTATGGTGTATTAAATATACGTGTTATCATATGAATAATTGTTAATTTTTGTATAGTTTTAAAATTATTTACAAAATTTTATTAAAATAATAATATATTATTCGTTACCATAGGATTCTCATAGAGATTAATACCTATAAAAATATTCCAATACTCTTTAGGTACACCTCTAAAGTATAACACCATATATATATTTAACAGAAAATGATATATATTTAAAATCATGTTATAGTCTCCATTTTAAGTCCTTCAATTTCATTCCAAATTTAAAAACATCCACATATTTGTGATAGCATCAAGAATAGAAATATAAATTAACATCTATTAAAAATATTTATAAATAATATTATAATATTATTGAAAAAATAATTTTCATTTAATACACATTATTTAATGTATTAAAATGACTTCAATATATGAATAAAATTCCACATTATTCCATGATAAATTAATATTTATCCAATATGAATATGTAATGGGAATGGTTACTAGATCATAAAACTAGAATTACCATCTGAATGAATAATCTTATGGAATACATTATTGAAACCCAAAAATTATCATAATGTACCACTGTCTTTATTCTATTCAAATTACACTCTTCTAAACTATTAATGTTAGTATCTATAAAATTATTATCATGATCGATTTTGGGAAAAAAAATTTCAATATAAAAAATAAAAAATATATTTATTAAATTTTGTACCATTAGTCATGTCTCTCCAATATCCTTTTGAGGTGACTGGAGAGTCCACCGGAAAATTAATGTATTAAAATCACCTAAAAATATAATTATATAATTTCACATACAATTATAGTCAGCGATTTTATCAGAATTTTAGTGAATACTATCAGGAGAGAGGTAGATGTCATTACATTTTCCATTGAGAGGGAACCAAAGTGAATTCATGATATAATATGTGACGTAAAAGTTAGTAAATTACAAGATAATTATATGATGATTATAACATCTATCATTAATATACTATCATCACAAAAATAATTTTTTCTTGACATTCCAATCATTAAAATAAGTTTAATAATATTTGGAAACATATATATTAAAATAGGTATAATGATTATTATTTATAAATTATACACTTATGGCATAAAATGATGTTTATATAAAATAATAGATTCATAACATTGAAAATAGATTATATAATACATATTTAATTTATTAGTTAATTAATAAATACATATATAATAGTTTTCGAATATAATTGTCATATCGTAATCATGCTCAATCATTATTTCTACTTCTTTATTATTTCTCAAATGTTCAATATTCTCTCTATCATCATGGAAAAAATTCAACGTTTTATTGACAATGGAAGTCAATTTCAAAAGATAATTTTTTCATTTTGGAACCCATATAATAAAATCCTACTTGTATCATGTACAAACTTTACCATTCATCCACTAAATCCTCTATATAATATACGTTTATTATGATGTATTGATATACAATTTGTGTTCTTCATGAAAACCAATTTTCATCAAATGAGATATTTTAGTAGAATTAAATACAAGGCACTCAATTTTAATACTACTCATAATATTTAAATATATTTATTTGAATAAAACATATAAAATTTATTACAGTAATTTAATTAATTAATATGAATGAAATTTACATAATACCCCACTTAATTGATGGTAAATATACCACTTTTTATAATTCATAACGTTTTCCCAATTCAATTGTATGAGTTCTGTAAACAATCAAATTTTATGTATCAAATAAACAAGTCATCATTATTGGACCCTGAGATAAAAACATGAAATCATCTCACTCATAAAAAAACAATATTTAGGATCTATAAGGATTATTATAAATTATTACATTTATATAATATAAATGTCAAAATATTATAGCTAAGTTCTATTATTAATAAACATAGAAAATAAGTTAATCAATTGACCAATTCTTTTTTAATTTTTTTTGTAACATTTTCATAAATTTTATTAATAACTGCTCAAATATATCTCCAGTTGTATCATCCGTTATTTAATAAATAGATCTGAAATTTCACTATTTAGTCCCAAAAATACACGTTCCTATTATAATTCCACTTTGTGTATATTTAACATCATTAAAATTAGTTATATAATATTATTATTGACTATTTATTTCATATGAGGATAAGAATAAGTAGAAATATCGTAAAAAAACAAACTAAATTGATTCATGTCTCAAAAATATCAAAATTACAAAAAATTATATTGCGACACTCCTTTACCCGGAAACGATTAAAAATAGAGCCTTCTGGTAGGGATTTATTTTTCAAATGTTATTTCAAATGATCGATCTATCTATGATGAAATAATAAAAAAACATAATTATATAGGTATGTGTTGAATTTCAAATAATGGTTTACCTTAATTTAGAAACATATAAATAAAGTACCTTTCAGTAGGTTACATCCATCGATAATGTATAGGGCCTCCTAATTTATCTTCCATAACTATGTTCATAGTTAAATGCATTATTATAGTAAAAAATTATGGGGAAAATATCATATCCTTATAAAAGAGTTTCAGTATAGTGTTTTGACTAATTGTTTTTCAAGATCAACTGGTTTTAGAGTTAATAAACAATATTTGTTTGGATAATTGAAAATTAAATATATTTCAAGTAATAATGTACATAATTCCAAAAGATGTAACTACTATACAAAAAATATGTGTACCATGACTTTTTGATCTATGTAATGAATGATTCTATAAGTCACCAAATTATAAAATATTACATATATAGTCATCATGTACTTTCACATGTTATAATATCAAATAAATACAGCTTTATCCATTTTTTAAATGTAAAAACTACATTTAAAAACATTCCATTTTAAACTATCCATTGAGAATGATTTATATTCATTTATTTTCTATAATTATGAGAATTAATATATTATTTTAATTCCTCACGGTCATCAATTAATGTGAGAATAATTTTTTTACAAACATAAATCAGTATATGCTTAAAAAAATATCATTAAATATTTGATTAAATTTATAATATTTATATATGAAAAATATAATATTTTTCGATTGTTGTGTTCTAAATTTAATTGATGGTGTACTTAAAAATAGTTTTACAATATTATTCAAATTATGAAACCTAATAAATTCACATTTATAATTAAATAGTTGTAATAATATTTGGGAACCTATGAATATCATTACTGGTTGCCTATACTCAATAACACCATTGAATTTTGAATTGTTCTAAAAAAATATATGACGTGAAATAGTAAATCTACGATGTTAAAAGAAGAAAAATTACTTAATCTACGGTAGTCATTTTAGTTCATGATCAACGTTATTATATTGCTATAGGATTTTATAAAATTTAATTTTTAAAAGTAAATTTAATTTCATGATAGCATGTAGTAAAAAATTCACTGAATTTTAGATAGCGCACATATACTATTAATATTATTATTTAAACATGAGAACTATAATATAGTATTTAAAATGGTGGGTCTCTATAAGACTATTTAAATTATGAAAATAAATTATTTAGATAGGAATAAAATAAATAAATTTTTTCATTACAAATGAAAAAACATATTCAATTTAAGAAAAAAATTATTTGATAAATTATTTTTATTTTCATGAAGTGCTTTCAATCATAATATGTTAATTTAATTACTATTTGTGAAAGATTTTAATGATAATTTTATAACACAAAAATATTTTCAAAATATAAAAATAATATTCAATATCATGTATGGCATGAAACACCGAACATATAAGGTAATATAACATCATGAGAATTTATGATTTAATTAATTAATCTCTTCAATAAGCCATAATCCATGAATCACAGAGTTTGAAAAAAACATGATAATATATTAATATATAATTATTTAAACAAAACAAATTATAACATAACCCTTAATTATTTGAGAATTATTGGTATTAACTAAAATATGAATATTATTTAATTTATTGTTTGGGAAAAAATAAGAATTATTTGAAAGTAAAAGAAATGTTTTCTCAAATGATGAATTTTTTAAAAAGATATTTTGTTTTCCTTCATGACAATAATTTATAATGTAATTTTTCTTCTTCTAAAAAACTTATTTTAAAAAATAAAGTTAATATTTTAATTCATAATATCAATGTTTTCTTATGGTTAATATTTCTGTTTTTATCTGAAATATTTTATTTTTCAATGACGTTGAAAAATAATGAATTTTATTTAAAATACCACTTTCATTTAAATAAATTATTTCGATAATATATATATTTAATTTTTTAAAGAAAAATTAATTCAATTTTTTATAAATTAATCTAATTAAGGTAATTTTCAGGATTTTTATGTTGAATTTTTATATAAAAGCATAGTAATTTTTGAAACATTTTCACTTTAGAAAACATATTTTCTGTCTCATCTATAGGATTAAGAATAAATTAAAATTTCACACTTGTTTGAATTTAATTTTTAAAAATGTATCTAATATTTTTAATCCCCGTAATTTATAATTTACAATAAATAACAATTAAATTTTTATCAAAATAAATACTTAAGACAAAAAAATTAGTTACCATGTATGAGGTAAAAATTGATTTACTAGGGGTTAAACTTAAATGATAATGGATAAAATAACATAAAAAAATATATAAAATAAATTTTCATTCAATATTTCAACCATATAATATCTATGACTTGAAAATACTTTATTTTTAACCCTTGGGGAATTTCAAAAACGTTTCTACACCTTTTTTTATAAAATTACATTTTGACACTCACCTCATATATAATTAGAAACCCACCCCTCTATTCATCACCCCATAAAAACTATTTGATTCAGCCAATAAATACCCAAATTAACTCCAAAATTATTTCACCTTATCTTAAAATACTCATTTTGGGATGAATTCTAACCTATGAAGGCATTGGTGAAAACCAAAGGAAGATACCCTGAATAAATGTTATCGTTTTACAATGATGGTTTTTTGTTTATTCATACATCTCCATCAATTATCATTAAAACATAATAATATATAACCATTATATATTAAATACATTGATATTTTTTATGTAAATTGTATGGTCAACTACCATCCCAAATTCCATAACATTTGTTACAAAATTATTATTTGTTTGTTCGGTAGACTACGACCTCACAAACTGATTTCATTGTTTTCTGTTACCACTAATAACAGTTGGGTATGATGATGGAGATAAATTATATATACATATATATGATATTTATAAAATTTTTATTACACTTTATTCATTTTTCCATATTTAACTTTTTTACTTTCCACACCATTGGGGGAACGATGATATTTCTTGTATGGATGGTGAACTACCTCCTTGTGAAGTGATGCGATTCATTATTCACAAACAATTGATATGGATATTGATAAAAATAAAGGTAATTAATACATTTTATATACATTTTATAAAATTTATATTATTGGAATATTTATCACTCTTAAAAAATAATATATCATTTCATTTCTTATATATAAAAATCATAACCTCTCTCCTGTATGTGTGGACAACCGCCTTCATGTAGTGATGTGAGTCTCTTTTCATCACCAAACCCCATATATTATATGTATATATATTTTTATATGTATATTTAAATTAAAAATGTTATATTTATCATATTACTATTATTCTGGAAAATTAAAATATTACTTAACTCCTTTCTATAATTATTTTTGAAAAATAGAAATGTTAATCATGCATATGTAAAACCTATCTTTTCCATTATAGAAACATAACTCATTTATAAATACCATCATTCATGAATTATTTTAACATCATAATTAGCATATAATAATTATTTCTGGATCATTATTCTATATGATATGGAAAAATATGATAAGAAAATGAACTGAAACATTATTGACAAATCACATATAAGAAATATGGTAGTTAACAAATGAAACTATAAAAATAATGGAATAATATTAACCAAAATGTGGTAAAACATTTGTAATAGGATCATATATGATATTATAATTATGATTATGGTTCTAGTATAAAATAATATCATTATTAAAATAATTATAAAGGAGTTTAATTCATGTTCAACTAAAGAAATGTGTGAGGTAATGGACTTCATCCCAATTTTCATTAATTAAAGAATTTTTGTAATGATATACATCTATTTTATTTCTTATGGTACATATACAATGCTTTTAAATGTGTAATCATGATTCATTTATACTTCATGATATTTTATGTTTTATTTTTAATTATTTCAATCAAGGGGATATGAATTCAAAATTACCAAGTGGTAAATATTTTTAAACAATCTCACTTTCTTTTATGATTGTTAAACATCTCTTCAAACAATCACTTTCATGGGATAATTTTTTCATATACATTATATTTCTAATAAATACCATATTTTTATATTATGTATTTTTTTCCAAAAACATATAAAATTTATACATACGGTGTTTACTTTAAATGTTATTTGATTAACTGGGGAAATATTGATAAATATGTATCCTTCAATCGTTATGATTTTTTAATAATAATACCTTGATTCAGTAATTAAATTGATTATTTGATAAATGATGAATGAGTTGGACCCACTATAATCGGTGGGGCTAGGTGTTATATAAGACCTCGATTGATAGAAGGGACTCATGAAAAAAATAAGTTAACTATATTAAACATGTTTGAATGTGATGTTTTTAATCTATCATGTGAAATTTCTTGATTATGGAGGTATCATGATTCTTGATATCATAGAATATAATAAACCTTAATTTCCATCATTATGAATTCATTCATTATTATCCATGAGATTTTCCCAATGACATTACCACTCGTATAATTTCATTCTTATTTAATTTATTAAATAGAAAGTGTTTTTAGTTATTTACCTAGAAATGTTGCTTAGGGTTTATCTATTCATATTGTTAATTTATTTAAATAGAATTTTTGTTTAGTTATTTAGTTTTCCAAATTCATTATTATTTATTGATTTGTGATATATTCCTATATACATAATCCATAATGATTATTTGAGATTACAGGTAATTTATTTCCTTTCTTTATGATAATAAGGAGAGATATATGAATGAGTTTTCAAAGATACTGTTATATTGTTTATGTTCTAAATTATGTTTTATTTTCTATTTCTGATTTAAAATCGGAATCTTGTATATAACTAATTATCTAAAACTAATAAATGGATCAATACTTTTTGTTTTTTTATATGTGACAATGTAATGATGTAAGGCACCAACACTGAGTTAATGGGGATGGGGTCATTACAGTTGGTATTAGAGTATGTTATTATAAACATTGGGAACTAGATTAAAGAAAAAGTATATTTGTGAACATAACCCTATGGAATAATTTTAGGTTATGTATAAAATAAAATCAAATATTTTTCTTAAGGATAAAATTATGTTGTTTTTATGTTAAATGTATACATGTCTCGATATTATAAGTGGACCTGGTTATACCACAATGGTATTGGTGGGTAACAACTATGAAACATGTGAATTTTTCTTCACCTAGTATTGATATAGGTCATACAAATTGGATTTAATAGACAATGATTTTGACACTCCTTGGGGATATTCTTAATATAAGTCACATTTTCATTACAACCCATTATTAATTATTTGAATATAAATAAATCCCTTAATTTCTGCTAAGTGTTAATCCATATTTGGAATGATACATTATGATTTAAATTTCATAATTTTAAAATTTAATATTTTATATGACATTGTTTAGAAATTAAACATGGAATGAAGAAGGGTATCAACACTCATGGCCAATGAAGTGATTTCCATATAATTAAATCCAATACCATTGGAATTGAAACTAAGAAAATTAGGTTTAAATTAGGGTAGCATAACAAAGATATGAAAAATAAAATTTCCCTGATAGAGAAACAAATTACATAGTGATATTATTCACTGTTTGATCACTTCTTGTGACATAATCTCTCATCATATTGTGGGACTATTGACCCAATATAACTTGATCAATGGATTAAAAGTTTATAAAATATATTTATATCATTTGTATATAGTGAAAACGATAAGGTTACACTTATAATTTATTTTATCAAAGGTTATGTTGATAAATGGTGGTCATTGATCTTGTTCTACTATGGGAGAATAAGAAATATAAAAAAATGTTATTGTAGTATTTTAAAGAGACAATTGACGACATAATTTTCCATCATAAAAAAATGTGATGAATAGAATGTTGCTTTTATAAAATTAAAGGGAAAGAGAAAGTTTTTTGGATTATTAATATATTTTTTCAAGCTTATATATATATATATAGTATTTGAATTAAATTTGTAAAATAGAGTGCAGGATTTACAATTTTTTGAAGGTCTTAATCCAAAACATAGTAGGGTGCTGGTCTGTAAATATTTTTCTTCAAATGATGAATTTTTTTATGCTATCAATTCTATGAAATAATTATAAATGTATTATGGAATACAAGGGATGAATGAGAATATGGGTATAGCATCCTGCCTTTTTATCACATAAACTTTCATTACATTTTACAAAACCGAGGATCTTTAAGGTTTAGTGTCTTGGAAACCATAAAATTAAAACATGAAAACATACATAAAACATTCTTCTTAAAACATTGAAAGGATTATCATTAAGTTCATCCTAGGTTCATTACTGCATCTCATAACCTGGGGACATACAGCAAAAGAAAGGGTGAGCAGAAGGCCCAGTAAGGGAAACAAGATAAACATTTTACATGTGAACTTGAGATACTTCAATAAGGACATGAAAGGAACTTTAAGGCATAAAAATGAAGCCATGAATCATATCATAATAAAAATAACATTTTTCATAACTTGAAGATGTGGCTACAACATTTAATATTGACAATCGTTTCATTTCAACAAGGTCCATCCCCAAGGTGTCATTAAAAATTACCAAGGTTATTCACCAAGGCGTCGTTAAAAATGGTCATCTCTAGAGATCAAGTCTTTACCCAATGCATTGGAGCGCTATATGGGTGCACCCTTGAAATGTATTTTTTATCATGTGAGCCACATATATCATCATCAAACATTTCATAAATAACCCATATAGCATAAAATAAATGGGTTTCATTTCATAATCATAACGTTTTAAAAACTGCTTTAAAGACATGATCTTTACGTTACTTTAAACCCACGAAAAGGGAAAGAGGGTATCATGTATGTAAATCCCAGAATTTAAAATAGAAATTTTTTCTATATATGTGAATAACCCTATAGAAATAAGAGCTTTGAGTATTCACTTAATAACATGAAGTAATTTTGAGAAAAAGAGAGAGAGGCATTTTGAGACGAAAATTCTGCAGCACAACGGCTGCATTACAAGGTTTTGGAAAACATTGAAAAGGGAGGGGACATGGGCCAAACAATGATAAATGACCCATAAAACAGTATAGGGACAGAATATAAGGGATTTAAGAACATGGTAATGAAATTTGAAAATATACCATATGAAATGAAGAACATGAAAGGAAGACAAAAATAAGATTTCTCTTATGAAAATTCGGCATCCTAACAGCGTTACGTAAAATACATCCAAAAAGGAATTGATGATGTCAAATAGGGTCTCTCATCATATGAACATTAAAGACCAGTATGATAGATATAGAGATCATACCCCAACATAATAAAAAGGAACTTGCAAGACTTGACATGGAATTAGAACTTTGAAAAGGAGAAGGGTGAAAGAATCCCTTAAAAATTCGGCAGCCTAACGGCGTCACTTAAACTTCAACAAAAATGAATTGATGAGATCAAATAGGATCTCTCATCATATGAACAGAAGAGTCCAGTATGATAGATATAGAGATCATACCCCAACACGACAAAAAGGAACTTGAAAGAATTGACATGAAAGTAGAACTTCAAAATGAGAAGGGTGAAGAACCACTTAAAAATTCGGCAGCCTAACGACGCCACTTAAAACTTCAAAAAATTGAATTGAAGAGATCTAATGGGGTCTCTCATAATATGATAATAAAAGATAAGTATGATAAATTTAAAGATCATACCCCAACATAATAAAAAGGAACTTGAAATACTTTACATGATAATAGATCTTGAAAAATGAGAAGGGAGAAAGAATCCATTATAAAAATTTCGGTAGCCTAACAGCGCCACTTAAAACTTCATAAAACGAAATAATGAGAGTAAGAGGGGATCTATCATTATGTGAAAATGAAAAGTGAAGTAAGAGGAGTATAAAAGAACACTCTTTAACATAAGAACATGAAGCATAAAATAAATTACATAAAAGAGATTTCTTGAAAAGAAAGAGAGAGATCGGATCCCTTACCTTAAAATGTAACTCTTAAAACTCAAAGGTTTGGACCTTGAGGGCTTGGGGCACCTTGGGAGGACTAATTGGGAGGTAAGGAGACCAGAACTTCGTTTGGGGAGAGTTGGGAGTGAAAACTAAAGGAGGAAAGGGTGGGTATTTATAGGGAAAGTGAGGGGACAAGACATTAATGGCCAAGGGACACCTCACAAGTTCTTTTCTCAAAACCATGTGCTCACCCTTGGCATTTACCATGGAGTTAGGCCACATGGGGCCCCCAAAACAATAATTCATCACCCTTGGACGGCCAAACCTTAAAATATCTCATTACATCATCATGACACAGTTATGATGTCATTAAACATACCGAAACCCTAAAACTGTATTTTTACTATTCACTGAAAATTCAACTTTCTCAGAAAAATCCCAAAATTTCACATTAATCAAATATAAAGGCTTTGATTTCAATAATGAACTCCATTTTATAAAAATAATTTTCTAAATAAATACACTATTCAACGAAAATTCATTTTTTTAGAAAAATCCCCAAAAATTACCATAACATAATATCGATGCTCTGAGTTCAAAAATAAAGTCCATTTTATAAAAATAATTTTCTAATTATTTTTAATTAAATTTTTAATTAAAAAACACTATTCACCTGAAAAAAACTAATACTTGACTAATAATTTATGAAACCATTATTTAATCGTTTTATTGAATCACATTACTTAAACAAGGTGCCTAGATTATAATAATACTTTATTTAAGTGAGATTACTAATCCATTTGGACTCATTACTAATCATAATCATAAAATAACTATTCATATTTTACTATTCATCAAAAATCAAGTTCATCTTATTAAACTCTAAATTTTGTACTGAACATAATTGTAGAAGACTATTTTTTGCAAATCATTACACATTTTTAATTATTTAAGGTTTACAAAAACATTTTTAAAATATACTTTTTCTAAAATTCATCAAAAATATGAATACTATATTTATCCGGTCATTTGAAAATTCATAAACTTCATCATAAGAAGAAATCCCAATTTTTATTTAAAACAAAGTATTACACAAGGCAGTTACGGTCTCCTTACATAGCCCCTTATCACACTAGCATAGGACCTAATTGTAAGGTGTGCTAAGGTGAGAGAATCCGAGGGAGGCTCGACCAACATCGCACGAGTAGTAATTTCTATCAGTTTGAACTTCTCGGGAAGGCGATCCCGTTCTAGCTTCACACGATGAAGTTCAGCTTGGGTTTGGTCCAGAGCAAAGCCCAGTGGTGCTACCTCCTTCCCAAGTTCTGTTAGATGGGCTTCGATCGGTCCAAGACTACTGGGTGAGGCCATAGAATCTTCTTTCTATATTAATTGACCAAGATTACTTGTATTTAGAGACAATAATCAAAACATTTAGTTTCCAGCGGTCATATTGACCAATGGTCATATAACAGTCAAAAACCAACGGTATCATTTTAATTATACTCATGTTATCAAATGAATCCTTTTTGTTGAGTATAAAAATAAAATAAAATAACACAAAAAATTAGGAAACAAGATTTATTCAAAATTCCGGGTCGTTACAATCTTCCCCCCTTAAGAAATTGCGTCCTCGCAATTTTTTTAAAATTAGTTTTTGAAATTTCATTGAAAGTCCCACATCGGAAAAGGAGTCAGTAAAACTATTACTTTAAAAGAATTAAAGGGAAGTACGAAGGTCACCCGAGTTATCCCACACTAGGATTCCATGTAGGAAAAAATGGACATGGAAGAAAAACAAAGGGTCAAGTTCTGAGGGAGAGTGATAGAGAATGTGATTAGAAGAAAGTTAACCATAAGAAAATCCCAAACTTATGATGTGTGTAAATGGTCATTGATTACCTAGTAAGAAACGTAAACCAACAACGTTTTTGTTTTACGTTCCTTTTCATAATTTTGAGGAATTCATTTACTACATAGAAAAAAAACATAAGAAAATATACCTACCTTCATGTAGAGTTTCATCCTTTAATAAGTTTCTACCAAAACTAATATTTTCTCCAAAATATGAGCATTCAAAACTACTTGGTCTCATCAAAACACAAGAATCATCTTCTATAGAATCACATAATCCACAAAAGATTAACTATCTATTTCTTCTATCTTTAAACATTATCCCAAAAACAGAAAGGGTAATGTAAAACAACTATTCAAAAAGAAAGAATCCCATAGGAAGGGAAACTATTTTTAAATCTTAAAAGTTCCATGGTACTACCCAAAGTTCATCATAGACCATCCTATAAATAACGGTCCTTAAAATTCCTCAAGATAAACCAAACTAAGATTGAAACCCAAATACAAGAGGGATTTGATAACATAGTCTTCCAAAATAAACTTCATTGTTCATCTCCAAACAACATAAACCACACCTAACATCTTATAAAAAAATTAGCTAACCTAAACTTATTTTACCCAAGATAGGTTAATCATTTCCATAAGTAACCTAAATTACTATAAGTCCACCTTAAATTCATTGATTCTTCAAAATATAAGTCAACCATACTCCTCAATGAAAATACCGTAGTAATCTATTTACCTTGATCATATAGGGTCCTCAAAATAGTGAACGTCTTTAAAAATAATAATCATCTTTTAATCCCCTAATCATCTCTGTCGTATTAATACGGAAATCATAGCATTTCCTATCACATTGGTTGTTGGGACATGTTCTTCCATTTCCTGCCATTAACTAAGAAAAGAAGCTATAATTAGGTGCTTAAATACTTAGCCAATAATGATGAAAAGAAACTTAAAGCATATAAGGATAACTTGTAGAAGAAAAGTATACCCTGACTTGTGATCCCCTAGGTTCCCATCTAAGTTATACATGATCATATATTCTTATGTGAACCTTTATTTTATTTTATCTTTGTTCCTTTAACAATGGTTCATACTAAGCTTATGAATTTACCAAAGCATATCCCCCGGGAGTGTCGTAACCAAGAGTGCAGCAAGGCCCATTGTCGTGTACCAGTTCCCATTCGAGTCTAGCTCAAAGCGGTGTTTTCGAGTTTTACCCCTATGTACATCTGTGCCAGATCCACCTCTACCTGCTCGTATCCAGACAGGGATGTATTTGCTTGGAAACCCCTTACTCAATACTCACCAAAATACCATGACGATTTCATATATTTAAACATTTCTATAGGGTTCTTCATAGAGTTTTCATATCCTAATTTCCACAAATAACTAAACCATCCTTTGATACCAACTATAGCATCCCGCCTTTTTATCACATAAACTTTCATTACATTTTACAAAACCGAGGATCTTTAAGGTTTAGTGTCTTGGAAACCAGGAACTTAAAACATGAAAACATACATTAAACATTCTTCTTAAACCCTTGAAATGATTATCCTTAAGTTAATCCTAGGTTCATTACTTCATCTCATAACCTGGGGACATAGAACAAAAGAAAGGGTGAGCAGAAGGCCCAGTAATGGAAACAAGAGAAACATTTTACATGTGAACTTGAGATACTTCAATAAGGACATGAAAAGAACTTTAAGGCATGGAAATGAATCCATGAAGCATATAACAATAAAAATAACATTTTTCATAACTTGAATATGTGGCTACAACATTTAATATTGACAATCGTTTCGTTTCACCAAGGTCCATCCCCAAGGTGTCGTTAAAAATTACCAAGGTTATTCACCAAGGCGTCGTTAAAAATGGTCATATCTAGAGATTAAGTCTTTACCCAATGCATTGGAGCGCTATCTGGGCGCACCCTTGACATGTCTTTATTATCATGTGAGCCACATATATCATCATCAAATATTTCATAAATAACCCATATAGCATAAAATAAATGGGTTTCATTTCATAATCATAACGTTTTAAAAACTGTTTTAAAGACATGATCTTTACGTTACTTTAAACCCACAGAAAGGGAAAGAGGGTATCATGTATGTAAATACCAGAATTTAAAATAGAACATTTTTCTATATATGTGAATAAACCTGTAGAAATAAGAGCTTTGAGTATTCACTTAATAACATGAATTAATTTTGAGAAAAAGAGAGAAAGGCATTTTGAGACGAAAATTCTGCAGCACAACGGCTACGTTACAAGGTTTTAGAAAACATTGAAAAGAGAGGGGACATGGGTCAAACAATGATAAATGACCCATAAAACAGTATAGGGATAGAATATAAGGGATTTAAGAACATGGTAATGAAATTTGAAAATATACCATATGAAATGAAGAACATGAAAGGAAGACAAAAATAAGATTTCTCTTATGAAAATTCGGCAGCCTAACAGCGTTACGTAAACTTCATCCAAAAATGAATTGATGATGTCAAATAGGGTCTCTCATCATATGAACATAAAAGATCAGTATGATAGATATAGAGATCATACCCCAACATAATAAAAAGGAACTTGCAAGACTTGACATGGAATTAGAACTTTGAAAAGGAGAAGGGTGAAAGAATCCCTTAAAAATTCGGCAGCCTAACGACGTCACTTAAACTTCAACAAAAATGAATTGATGAGATCAAATAGGGTATCTCATCATATGAACATAATAGTCCAGTATGATAGATATAGAGATCATACCCCAACATAACAAAAAGGAACTTGAAAGAATTGACATGAAAGTAGAACTTCAAAACGAGAAGGGTGAAGAACCACTTAAAAATTCGGCAGCCTAACGGTGCCACTTAAAACTTCAAAAAAATGAATTGAAGAGATCAAATGGGGTCTCTCATCATATGATCATAAAATATCAGTATGATAAATTTAGAGATCATACCCCAACATAATAAAAAGGAACTTGAAATACTTTACATGATAATAGATCTTGAAAAATGAGAAGGGAGAAAGAATCCGTTACAAATATTTCGGTAGCCTAACGACGCCACTTAAAACTTCATAAAACGAAATAATGTGAGTAATAGGGGATTTATCATTATGTGAACATGAAAAGGGAAGTAATAGGAGTATAAAATAACACCTTTTAACATAAGAACATGTAGCATAAAATAAATTACATAAAAGAGATTTCTTGAAAAGAAAGAGAGAGATCAGATCCCTTACCTTAAAATATAACTCTCAAAACTCAAAGGTTTGGACCTTGAGGGCTTGGGGGAACCTTGGGAGGACTCTTTGGGAGGTAAGGAGACCACAAATTTGTTGGGGGAGAGTTAGGAGTGAAAAATAAAGGAGGAAAGGGTGGGTATTTATAGGGAAAGTGAGGGGACAAGGCATTAATGGACAAGGGACACCTCACAAGTGCTTTTCTCAAAACCATGTGCTCTGCCTTGGAATTTACCATGGAGTTAGGCCACATGGGCCCCCCAAAACAATAATTCATCACCCTTGTCTGGCCAACCCTTAAAATATCTCATGACATCATCATGACACAGTTATGATGTCATTAAACATACCGAAACCCTAAAACTGTATTTTTACTATTCACTGAAAATTCAACTTTCTCAGAAAAATCCCAAAATTTCACATTAACCAAATATCAAGGCTTTGATTTCAAAAATGAACTCCATTTTATAAAAATAATTTTCTAAATAAATACACTATTCACCGAAAATTCATTTTTTTAGAAAAATCCCCAAAAATTACCATAACATAATATCGATGCTCTGAGTTCAAAAATAAAGTCCATTTTATAAAAATAATTTTCTAATTATTTTTAATTAAATTTTTAATTAAAAAACACTATTCACCCGAAAAAAACTAATACTTGACTAATAATTTATGAAACCATTATTTAAGCATTTTATTGAATCACATTACTTAAACAAGGTGCCTAGATTATACTAATACTTTATTTAAGTGAGATTAATAATCCATTTGGACTCATTACTAATCCTAATCATAAAATCACTATTCATATTTTACTATTCATCAAAAATCAGGTTGATCTTATTAGACTCTAAATTTCGTACTGAACATTATTGTAGAAGACCATTTTTCGCAAATCATTACACATTTTTAATTATTTAAGGTTTACAAAAACATTTTTAAAATATACTTTTTCTAAAATTCATCAAAAATATGTATACTATATTTATCCGGTCATTTGAAAATTCATAAACTTCATCATAAGATGAAATCCCAATTTTTATTGAAAACAAAGGATTACACAAGGCAGTTATGGTCTCCTTACATAAACCCTTATCATACCAGCATAGGACCAAAGTGTAAGGTGTGCTAAGGTGAGAGAATCCGAGGGAGGCTCGGCCAACATCGCACGAGTAGTAATTTCTATCAGTTTGAACTTCTCGCGAAGGCGATCCCATTCTAGCTTCACACGATGAAGTTCAGCTTGGGTTTGGTCCAGAGCAAAGCCCAGTGGTTCTACCTCCTTCCCAAGTTCTTTTAGATGGGCTTCGATCGGTCCAAGACTACTGGGTGAGGCCATCGAATCTTCTTTCTATATTAATTAACCAAGATTACTTGTATTTAGAGACAATAATCAAAACGTTTAGTTTCCAGCGGTCATATTGACCAATGGTCATATAACAGTCAAAAACCAATGGTATCATTTTAATTATACTCATGTTATCAAATGAAACATTTTTGTTGGGTATAAAAATAAAATAAAATAACACAAAAAATTAGGAAACAAGATTTATTCAAAATTTCGGGTCGTTAAAATGGGGATTTCAGAGAAAAAATAGATAATATGAAGATGGAAAAGAAGGATTTTTCCCTATATATGATAATTGTGGAAAGAAACACCCTGTTTCATTCATGAATGGAATGAGAGATTACATCAATTATGGGTGGAATGTCTACAATGATCTAGATTTAAAGGGAAATAATGTTGTTTCCATGGTGTAGTGCTTTTACTATAAGGATAATGGGAACTATGAAAATTAATTCCCAATGCATAAGGGAATATACCTCAGAAAAATCTAAGGGACCAGTGTCAAGCCTATTCAATTCGTATAATTGATGAAAAATTATAAACGTTATTTTTTACATGATTCAATGAAATATATTATAAAATAATTTTTGTGATGATTTTATTATTATAAAAGGCTTTAAAA
The DNA here is from genome assembly GCA_963277665.1 of Viscum album. Classification (NCBI taxonomy): domain Eukaryota; kingdom Viridiplantae; phylum Streptophyta; class Magnoliopsida; order Santalales; family Viscaceae; genus Viscum; species Viscum album. Next base: position 1,519,766,081 of record OY728164.1, on the reverse strand, counting down.
TGTATAATGATTTTATAGTAGCACTATTTGAGGAAGGATTTGAAATCATTTGATGAATGGTATAATGAAAACCAATTTGGTGTCATGTTTTTATATTTGGAAAACACATTTTAATGCATAAAAACCTTAATGTGTGCTATATATATTGATAATAATAAAAATTATTTGTTTATGAGATAGTATAGGTTACCATGACACTGGTCAGGGATTTGATGGTTTGTGTTATCCTAATTATAGTTTACTACATTTTGGATCTAGAGAAAATAGTCGACAACCTAATAATTTATTTTTTATACATTGATGTTTTAATAATGTTTTTTTGGAGATTATTGTATTCACATATTTTTAATGACACATTAAGTGACACTTTATATTGTATAGGGAATATAATGTTGAATTAGTGACCATATTTCAAAAGGGTTGGACTTTGATTTTAGTGAGACTTATCTTGAAATAACCTTATATTCAACTATTTATTGGATGGATAAGTTTGTATTTGGGAGTTATATTTCAACATTTTCTTAAAATTTTATTTAGTAAAGATCATAAGTATATCTTATTAATATTTTATTTATATTATTATCCATTTGTTGTTAATTTTCTTGCTTCATATATAAAATAATTTTTTTTTTCGGATATTCATTTCATGGAGTGTTTGATAAAGTGGAAATTGATCAAAGTAGAACAAAAGGATAAATTTACACCCATAAAAATATATAAAGTAATTATATTTTTTTATATTATTGTAGATTAAATTAATTCCTCAAATCTAGTAAAGGGATCATGAAACACAAAATGTAGTTCTATTATCACAATTTTTTATGATATCATTGAAAATTTTCACACATGTTTGGTTTATGTACTCATGGACCTTAAATGTTTCCCATTAATTATCTCTATCGCTCTCCAACAACATTTGGGTGTCAGTTTTCTCTTCTTTGTCCATGTTTCCACATTCCACCTTTGTTCTCCAATTTGGAAACAAAGCATATGTTATTCCAGATTACCTTATCTATATTTCCCCAGACATAAACATTACAAAATATTGTGTTTCAATATAGAATTTCATTTATTATACATTAATCAACATTAGAGGTTCTTTTTTATATAATTAGGAAATAATTTATTCTAATAATACCAAATTCATATATATTTTATTCTACTAAAACAATATCCATTTTTCCAAAATATAAAACTCTCAAAATAAAACATGGTTATTTTTCATGAAAAATATTCACAACATTTTACTTAACTTACTCCATTCCCTTACCCATCCTTATAAACTGTGATTTTTTTTTAAAATAATACATGATCATAAAAAATGAATTTGGGGTCTTAAAATAATGAAAGAAACCATTAATCAATGTATAATTTAAACCAATGAAAACATTTTGACACAGTCATTCATTCAATGAATAATACATAAGCTCTTTAACATTCCACATGAAACCATAAGATTAATTTAAAATTTCATATCAAACATAATTTATAAAGGTTAAGTTTTTCCTTAATTCCATATCACTCTTATATTTAATGTATATATCATGGCTACATTGGTAGTGACCTTTAAGGTAACATTTCGAATACCCTCTATAGTACAATCCCATAATCTCCTAGGATAAACACTACCAATTAACTCTATATAATTACCCAATGTATTGGAGAGAATTAAGGGACTCACCCAACTTTGGTTTATAATATAACCACATGTAATCATAGTCAATTCCCAATAACCATAACATAAGCACAAAAAAAATCATGAAAAAAATAACTTTAAAAGTCAATTATCAATTTTAAAAAGTCGTAAACTCAAAAATGAAATAAATTAATTTGAAAATAAAATATTCTGTTGTAAAGGAATAATTAAAGAATAAAAGTGTCATAAATTGGGAAAATCCATTTATACAGTATAAGTAAAAGAAAAAATCTTTTTAGGTTTTGTAAAAGGTGTATCAAAAAAGATCATTAAAATATAGTATTAAAAGGTAGTCCCTTACATTAGGTTTGAATGGTCACATACAATATTTATATTCCTGAATAATAAAAATCGATTATTAATTTAATTTCTTAAGAAAATTTATAATTTATATTATTCCATTTATATTACTTATCATCATGATAAATTAATTAATTATAATTTAATTTCACGTCATAAATCTAATCGATATTCGGTACTTGAGTCCAAAATGATTTTGTTTGATATCAATAGTAAGAGTTATAGTAAGTATACCATCTACAAAATCTAATTCATGAGATAATAATAAATTTTAGGAATATATTATACATTTTAATTTAAACACTTATCAATTGTTATGAAAATTTAACAACATTATAATCATGGATAAGGTAAGTCGTATGTACGTATGAGTAGCATTTAAATTTTCAAACAATAATTATGGAAATAAGGTAATTAAAATTTTAAGAATCTATAATTATAATAATATCATAAATATCATACTAGTAATTAAAATATACTTATATATGTCATCAATGTGATATGGTGAATAAAAATGAATCATATCGGTTTGTGGAGGTGATAGTTTAGACGTACGCATATACGACTATATCATTTTTATGTGCATGAAAATGTATGAATGTAAATGATATATTATTAATTATTAATTATAAATATTCAATTTATATCATATATAATCATTAATTAAATTATTATACCATTTTATAAGAGATAGTGATGGAAAACAAATTATATCAGTTCACTTGGTGGTAGTCCATCAAACACATGAATAAAAAATTCATTTCCCATTTAATGAAATTGGGTATTTATTTAATTGATGATTTTAAAATAAAACAATTTAAGTATATTTAGGATTCTAAAGTTATTATTTCATCATGGATTATGATTAAATAAATTATGATAAATATTAAATAAAACATTAAAACATTATTAAAACAATACATCTTCCTCGAATGATCTCATTTTCAGAACACCTTAACACCTATAATGAGGGTGTTATGCCTAAAATAAGGCATATAGAATGTGTGTATATATTATAGTAAGGTATTTGGGTAGAGGCTGGCTAATATAAAATGGGTTTTAAGGGTTATGAAAAGATAATAATGGGTTCCCTTTTATTGGAGAGGGGTGGGGAAATTTTGTAATTCCTGAAGATATCAAATAAATATAACATAAATTTCTATTCCAAATGGGTCAAAGTGATTTATTTATAATATGGGATGAGTATGGATACAAATAAATTCTTCCAATAAAAATTATATAATTTTTGAATATTATTAATCCTTATATTTTTGTTTTGATCCTTATTTATCCTGTTTAACTCTACTGTGATATCAAGTAATTTTTATTTTGAGGGTAATTATAATTACTATAAAATGAAAAATAATAATAAAGGAGTAATTTTTTTCATTATTATACTTATTATAATATATTTACTAAAATATAAAATTTTAGAAATTGAATATAATTTAATACTATATTATTGGTTTTAAAATATCAATAATATCAATTTTCAAACTATTCATCACTTGAATATTAATAAATATCATAACTGAAAGTTAAATTATATCCCATACTTAAAAAAAATAACAAACTTGTATAATTAATATAAATAATCATTTTATGGTATTAATCACCACAAATTATATTTATTTTAATTTTATTAATATAATTTATTTGATATTATTTCATTTAAACAATTATTGCATCATTATCATGCAATCTAGTAATTTGATTATTTATCCTCAGAAAAATAAAATTAAATTATAATGATGAATAATTATATTTAATAATTCTGATTAAAATTTATATTTTAGTATATCCCCTATATAACAAAATATTAAAGATATTTCCCTTGTTAAATTAAATGTTTTATACAATTGAATTTTCTTTAAAAATATTATTATAAATGTCATAAACAAAAACAAGTAGCTTAAAAAGGTTATAATTTTATCCCAAGGATTATTTAGGTCTAAATACACCCATAAAATGAAATTTGTACAAGATTTATAGTAAATATTTAACAGTTATAATATTATTTTTACACTTAATTACCCAATTTACCATAAACCAAGGTAATAAAAATAATTATTAATGTTTTTATTCATATTGAAAAAAATATAAGGGACCTATTTATATAATTTAGACCAAATTATTCCAAATATGGAATCCTTTTTTTCAAAATTCAATTCACAGAAGATTCATAAATTAATTAAAATTTAATCTCAGTAACGGATCGAGAAAACATGTTTTTCATGTAAGAATTTCCAAAAGATTCAAAAGTTTTTATATCCAATTTCAGTGTGAAATCCATTCAAGCTGTGTTAGTTGAATTAAATTATAAAATATTGATCAAAATATAAATTAAAACTATTCTAAAATATAATATTATAACACAAATGAGTCATTTAAAAAAATTAGTTTTAAATTAAAATACAGTATTGTGTCACATTTAATAAAAAAATTAATCTTTTGAAAAAAACATAAAAAATTCAACATGGTAAATTTTGATAATCCTATTTCAAATAATATTTTTTTCAAATATAATTTATAAAAGTTTTGAAAAATATATTTAAAAATAAGTGTGCCATTAAAACTTTGCAAAAAATCCTTTTTAGAAAAATATTTCTATTATATTTAAAGTTATATTTGTTCTTATATAAAATTTTAAAACAAATAAGATGAAAGTTAAATATTATATTGAATATTATATATATATATCACTAATATAATCCAATAGTATTTAATTTACTATTAATTAGTAGAAACACACTTATGTGAATTTAAATAGTTTTCCAAGAAATCACTGTTTTATTTTAAAAAAGTTTTACATTAATTTATATTTATTAGGTCAAGGTAAAACTTTTTTCTATAATTCTTTTAATACTCTTCCTTCTCGGCATTCTAATGGCTACTTTATAGGTGAAACATTTAAATAATAATAATTAATAGTTTGATTAATATTGATGTCTCCAATCATTTACGCTATCAAAAATAGTGTTTAATTTTAAGAACATGTTATGTTAAATTCTCCACCCTTTTACTAAAAAGTGTCCTTAAAAGTTTAACTCACCATTGAAAATAAAGGGGTTTAATTTTAAAAAATCCATTATTGAAATACCTAATCGGAAAAAATGTTAATGGATATTCCACATTAAAATAAAGAAAGATATGTACTAAGGTCACCTAAGATAATACATACAAGGGTTATTTGTAAGAAATCATTAATATGGAAATGAAAATAGACTATCACGTTCAAATGGAGAGGGATAGGAACAAGTTAATAAGAAATTTCTAAAAAAACAAACTATAAATAAGCGATTATTTAAAAAATAATTCATTTCATATAATAAAAATACATGAATAACATGTTTATTTTAAAATACATTCCCTAGAGCCATGAAATTATATTACTATCTATGAATATAAGGAAATATACTTCCTTGAATGATGAGTTTCACCCATTAATATGTTTTTTAACATCAATGATTATCCTATAACTCTCATATATATACCAAACAATAATTACATCAACATTTTAACTCAATAAATATTTTATATCTTAACATTTGATATTTCACCTCCCTATGATTTAATAAAACAATTCCAAGAAGAAATAACATAGTACCATGATCATGGTGTCCACCTAGTTTCATTATCATTTTATTGACATAGATAAAAGGTCCATGAATTATAATAATACTTTATATATTCTTCAAATTACCTTTATTCCTTTTTCCAAATACACATTGTACAACTTGGTTTATATGGGTGTTGAAAGATAATTTTTTTTGGAAAACCACTTCTTATGACATATATTTTCAAAAAATCTGAAAAAGATGATTTTTAAAAAGCATCCACACAATGTTTGTTTTGAAAATTTCAATCAGGTATCCATTTAAAATACTATATGTATGTTCTCAATAACTATAAGATAAAACTTATTCTTTTCATGGGTTTCCTTCTTTGGTAGATTTAGGAAAATGATAATATTGTTCATAATCTTGTTTTAAGATACAGTATCTGAGATTTTTTGGATAATATTAACCTTTTTTAGAAAATATGAGAATATTTAGAAAACAGTATTTGATTAAAAACAACACATGAACCAAAATTTTATAAAGGTATATAGGAAATGATTGATATTTCATGAAACAATTTTCAAGAGATTTGTATGCTAGAATGTGTTTTATAATCATTATGACATGAATTAGCAATAATTATTACAAGAAAGCCATTAAGATGGGTTAAGAATGTTTTTAGATGATCATCCATCCATTTTTAATTGACTATACTCAATATATAAAAGTAGTTGAAAAAGTTTTGAATTGAAGTAATATAAATAGAATCTTAACCTATGTTTAAAAAAAAAATCATAATCACTTAATTTTTCTAAATGTTTATTTGATACCAATTATAACTCCCTTTCCATAAAAATTAAAAAATATTGAGTTTTAGTAAAAAATTTAATTTCCATCAAATTAAGGATATTTTTAGGAATTTATTTTTTAGGAGTTACGTAAACAGTAAAACATATCATACGACGTTCATTCAAATTAGATACTAATAAAAAAATATCCATTTTTTCTAAAAATAATAATCATTCAAAATAAGAAATTATTCTTTTTCATCGAAATCAATATAACATATAAATTGACTTCCCCTATTACCTTTACTCTGCTTATAACCAATGAAAAAATGATTAAAAAATGGGAATAAAACATTAATATTATTAATAGACATAAAAATAATGAAATAAACCATTATTCCACTGATATATTAAGCCCATTATAACATTTTCACAAATTTATATTTTTTGCCCATAAAACATAAATTCTTTAGCTTACGTCATGAAATAGTTTGACTACATTGAAAGTATATAGAAAACATAAATCATTAATTTATCTTGTGGAATAAATTCCATATCACTGTTACATTTATTTTATCTATCACAGGTATAGAGGGATTAACCTTCACGGTAACATTAGGAATACCCTATGTAGTATATTCCCTTAATCTCATAATAGAAACCCCACCAATTATCTCTACCTCATTACCCAATGAATTAGAGAGCTCTAACGGGATCAACCACCCTTAGTTTATCCCAGATCTAGCCATAATCTAACAATTCCCAAGACCCATAAACTTCTCACAACACACAAAATCAAGCATAATAGAAAATTACTTTTAAAATAAAATATAATTAATACAATGTTGCACACTCAAAAATTAAAATAATTTATTTAAAAATAAAACAGTAAAATTGAAAGAGGATAATCAAAAAAATTAAAGCGTCCTAAAATATGGAAAATATTTTCATTCCGTATATTTTAAAAAAACATTCATTATAATTTTTTTAAAAAAGATGTAGAAATGATCTTCAATAGAGGGTTTTAATTTGATGCCCCATACCATGTGTAAAAATCATCACATACAATATTTGTATTCATGAATAATAAACATAGTTTAATTATTTACTCAAATGAGACAATTTTTATATTTTATTATTCATTTTATATTACATATCAACTTGTTGTCATAATTACTTACTTATTTTTGTTTATCTCAGACGTTTTTTCGATACTCATTACTTGAGTGGAATATGAATTTGGAATAATGTCACTAGTTAATGTAGTCATAATCCATTATCTAAAAAACAATATTAATGAAATAAAAATATCATTTATAAATATATTATACTTTTAAATAGAACCATTTATTTGTAGTCATGAAAAAAGAATAGTGTCCTATTTATGGAGATAGTCAAACCGTACACACACATGAGTAACATTTCGATTTTTCAATGATCATTATCTAGACAAGGTGATTATAATTTTATATATGAATAATGATAATAATATCATTAATTTAAAATTAATCATTTAAATATACTTTTATATTTCATCCATGTGATGTGGTGAATAAAAACAAATAACATCGCTTTATGTTGGTGATAGTTCGTACAAACATAGAGACACCATTATCAAATTTTTTGCATTGAATGGTAATAATGTAAATGATATATTAATAAATAATAATGATAAATATGTCATGAATATAATATATAAATATTAATTACATTATTATAAATAGTCATGAGAGACGATGATGGAAAACAAATTATTTCTATTCTGGAGGTGCAAGTCTGCCACACACATAAATGAATAATTCATTTCACATTTGATGAAATTGGAGGTATATTTAGGTGATTATATTAACCTAATTACATTTCCATATATTATAGATACTTGAGTAATTATTTCTCCATGGATTATAAATATTTAAATGAATTATAAGGAGAAATAAAACAAAAATACTTGATTAAAACATTACCACTTTTACAAACTATATCCTTTTCATAAACCATTCACATCTATAAGGTGGGGTTTCATCCTAAAATAATGAATATAGAATTTGGGGAGAGATTATAGGAAGGTTTTTGGTGTATATATTCTAATGAAAATCTTTTTCCATTGTGAAGAAAAGAAAACTATGGGTTCCCATTTATAAGAGAGGGGAGGGAACTCTTTGAATTCATCAAAATATTAAATTTATATTATTTTATTTTATTTTATAAATTGATAGAGATAAATTTATTTAGATAATAAGATGTGGATTGTTATAAATAAATTCATAAAAGAAATATTTTAAATGTTTTGATTATTTTTAATATATATATATATATATATCAAATATTATATTACCCTTTTAACTCTTATCGTGGTATCTTGTTATTTAGTATTTGAGGGTTATTATAACTATAGAAAAATTATAGATGACCAATAAATTAGTAATTTATAGAATTTGGAGACATATTCTAATCATTAGGTTGAATTTGATATTTTTTTTATTTTATAACATTTTAAAAAATATTATTATTTTTAAAAATAACTATAATTTTAGTTTTGACAATTTTCATTAATTTACATTTTAAAATTTTCAAAATAGAAAAATAAATTAGAACCAATACATCTAAAAAAAACATACCTGACATAGTTTACTAAATAATTCATGGATTCCATTAATCATCGGAAATTATATTTATCTGACAATTTTTATTCTCATTTATTTGATAATTCGTTTAACTAAACAATTACTGCATCATTATTGTGAAAGCCTTTAATTTATTTCTTTATTATAAAAAATTATAAATAAATTATAACGAAAAATAAAAACATTTTATCTTTTAAATTATAATTTATAGTCAATATATTCCCCATATAACTGCATATTATAAATATTTCACTTGATAAAAACAAGAGTGAAAAATTGACTTTTATTTTAATATAACATTATAAAATTTATACTCCCAACCACGTGAATTAAAAAGGTAATAATTTACTCCCAATTATTCTTTAGGTCAACACACACTCATCCAATGAAATTATGATAGGTTTAGTGAAATTTTAAAATGTTTATAATATTATTTTTCCCTTAATTAATAGATTTACCCTAAATAGTGGTAACAAAAAATTTATTAAAGATACTATTCATATTTATGAAAACATTATAGCATTTTTTTTACAAAATTCGTGCTATCTAATTAAAAATATGGAATTCAATTTTTCAAAATTCAATTCACATTATTTTCAGAAATAAATTATAAATTAATTTTGTGGATGGATTGAGAAAACATGTTTTTAAAGTAAGAATATCTGAGATATCGAACTGTTTTTTAATAAAAATTCAAAGTAAAATTACCATAATTAGATTAAATTATAAAATTTTGAACTAAATATTCATTAAAAATAGTCCAAAATGTAGTATATCTATATTAATAAGTCTAATAAATATAATTTTTCAATTAAAATGAAGAATTTTTTCTCTGATAATTTAAAAATAAATATGATCATAAATATGCCATAAATTCATCCAAAGAAAATTTTTATTCTCCAATTTCACAAAATTATTCTAATTTTTAATAAAATTCTTAAATAATTCAAAAATATATTTAAACCAAGTGCACCATCAAAATGTGTCAAATGATCTTTTTAGTAAAATTTTTCTTTTATATTTAAAATTGAAGTAGTTCATATATCATATAATGAAAAAAATATGAATTTTAAAAATTTTACATAATATATTATATATATATATTTAATTAATATAATCCAAAAAATGATTTTATTATCTATAGTTTTAATTTACACTTGTGCTCATTTAAATAGTTTTTTATAAAAATATTACCTTATATTTTAAAAAATGATTTACATTAATTAATAATGAATTGATCAAAGTAAACCATATTGTTATAATTCATTTAATACTTTTCATTTCCACCATTATAACAGCTAGGTTATATCTGTATCATTAAAATAATAATAACTTGTTGTTTTATTAAGCTTGTTGCGACCTATTTTGTACGTTATTGAATATACTGTTTCCTTTTATAAACTCAGGTAGTTAAATTCATAAATCCATTTATCTATTTCCAAGTGGTTATTTATTATCCCTTATTATGATGTGTTCTTACAATAAAGAAATAATCATATGGATGACCCTTCCTTACTGAAATCAATATTAAATTTTGAGGAAACAATTTATGTACGATGTGTAGAATGTTATACCCAAAACATTTTAAAATATGAACATCATATTTGATAGAATATATGCAACATAACATATTTTTAAGAGAATATATCAACCCAAGAATTTATGATATATTTTTTATTCTCTTTGATATCTTGGAATGAACACAACACAAGTTTTTTTGAACAAAACAAACTAAACAATTAAAATTTTATTAATTAAACATGACTCTTTTAACCTAGAACATAAATTAGTGATTATGAATATTTCTAATGAAAACATAAATATTATGTTTATGAATATATTTGATATAAAATACCAATCCTTTAAAAAAATATAATTGTTTTTCTCAAAATACTCTATTACTTGAAAAACTTTTTAGTCACCCTTCAAAATCATAATTTGAAATCACTTTTTTTTCTAATTTTATAGTTTTATTAATTCAATAATACATATTTTGAATTTATAATGTCATAATTAAGGATTAGTGATATATGTGGATTTTTCAGATTTTTTTTTCATGATGGATAATGAAAAATACATAATTTTAAAAGAATACTGCATTTTCATTAAATTATTTAATGATATTAAGTGATAAATTTAATTGGGTTTATATTATAATAATTTTAGTTTGATATTAATTAATAAAATTTAGTACATTTGAATAATTTTCAAATGGAATTTAGATATCAAAAAAATTGTAAACATTCAACCATTTTCGCTTTAAAAACCAACATTATCATCACATATGTAAGATTAATATTGTATTTATATTCTGAAATTATGTGAATTTACTTTGGGATATGGATTATATATTTGGAATACAACTTATATTTAATTTATAAGATGGGAAAAAATTATTCTGACCAAAACAAATAGTGAGAATAGTAAAAATTGATTAACGCATTCTGGAAAAAAATGGATTTACTATGGATTAAATTAATAAGGTATGGTTTAAAATGACATTATTTTTTATAAAATCTATATTTAAGAAAAAAATTCCCCTATAATGTCTAATTATATTTACATATATAATTATATACATTGTTCTATGTGGAAAACGTGGTGACACATTTTTCTTCTAAATAATTACATGTGTTATAATCTCCTAACATAAAAAATGAAACTAACTCTCCTCTCTCCCTCACACCATAAAAACTCTTTGGTTAATAAATTACATACCCAAATCCCTTATAAAATTCCCTAAGCGCATAAAATAATACCATTTATAGGCATAACGAATCTTTTTTAAGGATTTGGGGCATACCCAATGAGGATATCCGATGAAGAGACAAAGTTTTTTAACGAGGGTTTTTTTCTAATTTATTCCTAACCCTCATTAATTTTTTAAAAAAACACAATTATATAATAATCACATTATATTTCATACAAATATATGTCTTATTATAATTTAATAATTTAAAACCACCCCTACGTCCATCAAAGGGTTAAAAAAATTATCATTAGTTTGTACGACAGACTACCGCTTCGTAAACCGATGTCATTCGTTTTTACATTCCCACCTCCCATTTTTTCATATGATTATGGATATAAAGAATATATATATATATAAATATATGTTATTTATAATATAATAATACATCTACAGTTATTATATCATATATACCTTTTTACTTTCCATTTCATTGGGGAAACGATAAAATATCTCTTGTGTACATATGACGACTGTCTCATGAAGCAATGTGATCGATATTCACTAATTCATTATATTGAACATGATAAAGATAAATTTGAATAATATATTTTATTTAAATTATGTAAATATTATATTAGTAAAATAATTATTAATCTTCAATTAATGTATATCATTTTTTTCTTACATTGAAAAATCATAACATCGGTTATGTACGTGGGTCTACCGCCTTCCAAAATCTATGTGAATTTTTCATATCCAAATCAAATTAATGATATTGTTAACTATATTTAAAATAATAATATACTATTTAGGATGTTATTATAAATTTTTAATGATAAAATATTACATACTATATTTTCATAATGGTCATTTTAAAATGGAATCATTACTCATGCATTTGTTTGGCCTGTCATCTCTTTTATTGTGACACACATCATTTAGAAAAACAATTTTCCATGATTTATTTTAATATTATAATCTACATAGAATAATTATACTATGGTTATTATTATAGAGGTGATGGATCAATATAATATACTTAAACACTATAAATTTTTTAACAAAGAAAGAATGGAAATTCCAGACGGTAAACACCCTAAATAGTCGAAATAATGAAATATTAATAACAAATGGGTGATAAAATGTCATAACAGGTTATTATATTATATTATAAATATTAATAAGATATATTTAAAATTACTAAAATTATTAAAACCATTATATATTAGAATAAATCATGCTCATCTAATGGAATGCATGAGGTTAGGGACATTATCTCAATTTTCCATCATTGAGGAATTTTTTAATGTTATACTCCTATTTTCTTTTTTTCATGGTGTATATAAATCCATTTTATACTTATTATCATGATTCATTCATCATTCATGATACATTAAGTTTCAATTTGAGTTATTTCATCCAAAAATATTTGATTTCATATTTACTAACTGGAAAGAGTAATAAATAAATCACACATTCTTTTGTGATTGCAAAAAATATCTTCAAACAATCACATTCTTATGATAAATTTTCAATAGAAATTAAAAATAAATTAAACATACAAATCTTTGTTTAATTTACATGAATATTTCCCAAACTTTATACCATTTTTACATATGGTATTTACATTCAAATTTATTTGACTAACAGAATAAATATTGATAAATCTATATCTGGTACTCAATATAGATACTTAATGATAAGAAATAATGATTAGTTAGGTAAATTTATTGTTCATTAAATAATAAATTATTTCTCCCTATAGTGATGTGTGGACCCCAATATTATATTTTCCCTCAATGGATCGGTAGGTCCAATTAAAAAAATAAGTTGGCAAAATCAAATGGGTTACTACCTGTAGAATTTAAACTACCTTATGAAAGTCCTTGATAGTAGATGTATCATGAATCATAAAATAATGGTGTCCAATAATTAATAGTTTTCATTTTTAAGAATTCATAATTATCAATGATATATTCATAATAATATTATCTCTTCATTCATTTTATTCTATGTTTATTAATTAAACACCTTGTTTTTTCTATTACATTCCATGCCATATTGCTAATGGATTATATATTGATGATTAAAGTTAAAAAAAATAGAATGTTTTTCTAATTAATTACCTTTATATATTGATAATTATTTATTATTTCATGATAGATTCCTCTATATGTAACCCTTATTAATAATTTGAGCTCATGCTTATTTTGTGTCTATTCCCCAAGATATGAAAAGGAGATATTTTTACAATTTATAAATAAATAATTTAATTTAATTTTTATTTATTTATTTTGTTTTATATTATATACAAATTGTTAAAATGGAATCATATATATATATATATATCTAGTTATCCATAACATCAGAAGTAATTAGTCCTTCAAGATTTGATTCATTATATCGAATATAATGTAATAAAGTAAGAAAATGGCTCTAGGTTACAAGGGTTGGGGTCATTAAAATATATATATATATGTTATATTCAGTCAAATGTTTTGTAATTCATCTTATATTTTTTCTAATAATGGATAAAAATAAATATGATTTTTTGGTTACAAAAATGTCTTTTTTTTAAATTTCATTCTTCAAATATTGTGCAATAATTATAAAACGAAAGTTTATAAATATTATAAAATATATTATTAAAAATAATTTTATTTGGAAATAATTATTTCAAAATTAACATAATTTTTAAAATTGTAGAGTTTTTAAAAAATATTATTATTCTTATGAATAGTAACAAATACAGATTTGTTTTGAAAACTATATTTTCATTAAAATAATTTATAATGTTACACATTGTTTTTAAATGTTTTTAAAAGTAATATTATCTCATTAATATTACTATTATTTCAAATTATAACATTTTAATAAATTATAAATTCAATATTGATATAAAAACTACTTATTCTTATGGAAGTGTTTTCATCGGAAAACGTATTTTTTATCACACAGATGGGTATTATTTTATATTAAATTTTTTATTCATAAATGATTATTAAATAATAAAATTTATTTAATATTTTTAATTTTAATAATTTATATTATGTAACATGGTAATGTTTATATTTTCTCAAAATTAATAGTAAAAATTCATTATAGTTGTTAGAGATAAAATGTTATTTTATGGATTAATTGAACATATGTTAAAATGAATTTCCCTAACACAAAGGATATTTATTTAAAAAAATTGGATTTCAATATTATAATAATTGGGTTTTAATTATCCATTAATTATCATATTTTTTTTGAAATGATAATTTTCTTTTTTATTTAAGAATAAGCTAGTTGCCATGTCAAAAAATAAAATGTTAAATGTGAGTAAACATAGAGGATAATGGAAATTTTTTTTACAATATGTATTTTTGGTTGTAGAGATTTGGAATCGAAATATCATCCCTCAAATTGATTATTTATCAATTTTAGATTCCCATGTCTTAAGAGCGACTTCCCATTATTTATTTTTTATTGGAATATAAAAAATTCAACTCCCCCTCAATTATAAAAGGGGAACTCATACCATCACATAATCAAAAATTTTAATCAATTCTGATAGACCAAAACCACTTAACTTCTTTCCCAAATATCATGATCCATGTTAATTATATTATTTTCTTCCAAAAATACCTACCCTAGGGTCCATAATAAGAGATTGAATAGTGGTTTTGTTTGTGATGGTAATTGTATTCAATTAGTTTGATCTTTTTACTAATTATCTTAAAAAAATCATTCATGTCAATATATATACAATATAATAACACCAATATATAAAAAAATACTATGTGGTTATTATTTTTATGTCATAACGTATATCTATATGCTCTTTTAATGAGAATGGAAATTGTCGATTGCCTGTATGATAGATTATCTATTTACTAACCAATGTAATTCATTTTACATCACCATTTATCATAAATTTAGATAATTTTAAATTATAATTATTTAATAGAAATTAATTACATAAATATTTATCTAGAATAATAATACCAAATCTACTTTATTTACTTTCATCATTTTGGAAAATAATAACACCGGCTATGTGTACGACAGACTACCGCCTAATAAATAGATGTGATGTATTTTTCATTTATGATTTACGTAGAAGTTAGTATGTGAATGTTTAATGTATATATAGAATATCTATTTTAGTGTAAATTATTCTATAATGTTAATATATTATATACCATTATTTCAATTTATCCATTAAAAAAATAGAAAAAACATTCATGTTTATGTACAGTATACCGTCTACATGAATAGTGTTATTCATTCTATTTTTGTCACTTTTATGGATTAATCTAAATAGGTATAAACTTAATATATATGCTATTTATATAATTTTTTATCAATATATAGATTATGGAAACATCATTAATGTAAAATAACTAATGACACAAAACAAAAAATACATGAAAAACGAAACTATTATTACCAGAAACATGATCTTACCAAGGATTATTTGATAAACGAGAAATGAATGGTCTTAATTAAATCATATATGGTATGATATATATATGTAGGGTTTATAAATTACTATATAGTGAACCTATATTTTTTATATATGAGGATCGAATGTGTATGAAGGTTATTGAGAATTAAGGAAATGGATTTCTAATATATCATTTATTTTTGGGAGGCATATATCATATTCACAAATTATATATATTTTGTACTATTTATAAATACCCTTTTACAATTTATTTCATGAATATATTTTTTCCATTATATTTAAATTTAAATAAATGTTATTAATTTATATCTCTTATGGTTCAAAGGATACCATAGTGGATATGGATTTTTATCTCACTTTTATTTATGTGGGACACATACCTTATATACCACTTTTTCTTATTGTGTAGTTTATGTACTACCATTAAATGTATTTCTTAAAATTATCATTATAAATGATATATATATTTGATTTAAAATATAATTTCCTTTATTTTATATTGATTGTGTTTCAAAAGGAACCCAAGTGATAAATGTTTGACCCTATAATCTCATTGTTTATATGGAATTGTTATGACTATGCTTTCAATAATGAGATCATATGATCTACCTCACAAGTAAAACATTATATTTTTTATCCTTTTGTAATTTCATTAAATTAATTTCTTTACTTTCCTCTTACTAGTTCTATGTACTCATGAGTCTAAAACAGTTTTTTATAGGAAACAAAGTAAATTTATTTTTTTTGATTGAAATTTTTTTCATCATTGTCCATGTTTTTTAAAATCATTGTAAGGAAATTTTTTAATATTATAAAAATAATTTATATTGAAAATAATTAATCTTTTTTATTTTTTATACGATGGATTAAAATTAATCTTCTTGTCATTTTCCAATGAATTCCCTAGTGTTTTTATTGAAAACAAGAAAAATATTCAATTTAACATGTACAACACAAATGAAACTTTCTCCCATTATGACCTCTCAATTATTCAATTATTCATTTATTATATTATAATGTTATAAAAAAATATTTTCTTTTATATTTATTATTAGAATATATTTTAATGAAGTGATTTCAACGTGGAAAGTATATTATCCTCATGAAATGTTCCAAAGTGTTTTTTTTGCAAATCAATTTTAATCTAATATAAGATCCTCTGATGTAACGTAAGATATATAGGGGATTTGATCAAATGAAACTATAATTATTCATTTTCTAGATGTAATATTATAATCATGAAGTTATTTTTATTAATCATAATCCTCTTCAAGGGGTTATGCATTGATGAATTTATCATATGATTATAAAACCAATTTTCATCTTATGACTTATCCTATGATTAAATGTAAAAAATAACCACTTTAATTTAATGTGTTTTTCTAATTGTAAATTATTTGTGATCTTTTGGAACACATATGTATTAATTATATCTTATGTGGGACCCATATCTACCTCTAATTCATTTGGAAAATCTGGATAACTCATGAGTAAATATGTTTTGTGTGAATCAGATATCATGTCAACAACATTATGTGTGGATCTATTTTTCATGTCTATAATATTAATTGTGGACTAGTTTTTATGTCCATATGGTTAAGTACGATACCTGTTTATTATTCCATAATATTATGTTTTGACCTGGTTTCATGTTCATAAGGTTATTCATGGACAAGCCTTCATGTTATTAAGGTTATGCATAGACATGCATTCATATCTATAATTTTATATGAGGGCATGATCCCATGACTTTAATGAAATGAATGATCTTATTTATATTTATAAATCTTATTAATTTTATTTACTTATAGGTATATAATAAATCTATGTATTATTCTCAATGTTATGTTCTCATGTCTCACGTTCTTAAATTTTATTATGATTCTTGTACTGTGAAATGCTAAGATTGATTCCATGAATAAATTTTATGATCATTGATATAATGGGTATGCATTTCAATTAATACTCTGATGTTCTCATACAATTTTGATCATGTTATGTTAATATATCCCATTTTATTTTAATGGGCATATGATATCACCCTTTATAATGTTTTCATTCCCCATGTTGTGGACAAATTTGTTATGTATGGTATGTATATGAAGCATAATATGTAGGAATATCATTATGGGTGGTATTGAATATATTTCATTAAATATTAGTATTTTTTATCTAGCCTCCAGTGAAACTAAAAATTTATTGTCCTTGGGTATTTATTAGTTAAATGTATTGAATATTTATCTAAAATAATGTGATATTTATGTATGAGAATCTTTGGTCTATATAATTGGTATCAAAGTGTATGTTTAGTTAAAAATTGGAAAATATAATGAAAACACTTTCACGACATCCCTAGTTATATTTATATGTATAATTATATCGGTAATTTTATGTATAGTAAAATATCCTAGAATTTTGGTGAATAAAATAGTGGCTAGTTTTTGAGGGATTTCATCACTACCTGCATACTACATGATGATGTGGCTCTGGAAAAGTTGAATCCATGCGTAATAACTCTGAAAATGGAACATTTATATGGAATCGATCAAAACATGGTGCATGATAATGAGACAATTTACACTCCTGGTTTGAAACATCTAATGTATATGATTGATATATTATTAAACGCATTTAGAAAAAAAATGAAGTATTTGAATATATTATTATAATTTATGACTAAGGTTAAACCTAATCTTTCATTGATTGAAAATGATGTGTCATTATTTAGAACTCATATAAATGTTTTTTGAAGATTATTTAATTTCATTATATGAATAATGTTTCATACAATATGATGTTTTATATAGTAAATGGTTGTAGCCAGAAGGAACTATGATAATATTGACTGACATAAATATTGTGTTAATGGGAAACCAAAAGTGATTATAACTAGAGTGATGTATATTATTAATATTCATATCAATTTTTTTAACATATGATTAATAACATTAAATATAGTATACTATTATGCCCACCAAAGAAAATAATGAGAGAGTTTTATGAGATCCTCGGTTGTAGAGACCATTAAAGAAAGAAAATTTAGTTTCATATATGTTGATGGCGTGGGAAAAAATAACCCCATGGAATGTATCAAAGGGTCGAGAAGATGTTTTATGTTTAGAGAATATGGGCACATAGTAAGTTTTTTTAGGAAAAATTTGATTTTTTTCCCATAATATATGAGAATAATGGTTTCTATAATGAATAATAATTTTATGAATTTTTTAAATTCAGAAAGATGGAAATTATTAAAATTGATTTTCTAGGGTTAATCTCAAGAAGATGACCAGAAATGTTGTATGGGTAATGGTTCTATAGTTGATGAATATGATACAGTAAATGAAATAAGAATGGAAGGAGGTGTTATGGAATATGATGATTTATCCATAATAATGTTTTAATAATGAGGTGGAATATTTGAAGTGTTTATGTTTATGAACTCTTGATTTATATAATAAAAATCCCAAAATATATAAGAATTTTCTAATTGAGATTCATCATGAATGATTTTCTGGAATATATTTAATGGTACTAATGAACATGAAATATGATTTAATTTAATGGTGGTATATTTTAGAATTTTTTGTAGTAACATAATCATTAATATGTTTTTGATGATGAGATAATAGTGTTTATTTGAGATGAAGTGATGATTGTAATAGATAAAGTAAATTTGATAGAATTGATGTCATTGTAAATGATTATTAATTTGATGAGAATGTTTTTATGACATCATTGATGTAGTCTATTTCTTGGATTTATAAAATATATTCAATAATATGTGGTTTAAATTATGTAATGAGGAAGACATTATTTTTTCATTAATGTTTTATGGTAAATATTGTAATTACCATGTTTTAGGAGAATACAAGAATAAGGTATGAGAAAAATTATGTGATAATAAAGATATTCTTAAAGATTTTTGTTGAATTAATGATAAGTTCGTTCTGGACAATTTGAGACCTTATTTATAATTGTTTTTTAATTTTTGGATGGGTTTTAAGGATAAGAATTTATGGAATTATTTTATTGGGTCTTTATATAAGGTTTTAAATATTAATATATTATTTTATCATAGGAATATTTGTCCTCATTGGATATGTTGTGCTAACTATTATTTATAGATTATAAATAGATATATAGAGAATTAATTATACATTTTTATGGTTGTTTTGATCTATTAGTGATTCAGGGATAGAAAATTCAACTTCATATCTTAAAGTAAGAGATAAACTATAAATTTTTGTAGTCACAACCAAAAAGATTAAATTAGGATTACTAAATAGAATGAAATAAGGTAAATATATTTTCTTTATGTTCTATATCCTGATATTAAAAATTAACAAAACACTTTGAATACTGATATGTAGACAAAATTATTTTCTTATTAGATAATTTGTTTATGAATCAATGGTAATTTAACTCATTACAAATTAATGGTATTATAGTGGCTATTTTCTAATGGAAATGTCTCTATCAAAATTTTGTAATTACTTTCTGTTAGTATTATATTCCCTATCCATATTTCATATTCAGAGAAATGTTTTTATATTTGGAAAACAAAATTTTTTCAATTTCATATTTTTATTTGTTTTTTCCATTCTCCTTTTTAATAAGATATTTAATTAAACCATTTTATGATATGGTTTTGTTATAAAAAATATTCAAATGTCAATCCCTTTATTATAGAGGATAAGATAAAATTAATATAAAGTAATTTATTAGGGGGAGAATGTAACAAACTTATATTTTATGAATTTTATATTTTCATATAAAATATATTTCTTTAATATCGTGTGATGTACAAAACACTGTGTTAAAGATATCTATAATATACTATAACTATTATTATTTATACATGACTATTATGACATATTAATATAATTTAAATTTATTAATAATAATAACAAAAATATGAAAAATATTTGGTTTACACATGAATAAAATAATATCATTGTTTGATTAGAAATTAAAATGAAAATCATTTGAAAGTAAAATAAAATATTGATAAAACATTTTTTAGGATCACAAAATGTTTTTTATTTTATTATATTAATATTGTAACTAATATAGAATTTCTTGAATGAAATTTATTTATTTTACATGTAATAAAATATTTTACCATTCATCTAATTTTTTTATTTTTATGGAAAATAATATATTCATTGTTATTTTTTAAAAAGGTGTCATTCTGAAAATTAGTACTGACATGTTCTAAGAAATTATTTAAATTATTTTTAAAACATTTAGAAAAATTATTTTAAAAGATGAATTTTATTTTTACGTCAAAATGTAAAAGTTAAATTAGTTTAAATTTTTGATATTTGCGTGAAAAATAATAATTTTTCAATAAATAGTAAAAATTAATAACTTTATTGAAAACAATATTCTCATTAAGTAATTTATAAAAAAAATTTTGTTTTTAGATGATTATAGAAGTAAATTTATTAATATTATATTTTTATTAAAAAAAATTAGTTCGTTGGAATCAATAATTTGTAACTGTTTTAAAAAAATATATCTTACACTTATAAAAAACTATTTTTTTTGGAAAACCATGTTTTCATCGTGTCTGATTTTTTTAATTTAAATAAAAATACAACACTTACATGAATTGAAAATGATTAAATGGATCCCATTTTTTGAATCAGAATAATTCACATTACATAATATGAAAAGAAATTCAAAAACATTAGAAAATTCATTACAAATTAATAACTACCCTAAATGATAAAATAGGGTTATGTGTGTAACATGTACATGTGAAAACATGTATTTTTAACACACATAAGTTATTTATTTGATGAATTATATTTAATATTTAGAATTATTGGGTCTATAATTTATAATTATCATTATTTATTTTATGTGATAATGGATAAATTAGCTATGTAAATAAAAACAAACAAGTTATCATCATGAAAAATTAATTGGTAAAACTGTGTAAACCCAATGGTTAAAAAATAACATGTTTAAAACATGTGTATTTTTATATAGTGGAGTTTTTTATTGACTATATATTATATATTCTGTATTTTATATATGTCTTGGGGGAACATATTTTGATATTGACCTTCTATTATAGAATAGTTTTGGGTATTTACAAAAATTCCAATCCTCCCCAATTATAAAAGATGACATCCTCCCCTAATTAATCACACCACATAATCCATTTATATAAAAAATAACGTAAAATTTATATCCCCAAATTCCTAATCCATGTTATAGTGATTTTGATCTCCCAAATACTGACACAAGTTTCCTTAATTAGAAATCCAAATGATGATTTTATAAGAGAAACTAATTGTCTTTATTAAGATTGTTCTTTTTACACCATATATTATCCCCGTCATTTAGGTCTAAATAATTAAAATATAAAAAAATAATATTTCACCTAATGTGATTTTATTTTATTAATGTAATAAAATTTATCCTTCTCCCCTTCCATAAAATGGGAAATAAAACTATATATCATATGTACGGAAGACTACAACCTCTCAAACTGATGTTTTTAGTTTTCCAACACTATTTCACATGAAATCATATAATAACAGATTTAAATAATATATATGGTATTTATTAAATAAAAAATATTTTTTAAATATAATAACACATTTAAATTCATACCATCCAACTCATTGGTAATTAATAACGCCATTAGTGTATATACTGAACTACCGACTCACAAGCCAATATGATGTGTTTTTCATTTCCATTTTACATTTATTCTAGTAAAGGTATAATTAATAAAAATAAATCAAATCTATGAAAAAAATATTAATATGTAAAGGTAATATATTATTTACCATTCATTCATTTTATTTATCAAGAAAATAGATACAGTGTTCATGGGTACCTATTATCTACTATCTCCAGGATCACTTTAATACATATTATATCTCTTACATTTATACATTATTACATATATATATATTGAATATATATGATATTTATATCATTTTTATAATTCTTTATACTATAAAATGATGATAAAAATAAAATGACCTAAAATACCAAAACAAAACATACATGAAAAATGTAGCAGTTATTACCCAAAAAGATATTTAAACAAGGAATTTCAAACAAACAGGTAATAAAGTGTTATACATAAATCTTATAGTTTTTGATTATATATATTATTAAGGTTATAAAATATATCCTTAATAATAAAAAAAAGTATTATACACGAGTTTCAATCTTATAAGAAGGAATTTAGGACATAATGTGATGGATTTATTGTCTCTCTTTTATTTCTAAGAGACATACGCCAAATTTACCACCTGTTTCTTTTGTGTGGTGTATATAAACACCATTTTACATTTTATATTTCAATATCACTATTTTAATCATATTTACTTTATTAGATGATGTTATTTCTTCATGGGACTTATTATTCAATGAAAATCAATGTTGTTAGGGTTTTATGTCCCACTTTAATTTATGGGGGGCACATTAATTAGACACAATTTATTTATTTTATGTAGTGTTTATTATTTCCAATAATGTGTTTTATGATTATTATAGTCAAATATATTGGTATTGGCATTTTCATCAACGATATTTTCCATCATAGGGAATATTGTTAAAATTTTAACAAATCTGTAAGGGTTTGATATTAAAATTTCATTATTTATCAGGATTATTTCATATAATGATTCAATAATTATATCTTATTATGTACCATGAAAAAAATATGTCATTACATATAATATATAAATTTATATAAATTAAATTATTTCCTCCCATTTACTCTCTCATATACTAAATATTTCATAATAGTATTTTTAAAGAAAACTGACATCATTTCCCTCTCCAATTGAAAAACTTTTTTTATTCATGCCCATGGTTTCAAAATGAATTTTAATGAATGTTTTTACTATTATAAAATTATTTTTTAATTATAATTAATACTGATGTTTTAATTTTAATGAAATTTATAAAAAATAATCTCTATGTAATATTCTAATCTATGACCTTTTTTATTTTACAGAAAATGTGAAATGAATATTTGTTTTTATATGTACAACATGAATTGTACTTTTCTCCATCATGACCGATTATTGATTTAAGTATTACAAAACAAGATTCAAGGATTATTTTTAGTTTCATTTGTTTATTAGGGATTTTTTATTTAAATGAAGTGATTTCAAAGTGTGAAGGATATTTTCTTCATGTCTGGTTCAATGTGATTTATTTAAATAAATTTCCATCAAAGATTATGTCCTTTTATATTAATTATGAATTAATATTTATTTTAACCAACGATACAATACATATTCATTTTTGGATGGATTATAATTTGGATGAATGTATTTTTAGGATTTACCTTAGTTTTTCATGTTTAACTCTATTATGAGTCGATAAGGTGGTTATGAATCCATTTAAATTATATATGTTATTATATGACGAAATATTGATGAAACCCATTTCCATTCAATATGTTATTCATTAATGAATGTTTTATGAATATTTGGAACACATATGTATAGATTTATTTGACAGGTGAGACCTAAATCTCACTCTAATACATTCAGTAAAGATGGGGAACTAATGATTATATATGTAATGCATGAATATGATCTCATGTTTATATCTTATTGTATATACCTGGTATTAATTTCTATAATATTAAGTGTATGAATTTTTTTCATCTTTATTAGATCAAGAGAGAGATTGGTTTTCATGTTAATAGGATGTATCCTGGACCTCAATTTCATGTCTATTGGGTTATTCATGGACCTACATGAATGTCCATAGAGTTATGAGTTGACCTTAATTCATTTCCATAAGTTTATCGGATGGCTTGATTTCATTTCCATAATGTAATGAGTAAACCTATTTCCATTTATGCACGTTTAAAATGTTGTAATCTTATGTTGATTACACAAACATATGTTGTATGCCAATGTTATGTTATTATGGATCATGCACTTTGATTTATTTTTGATTAATGTCTTCTAAACTAGCTTATTTTATTACAAAACTGATGTTTATGATCTATGATATCCAATATAGGATTTTAAATTTTTATAAAAATGTTATCATACACTTACCCTCTTGTTATGTTGATATATCCCATGTTTACCCTTACTGAGGAACTAGGATCGTTCATTTTGTTTATTTCCTTTCCATAGGGTATAAAGAAATGTTTTATGTTGGGTATTTCTATGAAGTGTAATATATGGAAGATATTTTTTGGAGATTTTCTTGAACATTCATGAAATAAGGATTTTTTTATCAAGAATCCATTATCACTAATCTTTTATTTTCATCATATGTGAAATGTATGGAATATTATTTTATGAAGATGAAATATATATTTATTAAAAGCCTCAGTCAATATAGTTATAGAGTGGACAATCGAAGAAAGTGTAAGTGTTCCAACAAAATAAGTTCCCTAATCAATGGATGTTATAAATTGTCCATATTATAGATTCATGATTTTTTTACTTTTTTATTTTAGATGCATTATATATTTTAACAACATTGAGTTCTATAACATTTGAGATTATTTATTTAGTTGTTGATATTATACAACATTGTAATTTCTTGCAATCAATTTTCTAGGGATATTCATTTATATGATAATGTTTTTTATTTCACACACATTAAAGGAGGAATAATTCAAGGGATCAAAAAAAAAGAAAAATATTGTAACTGGTATATAATATGTTCAATGGTTTGAATCTAAAATGGCCAATCCTAGAGATACATTCCTAGGATTTTATAATAAATTTATATATAATAACTCATAATTTTCTTATATTCTATCGCATATCTTGGATGTCAAATTAACCCATATGTGTTATTTTCTAAATCGTGGAACATCATGTTTTCATAAGTTTAAAATGACATGAATAGTCATCAGATACATGATTTTAAAGGTATGTAATGTAAAATATATATAGGAATATTTTTTCTTCTTCTTATTAACTATATTATTTTGAATCAAATTTTAAACATAACTCATTGAATTCTATCTAAAATAATAACATCTTCTATAATATTTTTAAGGTGAATCCTCTCCTAAATATAGCATAAAATCATTGGGATTTTAATGAATTTATAATATTATTCCAAACCTTGTAACATTTTTATTCATCTCATAAAATATTAATGGATTATTGAATTACGAAAACAATCATGGGAAAATTAATATATTATATACATTTTTATTGATCCTTACATAAACCCAATTGATATTGTTCAAATTTACTATACAATAATGTTTTTAATACTTGATTCATCCTCTATATAGCTTGTTATTTCCATAATCAATATATTCAAGAAATTCAGTTTCTACAAAAAAAATCTGTCTCTTTCATTGTTCAATGTGGAATGAAGAATATCATTGAAGGATATGTTACTATAATCATATTTTCATCCAAATGATCCAAAACAAGAATTTTGATATTAATATTTACAATACCCTCAACTAATTATACTAATATATTATGATTTGGAGTATTTCCCCATGTAGTATCAAAATAATCCATAAATGGATTCTAAAATTCATTTTCCACTATTGGGTACATTGGTTAATCTTCTCGCTGATTAACATGAGTGTTCAAATTTTTTGTAATATTTGTTCTTCATGAACAATATAATGAATAGATTGAGTGAAAAATTTATTTAGTATAAAATTTTTATAAACATCATTCCTCTTTATCTATATAATGAATTTTAATTTATGGCATGGAAATATTATTCTCTCATCCCAAGATTTATTGGAAATTGAAAAAACTAAAATATCATCCAAAAAATAATGATATAAATAATTTTTCCTTGGTGATCTAATATAACATTTATCTATATATCTATTGACACCCACCTACTAAGCATAATTTTTTTTGGATTGAACAAATACCCAATTCTTATGTATTTTTTTCTCCAAAAAAGATATAATGGTGATGAAAGGATATATGGAGATAATTTTTCTAGGTTACATGAATCATATGACACCCCAGAAGTCAGATTATCGCATGACCCTATGTTGGGGGACAACCCCTCAAGGAAACATTGAATCATTTTTGGGTTAACTTTGCTTGTTTACAAAGCAGGTTTCCATGGTCAGTTATGGAGTTCTAGATATATTGTTGATAATCTATATTGATAAGGATCCACAAAAAAGGAATGGATGATCTGGATGTGCTACACAATGATCGTATATAATGTGGAATTGTTTCTTGATGTTTACCAAATACTTGGGTCCAAAAAATGGAAAATAGAGAAAATTGGTTTTGAAATGTAAGTTGGGAAGAAGTGTTAATGGGGATTGTAATGTTGCGTGTAAGGAAATTTTCAAGTTCATTACTTTAATATATAGAAAACAAAATAAGGGTGCACAATATATTATTTCTATGAAATGTGAGTCTCTGAAAAATGTGAGTTTGCGAAAAAAATACTTTCACAAAAGGCGAATTTCTATAAAAATACATGCCAAAAATGATATGCGAGTGCTCCGGGAAATTTTTTAAGAAGGAAAATAAATTTTTATGAATATGAGGTCACCCCCATATTTGGGGAATGATCATCACTTAAAGGAAAACTTATAACTGAATCAGAATGTAGTGAGTTGCGTGAAAGAAGGTAGTCGCATGAATGTAATGATTTACGCATAGAATGGTAGTTTCAAAAAAGTATTAAGTTTTGCACAATATGGTTTTCTTTAAAAAATATAATAGTTTCACGCACAGAATTAATGTTGTGTGCATGTCACCCTAAGGTTGTGAAAAAGTATGAAGTTTCCTATTACATCTTTGGTAAGGAGGAGTTCATCAATTGGAGTAAGTGGAACTCAATGATACACTAAATGATGTGTAAAACATATTGATTAATTAAATTAATGTAGAATATTCTATAGAAGTAGTAATACCACATTAATTAAGAGAGGAGAGTGCTTTAAAATTCTAATTGGTTATAAATATGGTGGGATAGAGGGTCTGTTATAGACATTGTAAAAAAATGTTCTCTTTTATTGTGTTTGGTACATCGTCACATTTCCATTGTATGATCCATGGTAAAATCCCAGTGATTGAAAACCAAGTAATATTTTTGTGCCTCGTGCATGATTTAATTTCATTTCACGAATTGATATAGGAAAGGTAAATAAGAGTGTTTGGTTTTACAACATAACACTGTCAAAAGGGGAATTAGTTTTAATCACTCACAAACTAACCCCCCCTCTGGGTATTAAAAAATGTTGGCATAGAACCCTAGGAACAAAACACAGCCAGATTAGGAATTATGCGCAATCCGATAAAGATTATGAGGACCCCCTTCAATGAATATTTTGTATCAAATAATCACACATTATATAGTCTACTACATCACATAAATTCCATCTTATAAGTATTCATGATTATGTGAACCTCCATCATATGTTTTCCTTTAATCATGTGACATGTTATTGTAAAATATATAAAAAGCACCTAAATCCTATAAAAAAATAGAAGCTAAAAAAGGATGAATATTCATGATATAGAAACTAAATTCATTTTCTCCCAAATGGCTCATATCGATCACATTATTAGTTCAATGATCCTGTGATATTCCTAGTGGAATTTTGGATATGTGATATGAAAGAAATTGGGAATTTCACCTTTAACATGTGATGTCCCTCAGACATGTCCATTAGAACAATTGATTCTTTTCCATAAAATCAATGGTATAATTTCAACAGTAATGTAATGAAAGGAGTAAAATATGAAATATTTTGAATCTTCATGTGATGGAAGTTACGTTGATTTCAGATAAATGTATTATACGACTCATGTGATAGGTTCAAGGATAATGTGAGGTCCCATGTGGCATGCCGACCATTACACACAAAAGGCTTCAGGAAATAACATTTTTTATGGGATGTCCCTCAGACATTTCCATTCATGAATTAATTATCAATGGGATAAAGTAAAAAATCATGTATAATAAAGAATAAATGATGAAAAAGGTGGTAGCCTCATTTGAGGGAATGTTATTATATTTTTTATGTGAAGGGGTTATGTTCCTTTGGTGATCAGTCTATTGATCATGTGATTAATATTTTACATGGAAGATTAATCTCATTAAGTTTCTTCAACATGTTAGTTTTATCTCTCTATAGGGATCGACAATTATTCCTTGAGAATGTAAAATCATTTTCAACAGTCAATTTGATTTTAAAAAACACCCAAACTTATTGACCTCATATTGCGTAGTTTATTGGGAATTAAAAATAAAAAATGTGAAAGCATTTGAAATGTTATGGGTCCAATAAATATGCAATGACATAGTGACCTCGTGGTCACTATTTATTAAGTGGAACAAATATGACACCATATATGACCCATGATGGTTTCACATCATGTGCATGATGGTTTCACATCATGTGCATGATGTAATGCTCTCTCTACCAAATCAATCCCATATAAGTGATTACACACTACATAAAAAACCCTAGATCTAGGATATGGATGTATATAAATGACACCACCAAAAATGATACATATGAGAGAACATAAAAGATATTATAATTCATGGTATAGGGATCCACATAATCACAAGGGTCATCCCTAAGGTAAATCCTAAGGAACATCATAAGGGAATACATGGAATTTACATATTCTCCACATGATCACACTATAGATTATGGGACAAAATTTTGGTGAACCTATCATATTGTTTAATGTAGTTTTTTATGTCGACCTGGTCACATGAGGTCTCAATTGGAAAATATGTGATTTAAATTTTGGAAGATAAGCGATAAATATTTAAAATCATAGAAGCCTTACAAGAAAATGGATATGTTGATTTTAATGGGAAGGGTTCATTCTCTTTTTATGACATATAATTTAGTCATTTGAAATCACCCTTACATGTCATCTAGATCATTAGATAGTACCTAGGCATGTCATCCATGTTATGTGATTCCCTTATCCTCTGTTAGCCTTGTTATGTAAAGTACTCCAAACAAATCGACCAAGCCATCTGAAGTCCTCCAGACATGTCAAGAAGACCATGAAACCTCCCTTTGACATGTCTGCCTTGATCACGCGACACCCTTGGATGCATCTACAACGATAACCAAATAAGACACTAGATATGTTAGTTAGATCATGGACCCATCCACATACATGTAATCCAGACAACTAAGACATGTCTAGACGTCAGCAGACATGTCAGGAAGATGATCGAGATATGTCCAAATATTCTCAGACTTATCCAGAAGATATCTATGACTTTTCCAGTAGAAATACATGACATGCAAACCAACTCATGAACATACCCTCTAACATGTCATTCAAGTTAGGAAGGAACCCTAGGAAACATAAACCTTTCCAATGGAGACACATTGATATTCACCAAGTAAACTCCCATCCATGAACCTTCTGTTGAGAACCCCCTTTAAGAGGGGGTATCCTTAATAGTAAGGATTTTACACTCATACAACCCAATTAACATCATACTATCAAAATGGTCTTCATTAAAGGAAAATTTATTTTATTTATATTTTAGTGAAATTATTTATTTTTATCCATCACATTATTAAATAATGAAATAAGAGAAATGGGTGTCCATCATGGTATATGTTCCTGCATATTCTAATTACCTTGGATTATAGAACCCAAATTATCATATGAGTTTGTAATTATTCATCGTCTATAACAAAACCTAGTGTGGGTTTATTTATGGGAATCCTCCTTAGTTTAATTCCCATGCATTCCCCCATGTATCTTAAACCCATCTATAGGGTTGGGACATATTAAAATATGATGAATGGGATTACTGTTATAATCCTGATATATCAGATGGATTTTTTTGGTCTGATATCTGTAACAAACACACAATTAGAGATGATCCAATGAGTAAATATTATATATATATATACAATGAGTATGATCTCGTTCTATATATATTTTATCATTCCAATCATGAACCAAATGGAATTTCGAATTCTAAATGATTATATCATTCCATCATTAAATATTATATAGCTAGGGAATCCTCAGTGTGTATGCCACACTATGAGACATGCTATGACTACCCCAAATAATGTCATCTACAATAGTTTCTATTCAAAAGGAATTCCAATATTGGTAAACTATGGGGAAATAACCCAAAAAGAAATTAATTATCTTTTACAACACATCCATGGATTAAGGGAGGATCTAAATATGATTTCTATGATTCATATTATAATTAAGATACTTAGGAAAACTTCATAAAATGTGATATATATACTAGATAAATAAGATCCATAATATATATCCTTTATGGATGACATTAAACTACACGTCCTGGAATGAACCAAACTATAGGGGTTTTGATTCTCATTATAAATGGGATATGTAGAATTCCTCATAAAGGTTCAATTATATCATTAAAACACTAATATCCTCCATATACTGTAGTAAATATTATAATTTATTTTTATACCACATCCATATATTAGAAGCTATATATTTATAGGGAATAATGTCAAAATTATGGAAAAACATATATACCAAGAGATAGTCTCATAGATTGAACAACCTTTACAAGTATAAGGATTAAAAACCTGATCATTTTATTAAGGTAACCAATTCTACCAAGGTATTTGGAAGATATTGGTGAAAATTTCTTAAATATAAATGTTATTCTTGGACTAGGAAATAACTCCTCCCAAAAGGGTGTGACGTGACCGGCTTCCATCTACTCGACCAATGTGAGTTCCTAAACTATGGTAGTCTTGGAACTCCAAAAAATGAATTCCTTTGGAATGTGGGCCCATATTCATTACAGATGATGGAGACATTATATGTTTTTATTGTTAACCCCTACTAAATTCATAGATTTTTATATTATACTGAGTCCTTCATAATCATCCACTATAAAATAATATGCAGATTAAACAAAAATAGTGAACACAACATGAATTTCTAAAATAATAAAAACAATTAACTAACCACGACTTGTATAATTTTGTTTTACATCCCCTATGAAAATTAAAATTGTACAAATAACTTGAAATTATTCAGTAATAAAATTTGATATGGGTTTCCTTGAAATAGGAAATTCTCGCTCTGAAAATTTCACAATTTTTTTATAACCCATGAATAAGAAAGGAAAACTATGTTACCTGTGAATAGATAATCGAGAAAATTTTACACTTTAAATAATATACTAATCCCTTAACTTATTCCTTGTTTCCATTGTGCTAAAAGAAACTATTTTCATAATAATCTTTACCTGAGAAAATTTCTTCTTCAAGTTAATTATATGTTACCTCAGCTATAACAGTAACCTCAATGGGTTAAAAACATACTCACCTTCCTTATGCCTTTAGATTCAGGTGGTGAATGTGATGGTTTGGTTATACCACTAAAAAATTATGATCTCAATCCCTGAGGATTCACATAGATGTATCAAGATGATGTAGCTAAAAGACAGCCTCATTCAGGGAAAGACTCAATGATTCCAATTGAATATTTAGACACCACCTTACGCTTCATATGCTTATCCCTGAATCATTACAATTAGAACCATCAATATTATAGGAATGTGGATCAATGAGTCAAGTAAATATCTATCTTTTTTTATATGTTTACTGGGAGGGATCCTCTCAACTGCTTCCCCCATCATCATCTCACTACTTCCCATCAATCTCCAACTGGGAGCACCACTAAGAAAATTTCTTCTCTTGATACTCATTGATAGGTACCGAGTAATTTATAGGAGCAGAAAGGAGTGGATAAACAAGAGTAGTCTTATGTATCAACTTCCATTGATGAATCCCATCGATATATTTTGGTAGTGTCCAGTGAGAAGTCACATATCCTAGATCAATCAGATCAACTCTGAACACATATTCTATCCCCAAGAATATGGCAAAACATTTCCCTTCCCATGTGCATGAATTCCATAAATATGTTTTGATAGGTGGATGGGAGCAGGATTATATCCTTAAATAAATTGAATACATTTACATGTAAATATTAGAGGCTACAAAGGTGAATTACTATATTCCAGCACACACATTACTAAAGTTTAAATGCAATATAGAAATAGAGGACGATATCTTCCAACACATTCTTTCACTGGTACATATACAATGATAGACAAATATCTCAATCTCAATAGCCATAGGAGCATATCACCCAAATGAGAATGAGTGAGTGGATACTCTGAAGATATAATAAAATATCGGTACTATTAAAAAGTTTTGTCAATTTAGTATAGTAAAGGATAAGTCACAAGAAAAGGCTTATATCCCCATTGCAACAAGGGCTCACTATATTAGTTTGAAACATTCCTTAATATGGGAACACATTCCAATTAGAAAATACAAGTGATATAATTCAATGGAATAGGAGTGGGATCATATACCCACTCAAACCATGTTTCATCAGAAAGACTTTGAAATACCCTAAAATCCAGAGCTTATACATACCGATGAAGCAAATTATTATACTCTAAAAATATAGAAAAGTTATCAACATAACCCTACTTCCGCTGATGGATGGTAGCACTGACATAATTCAGAGTCAATTTAGTAGGAGGATTATATCTCTGCACTAATTTAATAGTTCTATTAGTATATCCTAATGGGGAATAGATATTTGAATTGGAATCATACACTCACTTTAGACATGATTGATTGTCACATTCTAGAAACTACTAACTGTATGTATCATATTATTACTGACAATAATGAATCTCAGTAGAGTACTCCTGTAACATCTCAATTGTGGGATCATATAATGATATCACATGATATTTATTGTAATATTTCAACCACCATATAGTAGAAATATCATATCCCAACCAAACCCCAAAAGGAAGGTAGGCATTTTATGCGCAAGATGCGGAATGCAGATCATATACCTAGTATAATCGATAGAATTATCCATGAGGCCATAAAACACATATATGATAAACCTAAAAACTTTAATTACTCTTTAACTAATTTATAATGTGATCAATAACTTAATATTCCTCCTCATGGTAGTACAAATATTGATAATAGGGAGTCTGCTCATGATGTGTGTCGTAGAAAACCTCCCCATGGTTATATGACTTACAGGGAAGGAAATACTCCCCCTTCCTAAACACCTTCATATAGAGAGGAAATAAAATCCGAAACTCTTTTATATTTATATATTCTTAATACACCATGTTTAATAATATATAGTTCCCTATAAACTTTTACCAGCTCTTCAACACTATCAACTAGAGACCCAGAAAGGCGACCTCTATGGTTTGACCAGGTGGATGCATATAATTCTGATGAAGAAGATACTTACATTAATATATGATGTGATTATATATAAAAAACCTCCCAAACACGTTCTATCCCATCAACACATCTGATTAAGATATTCCATATGATCTGGAGATGGATTTCAGGCCTTACATATTCCACAACATGTGGGAAACTCATCAGTAGTTAAAGGCTTGGTACCTCCCTTATCTATGATCTGAGGGTAACCATCTATAGAAACCCATTATTTTTATGCATAAATATTGACCATTATTATATAAAAATTCAATACATTAAAAATTTACACACCTAATGATCATAATACTATAGTTCCTTTTGATATATGGATCATTACATTCTTAATTCATGAAATATCTTCCATGTCTCATATAATGATCTTTCCCTTTATTACTCTTCACAAATATATAACACCAAAAACATTTCTTCAGAAACTATTTAATGGAAACATAAGAAAGGGTGAACCCATATTATTTTATGTGTAAACAAAGTGTATATCAATAGAACATGATCATATGGGTATGAGAGCCTGAAAATAACATTTGAAAACCATACTCTACCAATACCGCTTATTTTATTTTATTTTCTAAAAACCAATTTTTGACTGAGTGGGAACCACTAAGAGACAAATCACAAAATTCAAACCCATACAAAATTCAAAACAAAAAGGAATAAAATTCCTTAAAATTGAGAATTCAATAAAAAACACACCACATCATCTTGAACAGCGAGCCACCAGACCACGTCGTCTTGAATAGCGAGCCACCAGACCAAAACCATACTCTAAAAATCGTAAATCATAAACATGAGCTAGGAAATAAATATTGGATGGTCATAAAATATGAATCATAATGGAATAAAAGAACACGAGTCATTAGAAAATAACATTTTCATAAGACATATATTTGTAGAACAAACATTATCTTATAACATTTACAATACGTATAAATTGAAACAGGTTCACCCATTAGATTATGGACATGAAATCATGAGCTAATATAATCTTATGGATATGAAACCTATTACACACATGAAATTATGGGAAATAAATATTGGTCCATACATAACACTATGAATATATAATCTATTTCACCCATAACATTGTGAATATTTAATTAGGATCACACATAACATTGTGAACATGCAAGAACATTCAAGCATAACATTGTCAACAAGTAATCAGGTTCACAAAAAACATTTTTAAC
Organism: Viscum album; assembly: GCA_963277665.1. NCBI lineage: Eukaryota > Viridiplantae > Streptophyta > Magnoliopsida > Santalales > Viscaceae > Viscum > Viscum album. The sequence goes on along the minus strand of OY728164.1, from coordinate 1,519,730,528 downwards.
ATGTAATTATGTCCACACATAACATTTTGAACAAGTAATCAAGTTTAATCATAACATTTTGATAATTTAATCAGGTTTATGCATATCATATTTATTCATTAATTATCCATATATACCCAATTCATTAGAAATAGATATTGGTATGACCCATCAAATTATGAAAACCATATTTATGTGTTCCACAAGATAAAAAAAATTTCATTATAATATAATCTTTGAAATGAATTTGGAATCATAAAAATTTTATCATATCATAACTTATTGGAATGTTATGGGTATAAATATCATTTTATTATAGTATAACCCATTAAAATAAGTGTTTTTCATAGTATTTTCTTCTTAGAATAACTTGTAAGAGATAAATAGGTTCACATAAACATAATACCATCAATAAATAAACTATTTTGATAATTAATAATAATTTTATCCTTTGATCACAACCATAGAATGTCATTAGTAACATCAATTGATGTCAAATTAGAAGAAAAAAGTTCTTTAAAAACCATTTCAAACATTTCCAGAGAAAAATTACAATTTCACTTTGAAATAATCATGATAATTTTTTTAAAAAAATTACATTAAAAAACCTTCAAATTTTTTAATGTAATCATTTAAAATCCATTAAAACACTTATTTACGAGAAAAAATTTTCGATATAATTTACTTTGAAAATAACCATTAAAACTTATAATGAAATATTTTAAAATCATTTTAAACAATTTTTTAAAACCTATGTTTTTTCAAAGATAAATTTCAATAAAAATGATCTTAAAATATCATATAAAAACTTTTTTGAATTTTTTTAGAAACCATGGTTTTGTAATAAAACTAATTTCGGGCCAAAAACAGTTTTCAGATGGATTTTGTTATAAACATTTGTTAAATATCTCGAGTACCAAATAGTGGAGAAAGATGTACATTTACTTGATGATATCATGAATAACCGTAGGATATGAAAATTTATGGGAGGTATTAAGTAGTAGATCAAGATAATTCCTCATTGGGGATTTAATCATAAAGAATTTCAGTGAATGAGGAAATTGTAACATACAAACATTACCACTTTTAAAAAATTTAACAATAAGACCTACGAAGGAAAATACATGATGTAAAACATAAAATATCACGAGAATGAATAAATTTGTTATGTTACATGTCAAATGGTTTTATATAAACCTCACGAAATAATATTGGTTCATAATAGAATGTACATCTCAATGAAATAACTTCGAGACAAAAACCCCTTACTGGTTTGTTAAATTTTGAACCACAAAACCCATGAAATAGATATAAAAAAATTGATATGTAAGTTCAACCAATAATCAGTAAAATAGTCAAAAAATACATTTTTTGTCATTATATACACCACATAATATAAATGGGTGGAGAATATGGCATACGTCCTTGAATAAATGTGAGACTAGATATCCCCATATCTTAAGTCTTTAAATTTGTTGTAACTATTCAAAAATACTATATAATTAATATAATTTTATTATAAATATATTAAAGAATGATATTATTATATATCATACCATATATGATTTTCTTATGAACTTTTTTAACCATTTATTAATAATTCCATATTAAAGCAACGTTTCGGGTAATATCAACTTTGTTTTCGTATTAGTTTTAAAATTTTATTTTTGTCCCTTTTACTTATATCGTTGTTTAATCATCTCCAAAATGTTAAAAATTATTTATACATAATATATCACTAGTATAAAATAATTTATAGTGATCTATAATATTTAGATATAGAAAATAAAATATAATTTTCATGGAGGCATTGGGACGTACGTACACATGAATGATATGTCTATTTCCTTATCAGATCGAATGAAAGAATATTAAATAATATATTAAAATTATAAAACATATGTGATTTAATATATATCACATATTGTTTTATTAAAATCATCTTTAATAATGTCCATAATAAGAGTGAATGAATCATAAGACTTCACATGGCGGTAGTCCGCTGTACACATGAGAGATATTATGTTATTCCCAAAAAATGGAAAGAATGAAGGTATGTGTGATATAAAAACTCAATAATAATAATAAAATTATAAATATCACATATATAATATAAAATTAATAAAAAATTTATTATTTTGAACAGTCAGATGTGGTAATAAAGCAAAAATAACCTCGATTCATGAGGTGGTAGTCTATCGTACACATGAATGATGATTCCGTAACCTATTTTATGGATGTGGAGATGGTTGTTGGTAATTAATTTAACATAAAAAATATAAATATATGTAATATATTGAGTTTATTATATAATAATTACATAAAAAATAATTTAACTATTTTGATGAGGAAATTAAAAAAATGTTATCTGATGAACGTTACCTCTTCTTCTGGCATCTGCCTTAGGTTTCCAATAAAATTCATCATAGGATATATTAATGTCCTAAATAAGTATTATAGAATAATTAGATTTATGTAGTGAGTTAATTTTTTATAGTATGAGAAAAAAATATGATTTATTGCGTAAAGAATGGAGGAGACGGTGTGGCCTTTTATAAGTGCGGTGTGTGGCACTTTTGTAATTTTTTGAAGATTGAATTCCACACACATTTTTTCCATGTGAAATGGAAAAAATAATGTAAAAATAAAAATAATAAAATATATAAGATCTAATTATGTCTAGAAAATGGGTTTTTGAAGAGTTACATTATTTTTTCCCTCTAATATTAAAGGTTAACCCCTCGGTAAACTCATTTTTATGATAATCATAGTGATTAATTTTAACTATTTTCTCTATGAATTATTTTGTAAATAAAGATATAATTATTAAATTTTAAATATTATTATAATTATTAAAAATATGGAATCCTTATTTTCAATTTAATTTATATAGGTGGAAAATTTTAATTTCAAATTAATCTCATAGATGCGAAGAGATAACATTGTTTTAAAGTAATTTTTTTAAATGTTTATAATGTTTTTATATCCAAATTAAAAATTAAATTGATTTCAATGAAATAAATACTATTAATAGATATATAATTAATATAATGTAACTTTTTTAAAAATAAATTCATTAACTTTATATGTAATATAGAAGAAAAGACTGTTTTCAGTTAAAATTTAAAAATATTCTGTATTCTTCAATAAATGAATATTTTAATAAAAATAAAAAACAAATCACCCAATGATATATTATAAATGTATATTAAAATAATGGTTTTTATTTTATCATATTAATTTTCTAAAAGTTTGAAATATTTATTTTATTATGATTCACAGAAGGCATAAAATTCACATTTCTTGAGAATAATGTATTTTCCGAATATATAAAAACTTTAACAAAAATTATGAAATTTAATTAGTATGTTATTATATATTATACAATTATACATAATATTTAAAAATTAGTCAATAATATTAATATTACTACTTTTAAATACAAGCTTGTGACTGTCATGTTTAAATAACAATAATAATAATAAAACATTGTTTCATAAAACTCAACTTTGTGCGTAATGAAAGAAATGAAAGAAATGAAATCGATGTGTACTTAAAGAGATTAACAAGGTGTTGTGAATAATGAAAGATTAAAATGTTGTTGTGTATAACACAATCCATCAATGATTTTTTTTTAAAAAATTAATTCAAAAAACTCAGTCTGTTACTTTCAACCCCCACCCCCCCCCCCCAAAATGAATTTCCGACTCAAAATTCATCACTCGGATACAAATAAAACATGATACTTAAACCTTATAATACCCTCAAGATCCCTCACAGGTTAATCAAAATGGTTTTTTCATAATAAACATTGACATGTTTAGTGGTCTTGTTTTGTAGAACTTTCTATGTATGATAAAAAATCTCTAAAAGTTGTTCATCATAATAAATATTATGCTCTAGTTGTAGAAACATTAAGTTTTTTACATGTGATGGATCAGGTATGTACTTTCTGAGGAGGGATACATGGAAAATATTTTAAACCAGAGATATATTTTTTGGAAGTTCGAAATTATTATCTATTATAATAATACGATCAAGTATTTAAAAGGGACCTATTTTTCTAGATCTTTTTATGATTATCATTTTTACATGAATAAATTTGAGAAAGTTCATAAAATCAAATTCAAGATCATGTGTATGATTATCAGCCAAAAATATCAACTTAATATATGTGTTATTTATGTTTTTTTGAATGAATCTTTCTTTCTAAACCATATCATTGTCATGCTCATTTTCTAATAGCTTCCTTTTAACAAATTTATTCCATAATGTTGGAGTTATACACATATTTCCGTAAAGGAAATCTATGTATCCAACTTAATTTCTGAGTGAACTATATTTGTGTAGTAAAACTCAAATAGTGGAAGTTGTTGGTCCCTTCCAAATTCGAGATCCATATAATAAGATCTAACTATAACCTCAATATTAGGATTTTTTCTAACCATCTTTATAATGTTGATACACAATTCAGAAACTAAAATATGAATCAAGATATTACTGAAGATATTTCCAAAACATCATGGTAATCTTCATACCAGATTAGATAAAAAGGAATTTATAATGATACCCTTAAATTAATGTATTTTTAGAATGAAGATTCAAATATAAATCTTTTCTTATAGTGAGGAATTATGTTTACTTTTCATGGGGATCAATTTTAACCCATAGTTATATTTTCCAAAATAATAATATAAAAATAATGTTTACCAGTATCGTGAAAAACATATTCCTAATGTGTAATAACATTGTCAATAAATCATGAAAAAACAAAAGGGCTATATTATTAATGTTCTTTCATTGAATATCCTTAATCTAAATAAATTCTCATCACATAAAACTTCCAAAGGGATGTCAATGACATTGAATTTATGATCAAATGTAAACTCATAAAATTGTAAGGCTATCCCTAACTCTTAATTTAATCCTTCATGTATAAATATACTCTTCCAACATTAAATCCCCCTTCATTTCATATATAAGATATCATCTTCAACAAAAAACAATTATTGGATTATTGGATTCATCATTGTACTAATACAATATCGAAGATTATTCCATTATTCTAAAATCTATATAGAGGGAGTATTTCTCATGAAATTTCAATAAGGGATAACAAATGTTATTTTTATAGTGTTTATTTATAAAAAATCATACAGGATGTTCCAAACTAAAGAGAATAGGATAAGTGTTCCCTTATTAACATGGTTCACTTTATCCATTATTATTTCATAAGATTTCCCTTTGTCCTTTTTCGGCATAGGTTCTCATGGCGTATATTCAAAATTTTCTAATGGATTGGGGAATTGATTCACAAAATTCCCAAAATACTTGCACTTGAAACACTAGACTTTGGGTCTATTTTTTTGTCTCCCCCTATATTAATTTCATTGAATGGCCTCTTAAAATCACCTATACATTCGTTTTCTATATGGATAGGATTCCCATACATGAAACACATTCTTTTTCTTTTTAAGCACTCACCTATGTTCTCCTTCCAAAAAATATGGTAATTAAGATCACGAGAAATTTTCTTCCCTCCATGTGGGGTACTATTGGATTTTATATAGAAATCTTCATTTCATTTCTTATAAGCAGAATGAGTTTGGATCTTATCTTCCAATCCCACTTTTGGTCCATATAAAACAATTTCTTCACAACATATAAATTCCCATATAGATAATTCTCTTTAAATATTTCATTTTAATCAATTCAAGAGTTAGTTAATATTACATTCATGAAAAATAATAATACACAATGACTGCCTTTCAAGTCACATAAAAATTAATTCATAGGTATTGACATATTCATCATCCTTTTGAATAAGATTATGGAATTTTTCGGCATATTTTTAGGAATAATATGAGGAAAGTACTTATTGTTAAATAATAAATTAAAATAATCCCACTCCTTGTTGTAAATTTGCTCTAATTACGTCATATTATTAATAAAATCACAACATTGGTCTCACTGACCTTCCTTATATTAGATAGATCGAATGAATTTTTCATGATCTGAAGACTAGAGAACATAAAATATTTTTCAGTGGTACAAATCCCTTTCTCCACAACTTGTGAAACTATAGAACCAGTAAATAATTGTGGATATTTCCTTATGAAGGACTCAAAATAATTTTGTTCCTTCCTTTTTTCATTTGGAATTACATCATAATTCCTACCTTGAGAGAGTCGTGTTAGCATAACAATGAGGTTTTTCATTCTATATTCTATACTATTTGGTTGATCTAGAGAATAGTTGTTGTATTTTTATATTCAATTAATTATAAAAAAATTTCCTTCAAGTTCTAAAAATTAAATAAAAAAAATTATATTGTATGAAATAATAATCACAATGGGAAAACCTTATAATAATGAATTATCACTTATAAGATGTCTAAATCATGACATTAAATTTTAAGTTAATTAATCCTCATGTTAAACCTAGTTTATTAATATTCTAATTCTATTTAAATCCTTAATTATGTCTCATAATTTTTTTAATTTCTAAATGATATCCACTCTGAGTGTCAATAAAGGTTTGTAGTTAGGGAAATTTTTATGAAATAGTTCTTGATATTGTGTATCTCAGTGCGGTGATTTGAGAATGTTACCCAAAGGTATGTTTGTTATAGAACCACTTCAAATTATAGTATCCATATAGGGATGTAATTACTTTAAATTAACTCACTCTATCCATTAAAAAATATTATGTACATTTTCATATAGTTTTAATCATCTATAAAACATATCATTAGATGTATCAGTAGAAATATCCTTAGAAAAATCCCTAAGTATCTCACTAATATTCCATAATCTGGATTTCCAAACATTAAATAACTATTTTCTCTAATACTAACTATATAAACCCATGATTTCCATATATAAATATTGCATCATTTTAGTTGAATGTCTAATATATTAAAAAAGTACATGATCATGTACCATAATAGTTTAGTTCCTTTGGAAACATATAACATAATACTATTAATTAATGAAATATCTTCCACGTCTCACATAATGATATTCTCCTTTAGTACGCTTTAATATTTATCTTTATATAAAACAATTATTTAGAAACATGGGAAATTAAATTGAATAAATGGTGATATTATATTTTCATTAAGAATAAAAATCGGAGATATCAATATAACATGAAGACATGGGTATGCGAAAATGAAAATAACTTTTGAAAACTATACCCTACATATCATGTAGCATAAAAATGATTCATCATATAAATATTCGTAGTTCATAAGTTATAAATCAATATTGAATCAATGAACATGTGTCATTAGAAAAAAATATTTGAATAATACATAGATTTGTGGCATACACATCATCTAGTAACATTATGAACATGTATAAATAAAAATAGAATTAGTAATTAATTTATGTATATGAAATCAGGCTCACACATATTCTTATGGACATGTGACCAAGCCCATGCATAACATTATGTACATGATAAATAAGTCCACTCATAGAATTGTGATCATGTAATCTCGATAATACATAACATTCTGAACATGCAATCAGGTTTTCAAATAACATAGTAATCAATTGAAAATGTTCGAACATAACATTTATAAAATGTAAGAAGGTTCATAAATAACATTGTGAACATTAAATCGTGTTCAAAAATAACATTGTGGAAATGTATTGAGGATCATTTATAAAATTGTGCTTATGTAATTAATTTCACACATAACATATTTACAAATTAGTTATCCATCTTTACACAATGCATTGGATGGAGATATAGGCCCCACCCATCTCATAATCAAAACCATATTTTTTTGTGACACAAGATAATAAATATTCATCATATCCTAACCCATGAAATGAAATTTGTATCATAAAAAATTCATTATATTATAACTTGTGTCTAAGTTACATGATCAATATTTTTTTTCATTATTTCATAACCAATGAAAATAAGTGGGTTTCATAGATATTTTTTTATGGTATAACCCATTTGAGGGAAATAAATTTCATAATAAAAAATCCATCAAATTATAAACCATTTAGAGAATTAATATTATCGGTATCCTTGGATTAGACCCCTAGTAAGTCATAAGTAAAATCATTGAATACCATCTTAGATGGAAAATATTTTTGAAATATCATTTAAAACATTTCTCGAGGTAAAAGACATTTTCACCGTAAAATCCCCTTTTTTAAAATAGAAGAAATTCAATTCAATTTCACTAAAAATAGCCTTGAAAATTTATAATGGAAGATTTTAAAAAATAGTTAAAACAGTTCTTAAAACAAAAACATTTTTTAAATCCTTTTATTGGAATGTAACCTACAAAACATATAATAAAATATTATAAAATCATTTCCAAAATATTTTAAAACGTATAAATTTTTACAAAAATATATTTCCATTGAAAATTGTCTTAAATTATCATTTACATTCATTTTTTGAAATCTATTTTTGAAAACGTAGTATTAAAATAAAATATATTTCCTACCTAAAAGAGAAATAAGTTTGGATTTTCATAAAAACATTTTCTTTATTTTCTTATTTACTAAGAGTGGAAAAAATGGTACCATTACATGAAGATATCATGAATAACCATAGTTAAAGAAAATTCATGATAAGTATTTTTATTTAGATCATAGTATTTTAATATTGGATACTTAATAAAGAATAATCCAAATGGATGATGGGATTGTAACACAAAATCAATATCACTATAGTAACATTGAACCGTAAGCTACATGGAGGAGATAACATGAAAAATGTCATTAATAATAAATAATTAATTAAATTAAATTTCAGAGTGATGTATTTTCTCCTTTAAAAATAACAAAGGAGCATAACATAAAGTGCATCTCAATGAAGGAAAAGTTAGAGAAAAAACCCTTGCCAATTTCATAGCGTTTTTCACCACAATCCCATGAAATCGATATTTTAAAAGGGTTATTTAAATAAAAAAAATTTTCAGCATAAAAATGATAACATAAATTCATGGCTATAATATACACAAAGATAAATAGTTGCTGAACATGGAATAATTCTTTCAGATTTAATAGTTAGACTAGAAATATCTTTACCTTATCTCATGAATTCCATTATAATCATTCAAAAATCATGTATTGTAAATATAAGAACAGTATAATTATATTATATAACCATATTATTATATATCATGTCATATATATTTTTATTATGACATTTAATACCCATTTATTAACAAGTCCATGTTAAAGTTACGTTTTGGGTAATATACTCTTTGTTTTAGAATAAGTTTTTATTTATAATTCTTACGGTATTATTGTGATCGTGAATAAATAATCTAAATAATGTTAAAAATGAATAAAATATCATATATATATATATTATATTTATTTATAGTGATACATAATTTTATAGATAGAAAATAAATTCCACAAATGATGTAGATTATAGGCTGTATGTACACATGAATGTGGTTTCCATTTCCCTATCAGATTCCAAAAAAGAATCAAAATTGATATATTGTAAATATAGAATAATTTTTATTTCATATATTTCCAATCTTTTTGTTAAACCTATCTTTAACATTTTTCCACATATAGCGTGGTCAAATCACACCACTTATTGAGGTGGTAGTGAGTCATAAACACGAGCAACATTATCGTATTACCCCCAAAAAGAAAATCCTGATCATATGTGGGAAATAATAGTTAAAAAATAATTATGAAATCATAAATTTCATATATATAATATATAAACAATAAACCCACCAATATGAATAACTGTGAGAGGTGATAATGGAGAAACTAATGACATTGGCTCGTGAGGTGGTAGTCAACCCTACACATGAATGATGATTTCATAACCCATTTGATGGAATTTGAGACGGGTGTATGTAAGAAAGTTTTCATAAGAAAATATAATTATATGGATCATATTTATTTTATTAGATTATCATGATATAAAAATAATTTAATGGGGTTGTAGATGAAATAGAATTAAAATTCTTGTTGATGAACTTTACATATTATTCTGGTATCCTCCTTAAGTTTGAACTAAAAGCCTTTATAGAAATGAATTATCTTAAAAATATAGAATATTTTATTATTGGATTGAATTTTTAATGTTAATTGGGGATATTATTGGCCAAACTATAGAAGCTTGATGTTGTAAAGAGGATCGATGAGTGGGAGGATTTTTATAAATGAGGTGAGTGGCACTCTTGTAGTTTTTGAAATGATAGAATTTCACCCACAATTTTTCCATGTCATATTTCTAAAATAAAAGTTGAATTTATTTTTTTGTAGTTACATGGTCTGAATATGTCCATATAATGGGTTTTGGAGAAGAATATAGAACATTATTTCCATTTTTAAAAGGTTGGTTCCTTGTTAAACTCATTTTTCTCTAAATGAAAGTTATTAAATTTAATTTCTTTCACTAATAATTATGGTAAAAAAGTATATTGAAATTATTAGTAATTATAAATTATTATTATTTAAACTATTGAATCCATTTAAAAAAAATAATTCCACATTATTGGAAAAACTAATTAAAAAATTATCTCTTAGACGTAACAAAAAAACGAGGGTTTAAAGTGAATATGTTCAGATATTTATAGTGATTTTATATCCAAATTATACATGAAATTGATTAGAATGAATTAAATATTATTAATTTAAATATATTTGACATAAATTTACATTAAAAAAATTCTAATATATTATAACTTTATTAACCACTTATATGAAACAAAAAAATTCAAATAAAATTCAGTATTTCTCTTTATTACTCAAAAAATAAACCATTTTATAAAAAACCCAAAAAACTCAAATAATGTTTATTATATAATGTTGGTTTAAAAAAATAGGTTTTTTATAAAAATATTTTTCAAAAAAAATTTAGTTTTATTATAACCCACATTAACAAAAAAAATATATTTTAAGGAAATAGTATTTTCAAAACATATTGATACATCACCAAAAAATATTGAATTTATAAATAATATAATTTTATATAAAACCATTATACATAATATTTTAAAATTAGTTATTACTATTCTAAATACTATGTTTAACAACAACGTTTTGACAATTATGTTTAAATAATAATAGTAATAATAAAATCGTGTCTCATAGATACTTAGTGTTGCATGTTATGCTAGTGTTTCATGTATAAAAAGATTAAAATTTTGTTTTGTGTAACATAGGTTTAACATTGTGTCTTATGTAATATAATGCATTAATAAAATTTAAAATTTTTTAAAATAACAATCCATAAATAATCGAGGTGTTACACCATTATACCATACACACAATCTGTTATCAAATGGTCCTGGTTTCCATCTATATGACACAAGATCCATGAATGGAAGATATTAGAGAAAATAACCCACATCATAGTATCCATTATTACACAAATATTAGGAAATTTATTGCTAAAGCCTTGTCGTATATCTATATATGAGTATGTGTAAATTATAGAGTATTGCACTTCACTAAATACTAGGAACAGAATAGATCACCATATCTATAATGCTATAATGTCATAGGGAAATGATATATTAGAGTACTGGGTGATTCATATTCCAATTGGTAAATATAGAAAGACCCCCAAGTTGAAGTTCATGGGATTAGCGTTGTCTGTGATTGAGAGGTGGTGATTTGTTTTTTGAATGAATAGTCCACCATAAGGGATGAAATCAGCTATATGGATCACAATGGTAAAAAAATGGTTCGTGGAGGTATTACAGTATGCAGTGAAAGATTCACCATATAAAATATTTAAGTAAAATTGAGTACCATATTTTTGGGATCTATTTTTTCTATATAAGGACCTCTTGTCATATAATTACAAAGAGATATGTTTCATTAGAAAACACTATTCATCTACAATAAAACTGGGATACGTCTGAAAGTGTTTGCAGGGGATTTAATGCAGGAGAATTGGTTCATGAGGTGGATTCCATTAAACAAGAATTGGTTCCTCAGATAAAACCCATGAAATAGATTTTTCAAAGAATAATGTCTGGAAATTAAAAGGGTTTGTAATGTCGAGGTTGTCCATAGAGAATCTTAAATCTGTGAAATTTTTGGTGGGAAGTAAAGGATAGGCACTATACAGAGGAAGAATCCATACACAGTGTAGGGATGGTCCACATAGTATAAGTGGTCTTTGAATCCCTCGTTCCACATGGTAAATAATAGATTATAGAGGAACCATGGTAGTGTGTGGAGTAATAAATGAAACTTTCAAAAAACACTGAAATAGTTCGTGAATGTAATTTAGGCAGACAAAAAGTTCACAAAAAGGTGGATTTCAACTATAAGTGAAAATTAGACATCAATAGAGAATATATCGACAGTTTAGGATGTGTGAATTAATGGAAATTAGGGAACCTACAAGTCCATTAATAGGGATTGGTTCCCTTCAACGATCAGTGAGAAAAGATAAAGGAAGATAGTGATCCTTTCCACTAGTAGTGATCAAGAAAAAGAGATATAGGGAGTGACCCTAATTAATTTAGTGAGTACACCCTAAATATTTTAATGTCAGTGAGCCTATTCATAGAAGTGATCAAGCACAAACCTTTTAATTTGGTATTTATTCTTAGTGGATTTGGTAAATCATCACATTTCAATTGTATGCTCCATAGACGTTGCATAGTGAGGGAAAACCAAGAAAAATCACCATGTCTCATGAATAATTTAATTTATTTTCATATATTTCTACGAGAAAATGATAGAAGTGTTTTTTTAAATACGAAACAAGATCCAATGGGGCACCTATTTTTATCTGTCATACCATGATTTACCAAACCTCTTAGTGTATTTACCTTAATTGTGATAGCCTAAATTTTAATAGGGTATGAGTTATATTCTTATGATTAAATAATATTTCTATTTTATATTTCCACCAAAAGCTCTAATTCTATGAATTGTGAGGGTTCTTGCATTGTGGGGGTGATTGAGTTGTTCTATTATGTTTTTTGATATGGAGAAATACATATAAACACAAAAAAAATAAACATTCGGTATTATTATATAAATAAATAGTGTTGTGATCAACAATTCATTTTCATGATCCACCTTAGTAGTTTTGTTGGAAAATGCTCGCCCTTATGGATTTGTGGTTTATGGTTGTCTCTAAAATCCTTGCATTAGTGAATTCGTGTTGCAAATTTCCTTTTTCCGTGAAATTAATACAATAAACAATGCATTGTGGATTGACTAGAGTATTCCCTCACTCCATAATATTAGTGGGTTTCTCCTATTAATAATATCTAGCTGTGTGTACTTTATTCCATCACCTAAAGCATTTCCACATATACTTAGGTAGTATCTAGTGTTTTTCATTCCATATATTTGACAAGTGGAATATTGAATTTCACAGCACTATTATATTTTGACATGAAATAGATTGAACTAAAATCCACATTCCATTTATTATCCCCATGATACGCTTGATATTCTTATATTGTCATTTTGACTTTGAAATAAGATATTACAATTTCCTCATAACTATCAATGTATTGAATCTAAATAGATTTTCATATACTAGGTTTTTTCCCACCAAATAATTGTTAAGATGAGAATTCGACTACTGATGACAAATCCAGAGAAAGATCATTCATGTTTTGTTACATTTTACTCACACACCATGATAAATCCCTCATCCTTTTCATGATGGTAAGGAAATACCATTCCATTTTCTAATCAGTAGAGTGGGGAAAATATTTGTCTAATGACATTTTTTGGGAATTCCTTCCATCCCGTCTCTTTGATATATTCCTTATGATTTGAAATCATTATTAAGTTCCAAAACTGGTCAACTTCACCCTCCATATTGTAAATAGCCATTATAACCTTCTCGTCCTTAGATCAATAAATTATGTAGAATATCATCTCAATTGATTTGATCCATTTTTCTCAAATTGAGGGATCATATGATCCATTAAAATTAGGAGGCCTTTGTCAAATAAAGATCTCAATGATAGCTTCTAATTTTTATGGGGATTTGAGATCTCCTCTTAATACGGGTTCTCTTTATAACCCGAGTCATTTGAGAGTGTATTATCATAATGATTTCTATTCATAATCCCATTTGGTTGGTATCTCTTCTAGGTAGTCATCACAATAGAAATTATATTTATTATTTACTAGACTCCTTATATTTTCACCTATTAGATAGAATACATGGAAAAATAGGGATGAGTATCTTAGAACAATTAAATACATAAATGAAAATCCAATGATATTAAAGGGATAACTTGTAAATGAAATTTATTTTATAAATAATGAATATCTAGGAATCAATAACTTTTATCCATGAAAATTTTCCAATCATATACTCTTAGGGGATTTTTTTTCTTAAATAATGGTTCATAATTATATTTTGAGTTTATCAAATAATATCCCCCACGTGTTTCAAACCATGTGTTCAGAATGGCACTTTTTCATGCAGTTGTTCCCAATTGAGTCTAACTCAATGTGGTCATTTCATGTTATATCTCTTTGTGCATTTGTGTCATATCCACATCCACTTGAAGTATATATACATGAATGTATTTTCTGGGTAAAAATCATACTCTATATATTACCAATATTCAGATATATTTTCTTACACATAGATATATCGGTAAAGATCTCACTAGAGTTTTATAATCCTGATCCAAAAAATAACTATAATTTTCATTTCATACCATCCACAACAATCCAACTCTTTATTACAAAGTAATTCATGATTTATTAATATTACTAATCATAATACAAACCATAATATCTATATTTATTGTGTGTTTAATAATTAGGTACATTACAAAACAACATAACAATAATTAATTCATCATTATTAAAAACTTCCTTAACATCATCATTTTATTCCTTCATGCTTACAACTGTATGGGATAACCTGGTAACATACATAAGATAAGGGTGATCTATAAAGCATAGTGAGTAAATATAAATTGAATAACATGAAAAAATTGAGACATTATAGATAATAGGAAAATCTATGGGGCCAAAAATGGGGTTTGAATCATTAACATAAACAATGATGAATAATATATCATGAGAGCATAAATGCAACATGGAAAATGTCCCAACAACTTAAAACACTGAATTATAACCATATGTATAGAATAAATGAAAATTAATATGAATTTAAAAAGACCCATGATGGATTATTCTCAATCCCCAATCCCTGACATTATGTCTCATGAGACTAAAACAATACCCAATGCATTGGAGTGCTATATAATTCTGGGAACACCTGTCACTTTAATTTTATTCTCATACTTATTTGGATCACATTAATCATATTTTATGGAATCATTTATTCAAAAAAATTGTTCCATAATCTAGGAATTGTGTAATAGTTATTTTTAATTCCATAATAAAAGAAGAAATAGAACATGAAGGTGAACACCTATGATAGGAAATGGGTATGTCTATTCACTACAAAATTGTTTTGTATAGACAATCATGGAGACATTTCAATAACATAAAAGGGGAATATTATTTTTCATGGATGGGATTAATGAGATTGAAATGGGTATAAAATCATATAAAATTAAAATGAAATACGGGAGACATTGAAGAAAACATCATATAATTTATGAATTGGAGATAAAAAAATAATATAATGAAGAAACATGAATAAATAGGTGAAAGAGAGTATCCATTATCTTGAGAGGGTGATTCAAAATGCATCAGAGGAGCTTATTGAGTGCTTGATGTTTCCTTGGGAGGAAACTGGATAGGAGAGGGAAGAGTACGAACGTTTTACAAGGTTTTTTATTGAAGTTACCTGAGATCTTTGGTGGATTTATATTTGAAAAGAGAGGGGACACCTTTAATTTGTTTTCCATAAATAGGTTTTGAACACTATGTAGTAAAATAAACAAAACAAAAAACCATATCATGTATTTTTTTCCATGTTTCATTAAAAATATTTTTGGTCTTCATTATTGTATAAGGCCAATTTCCAAACATATTAAAATATTAACCATGATGATGTGGAAGTGAGTCATGTTTATAAATAAATGATTTTAAAATATTAAAATATTTTATAAGTTTTGAAGGATTCACAAAATATTTATAAAGTTTATTGAATAAACATAATATTAAATTATATTAATTTAAAAACATATATTTTTTCTTTTATTCACTCAGTAGTATTTATTACCTTACTTTTGGATATTAGGATGTCATAATACCTACCGTATATTAATACCATAGTAAATTATTTATCATAAAATTCATATCTCTTAGAAATTTATGAAAAAATAACCATATTATAATTTATACAATACAATTAAAAAAATAATATTTATTTTATCTAATTGATTTTCTAAATATTTTTAATTTTATTTTTATAATATAATCGACATTTCTTGAGAAATAATGTGTTTTTTGAAATATTGGTTTTCAATCCCTTATTAAAATTACATATGAATTCATATAATTTTAATGATCATATGTTTTTATTATAAATTATTTACAAAAATTATTTTACTTAGATATTATTTAATTCAAGAATATATTAATTCATGAAAATAAATTGCATAATTGAATTTGAATACTACTCAAAAATACATTTTGTGTTTTTTTATATAAAAGAAAAATAATTTATAAAGTAATAAAAATAAAATTAAAAAATATAATCGTAATTATATAAAATTTAAACATTGATATTAATATATTATTGATAAAAATCCATTTAAAAGCCCAAAAACACCATAATAGTAATGTTCATGTTGGTGAGACATTCATGGTGTGGTTCAGCGTATATAGTTTGTATAATGATATCAAAGAGCTTGAAATTATCTCGTAAATAGTTTTTCTCACATTTAAGTTATAGGATCATATTTTTTACTTGGTCATGGGAAAATCCTAGTGATTATATATCCCTTGGAAGCTCTAATAAATAGGATTTTATGGGTATGATTTTACCGATTGAGGCCATCACTTCGATTTTATTTGTCAATTTGATTTGTTAAAACTATATGTTTATCTGAATCAAATTATCAATTTTCAAAGACTATATTAAAAATATTAATGATACTAGGATAAATTTTTAATATGATAGGTTATAATGAATCTAATGAAGTGGATTTGTATCTTATATCCACAATATTAATAATAATACAATGAAAAAAATTAGAAGGGTAACTTTATTTAAAAAAGATCATGTTGTTACAGAAACTATAATAAACCCCTCACAATAAAAATTCATATATGAATATCTAAATTCAAACTATATCACTAACTACCAAAATTCTCAGAAGTGAAATATTGGTATATAATAATATAAATAATTTATAAAATAATTCACCTTTTTCTAGTTAAAGATCTTGATAATAAATCATTAATTCTCTATGAAGGGGTTATTTAAATAATCAATAAATGTTTATCCAACCCATTTTTATTTCATTACATCCATAATGTGACCAACTACATGTAATTGTTTTAAAAATATCGAGGCCAATAAACCAAATCTCACAACATTTTCAGGCATATATATATATACATTAAAAAGTATATTCTAGAATGTGAGTTACCAATTTAAATATCTATTTTCAGTTACTTAAAATAACAACTAATTTTAATCATTATTGAAAAACCAAGTAGTTCATTATTGTATAATTAAATTATTATTAATGTAGTTCCCAGTATAATTGTATCTTTTTATAGATCACCATCACTTAAATAATCATATCATACCTCTAATAACATAGCTCTTTTAAAAAATCCACTTATATCCAAATTAATATATATTATATTAAAGCATCACATGCATGTATATTGTGGGGTGAAACAGATAAAAAATTAATCAAGTAGGTGTTTATAAAAATTTCTACCCAAAACTATTTTCTTTAATTTTATATAATCACAATAATTTTAAAAAACACCCTTAAAAATTATGAAATTTATTTTAACATATTATTATTATAATATTTATAAAAAATAGGGTGAAATTAAATATTATTTTTTCCTTAATGGATAATAAAATAATATACATAGTTTCCTTTATTCCAAATAATATAGGATATCAATGGTTATTTGGCAGGATCATGGTATCACTATATATTGTTCTTGTCTAAGGCTGTGTAGCATAGTCATAAATGTTGTTGTCATATGTATTCACATAAAAACGTATTTTTTGGAAGATACATAATGACTATAGTATATCCAATTAATTTACATTAAGGGTTCATAAAATTACCTCCTCCACAAAAAAAACTGTGTTCGTCATGTGACGGGAGCATACACATCACTGTGAAATAGGGGATCATTAATACTAGTATGAAATATAGGATCACATGCCATCATGTTTCATAGTTTCTCAATATTATAGTAGACTCTTAGAAACCTAATCACTCTTAATATTGACCATGGTGCCTTCATGGTTAAGAAATAATGTGGTGGTAGGGCTCGGGAAGGGATGATATTTCTAAAAAAATTAGACTCTTAAGAGATGTTTTTAACATCTTCTACTTAAGAAACATGTATTTTTTTTATAAGTTTCACATAACATCATAAAAATGACATCATTAAATATCATAATAATTGTAATTTTACTAGATAAAAAGTTACTTAGATCATATATCAAACCACTTGTTTTAAAAATAACATGAATATAATTCCTTGAGAAATCAAAGATCCCCTTAAAATTATTCTTATACCAGGAAAGCCTTGTATAGGTTTTTTAAAACATAGTATAGGTAAATATTATTTATAAAAATATAAGATCTAGGACCCATAAAATAACTGTTTTTGAACCAAGAAATATAATAAAAACTTTGAAGAAAAATTATAAAGTTATCATTTATTTCCAATTTTTGTGTAATTGTATGAGTTAGATGTTTTATGTGATATAATATCCACATGGAATTTCAATTAAAATGAATAAAATGAATCACCTACCTAGGTATTATGTTTATTTCCAGTGTCCATTTATAATAGAGAAAAGAGGGCTATTAAAGTAATCTGTAGACCCGATACATCCTAAAACACAATATTTAGACAAACAGAAACCTAGGGTTTGGCCACCATGGTCCTGTAGAATTCTGAATAAAATAAAATAGAATATGAGTAGAGAAACAAATTAAATAACTAGAGTGAGAAAAAATATACTTATCCTAGGGAAACCAAGAGTAAATATAGGATAAAAGATATCAATGGAATGAAGTAGAAGGGAAAGAGATTCCTTAAGCTCCCCTCAAGACGAGTCATGTGAAAGGAATGGATAAGGTGTCCAAATATGGTTTAAAATCGAGGAGGTAATAAAAAGAATTAACCAAACTAATTTTGCTTCATGTTTTGTGTTTTGGACACTTGGTTTACCAAACCAAGCTTCAACCCTATGAGAGACACTACATCACATGGGAACTACCACATTGTTTGGCCACATGATTTAACAAATAACGTGATAACCATGTTTTTAGAAATGGATAAAATTTTACCATTGATAATGTGGTATTTTATGGCTTCCCATAACCATGTTATAATAATGTGGGATTATTCTTATCTTGGAGAATGATACATGGTTAATATTAACCAAGAACAAACAGTCCACTCACCATCCTTTTTTGAAAACTCTTAGAATTTGAATGATTGAAAACTCGGCTTCACTAACAAAAATATATTCAATAATTTTAAAAATAATAGATAGAAGTGTCACATGGGTGAAAAAATAAATCGAAGTAAATTAATTCATTTAAAGGAATATAAATAATATTATAGAAAATAATAAATGAAACATTTTATGAAATATTTATATTTTTAAACTAATGTTCAAACATTTAAAACATTATATTCATATATTATAAATATTAGAAAAATACATCTTTCAACCATTTTATAAAAAATACAATACTAACCCTTTAAGCTCTAATAAATGATACATTAAAATAACATAAAGCTAATCCGTAAACCAATAATGTTTAACCAAATATTTTACCACAAGAATGTAAAATGTAATGTTAGATATAAAATACATATGTATCATTAAAAATGGAAAAATATATATCCCATTTAATAATTTTATAACAAAATTTGAAGACTACATTTACAATCCTTCTAACTCTGAATAATATTTTCTAAAAATATATATCAAAACCATAAATAAGAACCATTCATATTATATTCATCACAAAATATAAATTAAGTAGATAAAAACATTCTAATCCATATACATAAATTTAGTAAAAATAATTCACAAATATAATATCAATATGAAATCAACCTCATCGAATCCCCTAGTTTATATAATCATAATTATCAAATAAAATCACCAAAGATAGATCAAAATGACAAAAACCCTTACTATGTGACATTACAATTTTGAATGATATTGAAATAACGAGAATTTAAATTTCAAATACTTTAATCACTATCATATGAAAAAACCTTTCCTCTAAGATTATTTCACCATGATCTAGTATGATCCCACTAAAAATATTATTTTATCCCCAATAATTATGAATCGTTAAGTGGGATATGAAACAGATAGTTTTATTATATTTCACCTTATATCATCCTGAAAAATTAATCAATATCTAATGATAATTAAATAAAACCATGTAAGGACCACCTAAGTGTTTTATTATCCAGAGAGAATAAGAAATATGTAGAAAATACGAAACAATGTTACCTTATATATGAAATAATAGAGAGCCTTGTTGGTGGAAAAATTTTCAAATACAATTTAAATCATTATCTTTCATACCTAAAAAATAATATCTATTGTAGAGAGACATTAAAGGTTTAATTATATGGTTTTCAATCCATGTAACTAATAATGAACCCATTAAAAACTAATATTTAACTTCCTTTCAATTCATAACTTCAAAGAACACTTTATAATTTCTGAAGGATTAATTATAAATTTAATTTTGATTTTTCTATACCACTAAAATAAATATAAATTACTATTCAATTATCTTAATTAAAACAAAAAAAAATTCTTTGTTTCTTAAAAATTATTTTCTTTTTAATTTAATTTTGAATTACAAATAACATTAGAATTTTCTCTCCATAAATACGTTTCATATTTAAAATGATTTTTAAAATATTAGAAAAATGTTATCTTAATGATCTTTAGTCATTTTACAATATGAGAATAAAAATATACTCACTATACATCATCGGTTCTTATCATTATATTCAATAGAACCACTCCAAAAAATAATACTTACATTACTCCAAAAGTTACATTAGACATTTATCAATACACCATGAACTACACTATACTAGATTAAGTTGCCAAAATATATGACATATAATCACATTTAGTTGACATTGAGTACACTTCATAAACATATATCATCATGAATTAATTGAAACACATATAAAAAATAAAAAAAAATTATCATGCTATTATATAACAATTATGTTCAGTGATCAAACACACACAATTCAAAACATTAAAAACTATTTCCATAATAAGTTTATCACCACAAATCTAATGAATGACATTTTTCAAAAATATCTCGTAATTCCAAGGGACTTGTGAAATAATCCACGTCCATTTTCTATTTTAAATAACTCATTCAAATTTAATGGTTTTTTTCCATAACCCCAAAATAAATAATAATAATTTAATTTTTATACATAAAAACCTAATATTGTAAAAAAAATTCAACCGAAAACATTTAAAAAATTACCATTTTTACCTGTTATGTAATTAAAAAACTTATAAAACATATTTCAAAATTCAAATCTCTATAAATCAATTTAACATATAAAAATAATTTCCCAATGTCATAAATACAATAAAAAGTAAGAACAAAAATAATACACAGGATCTTATACACCAATATATATGTTTTTAGGAATAATGAAAATCATAACATTATCTTGACTGTAACACCACAATTTTTTATAACATATTTCTCTTCAAATAAAATTTATTTCATCGATAGCTAGTGATACACACAAACCTATGATTCAATGAAACATAATACAATATTCCATGATTTTTAACTGAACAATTAAATAGGAATTAAATAATTTAATAAATATGTATAAAAGATTTATAAAAATTAAATGTATTTATAAATGTGTAGTTAATGTTTAGTAAAGTATTTTTGGTTATAGAAAATCAATATTCCTCGAAATTGGGTTTTTTATTTTTGGAGAAAATAGTATAAATATTTTTTTTTAAAATTATGTAATGATTAATTTTAAAAATAAATATAATTTTAAAAATATTTATTTCATAATTAACTTATATTGAATTATTGATAATTTTCTAAATATATTGATATTTCAATGAATAGTGAATAATATTGTTTTAATGAAAGTGAATTTATGTTTGTTTAATTTCTATATATTCGTATTTGTATGAAATTAATTAAAACTAAAATTAGTTCTTTAATATTATTAAATATTTCATTTGAGGTCATTATAATCAATTTTATGTTTCATTTTCTTATAAAATCTATTTAATATTATAAAAATATTTTTTCTAGGAGAACAGATGTAACATCCCCAAATGATAAAGGGTTAGATGACTAAATGATATGACTCATGTCAACAAGTTGCACCTTCCTTTTCGGGAGCCTATCTGATTAGAACTCCACAGTTAAGCGTGCTTGGCCTGGAGTAATGATCAGAATGGGTGACCCTCTGGGAAGTTTCCCAGGATGTGTGTGAGTGAGGACAAAACACATTGGAAAGGACAAGTGTTGGCCTGTGGGGACTATCATTAGTCAGATGACCCGTTCAGGCATGTGGATGGACCCTGGGGTGGGCCCCACATGTCTGTGAGGGCAAATGGTGGTACCTGGTGGGCCAGGACCCGACGACCATGTTAAGGCGGGGTGGTTGTGCTGTCACCGGGACCCGGTTGTCACGTTTGGTATCAGAGGAGGAACCGAGCCTTAAGTGTGCGGTGAACTGCCTGGGTTGAGATGTAGGGCCCACAACGAGGGCATTGTGCTCTAAAGGGGGGGGGGGTGATTGTAACATCCCCAAATGATAAAGTGTTAGATGACTAAATGATATGACTAATGTCGACAAGGTGCACCTTCCTTTTCGGGAACCTACCTGATCAAAACTCCACAATTAAGTGTGCTTGGCCTGGAGTAATGATCAGGATGGGTGACCCTCTGGGAAGTTTCCTAGGGTGTCTGTGAGTGAGGACAAAACACATTGGAAAGGACAAGTGTTGGCCTGTGGGGATTATCATTAGTCAGATGACCCGTTCAGGCATGTGGGTGGACCCTCGGGTGGGCCCCACGTGTCTGCGGGGGCAACTGGTGGTACCTGGTGGGCCAGGACCCGACGACCATGTTAAGGCGGGGTGGTTGTGCTGTCACAAGGACCCAGTTGTCACAACAGTTTTCATTATGTTTAATGAGCATAATTATAATTTAATTTAATCCAGATCTTTGAATTGTTTTTTTTATAAAATTTATTAAATATTTAGATCCAGGATATTTTTTATTATATATTAATCTCAACTTTATTATAATCATAATTAATAGTAAAAACAGTGAAAATTCATTATAGTGTTTAAGGTAAAATAAATTATAAGGTGGTTAAACAAAATGATAAGGCTATGTTTTCAAATTAAAAATGCCTAAATAATATTTTATAGAAATATTTTGACCTCATTATATGAAAACATACAAAATTTCATCACATGGTAGTATTTTTTATATGTATTACATTATTATATGTTAATCTTTAATGAAATTCATAGTGTGTCCTCTCCAGCACTTATAAAAGGGAACTCCTCGATTATCTTATTTAAAGCACATTTATCCAAAAATAACGAATAAAACCTAATTTATAATTTTATAATATTATTTTTAAATTAATTAAATATTTTGGTATTCCTAAGATTATATTCCTTAGGTTTATTTTAAATGATCAAAAAAACTACCCAATAAGAGGTAATCACCCTCGTCAATCAAATTTAATTTATTTTTTCTTAAGAATCATATAAATATATAGTATTAATCATAAAATATTAATTTAATTATCCTAAATATACTTAAATGTTATTGTGATTGTGTAACCACCATTATTCACCCTCATTTTCATCTCATGGGAAGAGAAATTATCACATATCCGTATGTATAGGCTATCACCTCCATGTTGAGATACAATTCATTTTTCATCATTGCCATTAATGGATGGTTATTTTTATGTTATTAATTTTTATATATTATATTTAAGAAACAATTATTAATTTTTAATTATAATATCATATCTACCTTTATATGTTATCATCTATAGGAAGGCAATAATCTTGATTGTGCGTACGGGTGGACTACATCCCATACAAAGTGATGTGACTCATTTTTTATTTAATATTTACATTGATTGTAATTAGGATATATTTAGTAAATATATATATGATACATATGATATAATAATAATTTTCCAAATTTTAGTTATTAAATAACATTATTTTTTCCCATATTTGAAATGTTAAAAAACAAATCATGTGTATGTAGGACCCACTTCATCTAAGAAAGTTGTAATTATTTTTTATATCATTATGTTTTCTTGATGAATCTATATATATATATATAATGATGATATAGGATATTTATATAATTATAAAATTTATGTATATTATGGAACCATGATCAACTTATATGGACTACAAATACTAAACCAAAATTCTCATAGAAACCCAACCAATTAATACCAAAAAGATAGTTTTATTATGAAATTATTAATAAAATGATGTTAAAATTTATTCTGTTGATTATATATGATATTATATATATACATGACACTAATATATAATTATAATTAATTTTATTTTATTATACATATGTTTAATGATAATTTGAATTTAGTTGAAATTGAGGTAAGGGAGATTTATTTCAATTTCATTTTAATTGGGATTGTTTATACTTTATTATACATTAAGGAAAATTATATGATCCTTTTTAGATAAAAATATTAATTTTTCTTCTATTATGGTTATCCATGAAATTTTTATTTAGTAGTACATTTTTCCATTATTTGGAACAAAAAATGACCAGGAAAATGATTTTATTAAAAACACAGTTTTTTCTCTTTATTCAGGATTAGTTTTCTCCAATGTCTATATTTAATTTAAAATAACTTCAAGAAGGTTTTTCATGTCACGACCCGTCCTCGGGGCCCGTGCCGTGACTACCCCAAGCCCGCCTTCCATAGGCCAGGGGCTGGCGACTAGCACCAAGGCGTAATTCCTGGTAAAAAGGGAAGGCATTATCTTTGTAAAGTAAACAAACACCACAGAGCAAGCAAGAAAAAGTAAACACTAAGTAAAAACTGAGTACAACAGTGAGTGCAGAAAAGTAAGTGGGCCAGAATACAAACCAAACTAAAAGTAAAGTACAACTGAAAGGAAGTACAACAACTGTAAAGTACAGTCGCTACGGTGAGCCGTCCTCTGGTACTCCCACCTGAAGGGTGGGTACAGATAGCCTCCACATCTCCTCGGGTCCAGCCGTCCACTCCGAGTATGTCCCACCCTAGGGTCCACCTCTAGGTACCGACTGCTGCACAGGCCTCAACCATGATCAGCGCCGTCCATTGTCTGCAACCAACACAACGTAGTGCGGGCATAGCCCGTGCAGGGGTGAGTATAAGCTGCTCAGTAGGGATCCCAAGACCCCCGAAGGTCTCCTAGAATCCAAAAAGGATAATCCAAAAAGGAAAGATACAAACACGAAGTAACATCCGACACTTCTTAGGTATATGCCCATACATATACCTAAGTCATCAATTCTCCTTCGGCTCCAACATCCGAGCCCAAGTACAACCCAGTCCACACCAGAAAACACAACCCAATCCACACAAAAAAGCACAACCCAATCCACACTGGAAAACACAACCCAATACACACAGGAATGAAAAATGTAATCCAGACAGGACATCAAGTCAACTTATCGAAGATAAGGATTGAAAGTCAAGATTCAGCTCACACAGGTATACTTCTTCATAAGAAGATAGAGATGATCAGATATTTCCACTGATTCATCTAAGCCGTTGGACCCACACATGATCGATATGTACTAACCCCCACAATGACCCACAAAGGATCGATAGGTAACTAACCCCCGTAATGACCCACACAGGGTCGATAGTTAACTAACCCCCACAATGACCCACACATGATCGGACGAACACAGGATCTGTAAGCGCTGGCCCACATACGACCGCTGAGCGCTAACCCACACAGGATCTGACCCACACAGGATCGGTAGCACTGATCCACGTAGGATCGATGAGTGTTGTATTCATCGCCGTTGAATCCTTGGAGGATTTATGTACAGTCGTCATCGTTGTCAAAGTCGCAGCCAACTCTAGGGTTCCCGCACACAGCAAGCTCGTTCGGGAGGGTCTGCTCCACGAGCTGAAGGGCTGATACATCAACTGACACATATTTTGGAGTTGATGTATCCAAAAGTTCCGTATCGTCAATAGGAACTCAACGTCACAGACGGCGCGTCATTCGGACGCCCGGTCTGAGAGATATTGGCTTTTTCGTTCTAGGGGCCCGGTTGGTTTTTAAATCAAAACCAACTCAACTGTACTACAACTGTGTCCAAACCTCGTGCGGAGTAAGGAAAAAGGTCTGTATTAATAAGAGGAATCCAAAAAAGTCGACGACACGTCAATCGGACGTCCGGAACTCAAGTTAAAAGCGTTTCCGCTCCGAGGGCCCGGTTGGTTTTGTGTACGAACCAACCCGGCCGAACCCAAAGTACTCTAAAACCTTGAGTGTAATATAAAAAAACTACCGTCTCTATCCCAGGATCACTACGAAACTGACGGTGCATCGATCGGAGGTCCGTAGGCGAAGTTATGGGTAACAGACCGAAAAAGTCCGGTATTAGGGGGTTCGGGCCCAGTCTGACCCGGCCTGGTACCCCCTGGGTTGGCCCGAACCAGGTTGACCTGACTCGGGTCTGGGTCCAGCCCGCTTGGGCGCGGAACGGCCTGGCTCGGCCTGGCAGTCCGGTCGGGCGGCTCGGCCTGGGCAGCCGGCCCGGCACGCTGGCGCCAGCCAGGTGGCTCGGCCGTTTGGCCGAGCTGATTGGGGGGGGGGGGGGGGCCCTCGTTTCGTAACCATGGCCCCCCATTATGGGGCCGCTCATGCTGGCCAGCCGAGGGTCGTAACCCTCTGCTCTTCCCCTATCTGGTCGGCCCGCTCCGACCGGCCGACTGTTGCCACCACAGGACCAGCAAGGGACGGTTCCCCTGCTCCGACGCCAGCGGCCCGGAACCGGCCGCCGGTTCCCCTGCTCCGCCGTGACCAATACCGCAGACTTGGACCATCTGGAAGGGTGCGACGGTACCACGCCCCTCTGCTGCGGCCCCGCTCCGGCCGCGGTGTTTTCGTGATCCTTCGGCATGGCGGAACGGCGCTGTGACCTTATTTAACTTCATCGGCGCGGCTCGACGACGCCACACGTCCTTTCCAAATGATCTTGTGTGGTGAGTCGACACCACATCATTTTCCTTTGATCCGCAACAATACAAGAATAAGTGATGAGGGTCGGCCGTGTTTGTGCGGTCCGACCCCCTCCCGTTAATCTATAGCAGGCGGCAATGTTTCACGAAAAACGACAATAGAAGTAATCAGGAACAACAATTTAAATAATCCCCTACCTTGTCGAAATCGTTGAGCGAGGGTTCGTCGCGGAAATAACCGTCGCAGAATAAGACGTCACGAAGGAGAGAGTCGTGTCATAGAGAAATGATTCGTCGGCGTCGCGTCGTCGATCTCTGAGGATCCGGCGTCCTTCGCGTTCTTCGTGTTCTTCGTCAAAGAAGAAGAAGAAGTTCTTCAAGCTCCTCAACTTTTCTCCAAAGACTCACACAACAAGATTTCAACCAAAAAAAAATAAGTTCATCACTTATTTTATTAACATAACTTAAGCATTTGAATTTAAAATGTTGAATTAATTCCCTCAATTAATTAACTCAACTTGACTTAATAAATGGAGGGTTATGGAAGGTTAGGGAAGATGAAGGGGTGGGGTTCATGTGGGCCCCACCACTCTCATAACCTCTCATGGGAAGTTGGGTGGTTACCCCAATTTCCACTCAATGGATAAACCACTTAAAAGAAATAAAAATTGTAACTCAATTTCTATTTTATCTTCTACAAATTTTTAACAACTCCTCCTGTGAAAACGCAACTTTGGAAAAGGTGTTCCTAAGAAAATACCGGCGCTGCGAATTCATCGGTGCCCTCGGAATACGATTCCAACAACCAGTTCATAAGTTAGAAAAACCCGCTCGTTCGTTCACTGAATGTACCCGAGCTAAACTTCGGATTAAAATTCTGGGCACACCGGGCCTCAGAATCATGTGCCGTCAGAAACTGCGTTCTTGCAAAATCCCAAAAAAAAATTAAAAAAAAATTTCCCTTGAATTCTACGGGTCTTTACATTACTCCCACATCAGGGATTTATGTCCCCATAAAAATACATAAAAAACTAGGGGAAAAAATGTGGGTACTGGGCATGCATCTGAGCCTCCCGCTCCCAAGTGCTCTCCTGGAGGTTCCCGTGCTGCCATCTGATGCACACTAGAGGAATCGACCGTCCACGTAGGACCCGCTCCTGTCGATCCTCGATCTCCACTGGGACCTCCACAAAATTCGCCCCATCATCAATGTCCAGCTCCCCATGGTCAATGATATGTGTCGGGTCGTGCACGTATCTCCTCAGCTGAGATACGTGAAAGACGCCGTGCACCCGATGCAACTGAGGTGGTAGATCCAGGCGATAAGCCACCTCGCCAATCCTGCTGAGGACCTGGAATGGTCTGATGAAGCATGTAGACAACTTGCCGCCTTGGCCAAATCTCCATATTCCACGTCGAGATGAGACCCGCAAGAATACGTGGTTTCCATCCGTGAACTCTAGCGACCTCCGCCTCCTGTCAGCATAAGACTTCTGCCGACTCTGAGCTGTCCCCATCCGCTCCTGGATGATCCGAACCTTCTCTGCCGTGGCATGGACCATCTTTGGTCCAACAAGTGCTGACTCCCCAGGGTCTTTCCAACACAGAGGAGATCTGAAAGGTCGGCCGTACAACGCCTCGTATGGTGCCATCCCAATGGTGGAGTGGTAGCTGTTGTTGTACGCGAACTCCACCGAAGGTAGGTGGTCCTCCCAGCTGCGACCAAAGTCAAGGGCACATGCGCTGAGCCTGTCCTTGAGATTCTGATCGGTCCTCTCTGTCTGACCATCTGTCTGGGGGTGAACGGCGGTACTTAGACGTAGCTATGCCCCGAATGCCTCCTATAACCCCTTCCAAAGCCGGGAAGTAAAGCGATCATCTTGATCGGAGATGATAGATGATGGAACACCATGAAGACGCACAATCTACTGAATATAGAGACGTCCCAGGCTCTCCACTAAGCCCTGCTCTTTGATGGGTAAGAAGTGAGGCGACTTGGTGAGTCGGTCGATAATCAACCAAATAGAGTCGTGACCTCTGGAAGTGCATGGAAGTCCAGTCACGAAGTCTATAGATATCTCGTCCCACTTCCACTCCGGGACCTCCAAGGGTTGTACCATTCCTGCTGGTACCTGGTGCTCTACCTTCACCTACTGGCAGGTGTTGCATCGAGAAACAAACTCGGCCACAGGAATAGACTGTAAAGCGCTCACCCATCAGATAGTGTCACCACATCTTTAGAGCGAAGACCACATATGATAACTCCAGGTCATGGGTTGCGTAGTTCTTCTCATGCTTCCTCAACTGATGTGATCCATAGGCAATCACTGCCCGCTCCTGCATCAGGAAACATCCGAGTCCGGTCCCTGATGCATCATAGTAAACTACGTACCCTACTCCCTCCTCCGGCAACCTCAAGATAGGCGAGCTGGTCAATCTCTGTCTCTGCTCCTGGAAGCTCTACTAATATCTATCTGACCACACGAAGGGTTGCCTTTTCCTTCATAACGTTTTGCAAAGCTGCAAAGATTTCTCCTTTGTCGAAAGGGAAATCTTGTCTCATCCCCTGGATGAACCACGTTCCTTGACTAATACAGTCAGTCACGTCATGATTAGTTAATTCATGCCATGGATGACGTCGTAAGGCCTCAACACTGGAGCTAGTCCCTCACTTGTCCACCTGCTTCCGGAGCTCCATGATCGTAAGCTTCAGCTGCCTGAAGCTGTGCTCTCCCCTATGGTCGGGGTGGACCTCTTGGTGGTGGTGGTGGTAGAGCCTCAAAACATCGCCCACCACCTACCGCTCGACTCGCTCCTCGACCTCGTCCGCCTGATCCCTGTGGACCACCATGATCGAACCTCTGCCTCTGCCTGGGCGGTTCCTCAACCATCTACTGCTCCTCTGCATGGCGGGTTGGGCAGTCACGAGCTAAGTGGACCTGCCCGCTGCATGCATTGCACTGTATTCCACTCGTAAGACTGGCTCTACTGCATGTGTCACACACCTCTGAGCCAGTATCCTATGGTCATCCGCCCGATGGCCTGGTCCACTTGGACCTCTGCGACATCTGTCTACTACCGGCTGCAGAAGACTTCGCTACGTGCTGCCCTGCGGTAGGTCTCGCCGCTGGTGTGGATTCAGCAAGAATGCTCTCGATGAGAAGTGCTCACTCCTGTACCCCTGCCTGTGTCGGTATGCTGAGGGAGATCAGCGATGCCCTGATCTAATGCCTCATTCCCTGCTTGAAATTCCAGGCCTGGAAGAATGGGTCTCGTACCATGTCCGTCGAAAAGCGTGAGAGATCGGTAAATCTCGCCGAGTACTGGGCGACCGTCAAACTGCCTTGCGACAACTATAGAAGCTCCGGGATGCGCACCTCATGGAGGGTGGATGGGTTGAACTCAGAGCGGAAGAGTCTCTCAAAGTCCGTCCTGAGGAAAGATGCCTCGTCGTGCACCTGGAGCATCAAGCTCCACCATCTGTCTGCTGCAGCGTGTAGGAGGCTTGCTGCGAGGATCACCATGAAGTTTGCTGGTGTCCTCACTAGCCCGAAAACTCGTACAACTGACTCCAAGCAATCCTCGGATGCCTGAGGGTCCGTCTCCCCGCGGAACCTGGGCGGTCGCTGATGCTGAAACTCGTGCAGTGCACTATGGTGACGTGCATCGTCAGCGGATGGGGCTGGTAGCATCGGTGGCTCGGTGGGTAGAGGTACTGCCAGTGCCTCTGCTGTCAAAGGGCCCTGTACTGAGGTCTCATCGCTCGGTGGGATGTTGTCACGCACAACTCTTAGAACCCTAGCCGGCTACCGTTGTGGGGAATCCTGAAAAGAAACAAGTGCGCCACGATCAAACAGTGTACCTGGTGAGCTGAAATAAAGTAATCATAAGGATAACTTGAAACACGCAAGCAATCAATGTTTTCGTGTATTAAGTCGGAAATCAGAAGTCAGGGTCCTGGTGTACGAATACGTCGGCCGCCGCACCAACACTGGACTCCCTGGACTGATAACCGCACTCAATACTCTTAACAATATTGCTTCACATTGAAAAATATCAGAGTCCTGAGTTCTGCGGTAGAACCGAACTCCTCTCATACCAATTTTTCACGACCCGTCCTTGGATCCCGTGTCGTGACTACCCCAATCCCGCCTTCCATAGGCCAGGGGCTGGAGACTAGCACCAAGGTGTAATTCCCGGTAAAATGGGAAGACATTGCCTTTGTAAAGTAAACAAACACCACAGAGCAAGCAAGAAGAAGTAAACCCTAATTAAAAAATGGGTACAACAGTGAGTGCGGAAAAGTAAGTGGGCCAGAATACAAACCCAAACTGAAAGTAAAGTAAAACTGATAGGAAGTACAACAAATGTAAAGTAAAGCCGTTATGGTGAGCCGTCCTTTGGTACTCCCACCCGAAGAGTGGGTACAGATAGCCTCCACAGCTCCTCGGGTCTAGCCGTCTGCTCCCTGTACGTCCCGCCCTGGGGTCCACCTCCAAGTACCGAATGCTCTACAAGCCTCAACCACGATCAGTGTTGTCCGTCGTCTGCAACCAACACAACGTAGTGCGGGCATAGCCCGTGCAGGGGTGAGTATAAGCTACTCAGTAGGGACCCCGAGACCCCTGAAGGTCTCTCAGAATCGACAAAGGATACTCCACAAAGGAAAGATACAAACACGAAGTAACATCCGGAACTTCTTAGATATATACCCATACATATACCTAAGTCATCAATTCTCGTTCGGCTCCAAAATCTGAGCCCAAGTACACCCTGGTCCACATAGGAAAACACAACCCAAGCCACACAAAAAAACACAACCCAATCCACACATGAAAACACAACCCAATCCACACAGGAAAGCAAAACCTAATCCACATAGGATATAAAGTCAACTTATCGAAGATAAGGATTGAAAGTCAAGATTTAGCTCACACAGGTATACTTCTTCATAAGACAATAGAGATGATCAGATATTTCCACTGATTCATCTAAGCCATCGGACCCACACAGGATCGATAGGTACTAACCCCTGTAATGACCCACAAAGGATCGATAGGTAACTAACCCCTGCAATGACCCACACAGGATCGATAGGTAACTAACCCCCGCAATGACCCACACAGAATCGGACCCACGCAGGATCTGTAGGCGCTGGCCCACACAGGACCGCTGAGCGCTGACCTACATAGGATCTGACCCACACAGGATCAGTAGCACTAATCCACGTAGGATCCCTGAGTGCCGTATTCATCGTCGTCGAATCAACGGAGGATTTCTGTACAGTCTTCATTGTCGTCCCAATCGCAGCCAGCTCTTGGGTTCCCGCACACAGCAAGCTCATTCGGGAGGGTACACTCCATGAGCCGAAGGGTTGATACATAAACTGACACATAGTCTAGATTTGATGTATCCAAAAGTTCTGTATCGTCAACAGGAACTCAATGTCACAGACAGTGGGTCATTCAGACGCCCGGTCTAAGAGTTATTGACCTTTTCGTTCCAGGGGCCCGGTTGGTTTTTAAGTCAAAACCAACCTAACCATACCCCAAATGCGTCCAAACCTCGAGTGGAGTAAGCCAAAAGGTCCGTCTCAATAAGAGGAATCCAACAAAGTCAACGGCACATCAATCGGACGTCCGGAGCTCAAGTTATAAGCGTTTCTGCTCCGAGGGCCCGGTTGGTTTCTTGTACGAACCAACACGGCCGAACCGAAAGTACACCGAAACCTTGAGTGTAATATACTGAAACGACCATCTCGATCCAGGGATCGCCACACAACTGAAGGTGTGTCTATCAGAGGTCCGTTGCCAAGTTATAGGTAACAGACCAAAAAAGTCCAGTATTAGGGGGTTCGGGCCCGGTCCGACCCGGCCCGGTACCCCCTGGCTCAGCCCGAACCGGGTCAACCCAAATCGGGTCCGGGTCTTGGCCCGGCCCGGCCTGGGCGCGGCCCGTCCTGGTGGTCCGGTCGGGCAGCTCGGCCGTTCGCCCGAGCAGATGGGGGGGGGGTGCCTGCCCCACGTTTCGTAACTGCGGCCCCCTTTATGGGGCCTCTCATGCTGGCCAGCTGGGGGTTGTAACACCTGGCTCTTCCCCGGTCCGGCTGGTCGGCTGTTGCCGCCACGGGACCGACAAAGGCCCATCCCCATGATCCGACGCCGGTGGCCCGGAACTGGCCGTCGGTTCCCCTACTCCGCCACAGCCCGAGCCGCATCATTGGACCGTCCAACACCGCGCGATGGCGCCGCGCCCCTCCGCCACGGCCCCGCTCCGGCCGCAGTGTTTTCATGATCCTCCGGCATGGCAAAACGGCGCTGCGACCTTATTCAACTTCATCGGCGCCGCGCAACGACGCCTCACATCCTTGTCGCATGATCCCACTTGGTGCGTCGACATCTCATCATTTTCCTTCGAACTGCAACAGTACAAGAATGAGGGAGGAGGGTCGGCCGTGTTTGTGCGGTCCGGCCGCCTCCCGTTAATCAATAACAAGCGGCAAAGTATCACGAAGAATGACAATAGAAGTAATCAGGAACAACAATTTAAATAAACCCCTACGTCATCGAAATCGTTGAGCGAGGGTTCGTTACAGAAATTACCATCGTGGAAGAAGACGTCGCGGAAGAATAGAGCCGCATCGCGGAGAAATGATTCGTCAGCGTCGCGTCGTCGATCTCCGAGGATCTGGCATCCTTCGCATTCTTTGCGTTCTTCGTCTAAGAAAAAGAAGAAGTTCTTCAAGCTCCTCACCTATTCTCCAAAGACTCCCACAACAAGATTTCAACCAAAATAAAATAAGTTCTTCACTTATTTTATTAACATAACTTAAGCATTTGAATTTCAAAAGTTGAATTAATTCCCTCAATTAATTAACTCAACTTGACTTAATAAATGGTGGGTTATAGAAGGTTAGGGAAGATGAAGGGGTGGGGTTCATGTGGGCCCCACCACTCTCATAACCTCCCATGGGAAGTTGGGTGGTTACCCCAACTTCCACTCAATGGATAAACCACTTAGAATAAATAAAAATTGTATCTCAATTTTTATTTTATCTTCCACAAATTTTTAACAACTCATCCCGTGAAAACGCAACTCTGGAAAAGGTGTTCCTAAGCAAATTCCGACGCCGCAAATTAATAGGTGCCCTCGAAATTTGATTTCGAGCACCGGTTCAAAAGTTTGAAAAACCCACTTGTTTGTTCACTGAACGTACCCGAGCTAAACTTTGGATTAAAATTCTGGGCACACCGGGCCTCAGAATCAGGTGCCGTGAGAAACTGCGTTCTTGTAAAATCACAAAGAAAATTAAGAAAAAATTTCCCTTTAATTTTACGGGTCTTTAAGTTTCATATTATAATATGAATATTCAAATTCATTTTTACCCATTATTTACTTTCTATAATATTTTTTCAAATGAATATTATTGTAATTTTCTAAACTATGGGCTTTTAACATTTAACCAAAAATGTGAAAGGAATGATTACTTTTATATAGACGCTATAAATATAATTTTACTCTATCATTCACATATTTTTTTTATTCCATGATATGATTACATGGTTATTTTCAGAATAAATTTTTTCAATAATTTTTTTTAAATTTTTAAATTTTAAATATTTTATTTCAATGTGAAAGTGATAAAATGTTCCAGTGTTTTTAAAGGCCTTTTGCATCTATCATAAAATACATTAATGTTTCTTATGATTTACTATGCTTATGATCTAATTATAACATCCAATTTAATTATTTGAAGTTATTATATTAATAAAGATTTATGGAAGATTATATGAATTCCATTTCATTCCCATGACATAATTAACTTATGATGATACCATTAAAAAAAACTTTTATTTTCCATAGGTTTTTCTATGACAAAATTTGGAAATACTTATGAACCAATTTCCTTTCCCTATTTATGTTATGATGAATTTTTTATGATTTTGTGGAATAATTATTTATTATTTTAATTATGTGATACATGATATTGGTATTATATATATCTCCAATGTAATGGGTAAGGTGGATATCTTATGAAATAATAATGGATAGAGTGAGGATTAAACCAAATTTATCAAGGGAGTTTATCGACTATGATAGTCTTGGGAGTGAACCCTGTTTGTGGAAATTATGGAATGTGGAATGAAACAAAACCAATACAATTGTGTTAACAATGATCCTTGACTATAGAAATATATTAATATGATTATTTTTATTCCAAAAAACTTATGTATTATGCAATTTATTATCTCATGGATTATGTTTTTTGATTTCATTACAATTCATGTCTTAATAACATCCATGTTTTATGCAAGGAATAAATATTATGATCTATGACATAGTAGTTATGGTTTTCAAATGTAAATCTCATATTTTTATACTATTATACTTATATTATTCATAATTGATCATTTATTTCTCCTTTTTATTCAATTATTAACATCTCAGTTCACCCACAATTATGTTTATCATCCCATGTTTTGGAAAATGGTTTATAAATATGATATGTTTAAGAGGGGTTATATTTATGAAAAACATAGTAGTAGATGATTAATATCCATTATAAACAATATTTTTATGTATGTAAATTTATGATGAAACTAAACGTAATCGATTCTTGTGTAAATCTTAATGTTATTTAATGAGTATTAATCATAGAGGATGAAATATTTATGCATGAAATATATGGGTCACGATGTTTATTATCATAACATGGATTATTTTCCTTTTGGAAATTAGATTGATGAGACATTAGTGGTAACTGTTAGGAAATTAATATATAAAGGATACCATCCTATGCTATTTTATAGAATGAATTGTGGTTTTCCAAGGAAGAAATCTCTCTTTGGATTCAACAAGTGGACATGGTTTCTCACAAATGAGTGTAGGTGTAATAAAACAAAATATCCTTGATTGGGTATACATAGACCTTCAATTTGGTGCATGGTAAGTGTTCCTTGACTATACACAATGTTTTAAACTCTTGGTAGATATGATTTTGTTAAATCATGATGACATTATGAACCATAATGAAATATTTCAATAGATTATGATAATCAATGATCTAGATTAAACTAATGGTTTCCATGATTGAAAAAACTGTTTCACGAAATAGATATCCTATAAATGATATTTTATGATTATGTGGTTTACAAATATGATAATTTTTACATACTCTCTAACATAAGGTTTTTTAGTGGCTATAACTAGAAGGGTCCATGTTAATAATAAGTGTTACAGACAATGGAATTATATTCCTCCCTAGAAACCAAATGTTATGGGATATGGAATGAAAAATATTATTTATATTTATAAACAACCATATCAATCTAAGAATCATTATTATAATCCAATTTAGAAAATGGAAGAACAATGTTTTTTTGAGTCCTTTATAAATAAATATACACCATTTTGTGGTTATACTAATCAACCAATTATTGAGGAATTGATTAGTAACATGAAAATGGAGAACTAATTTCATGAGAATAAGTACATGTATTGTGAATCCATTAGTACTTATGTGTAAATAGTTTAAGACATTAGTGGTATGTTTTTGGTATTATTATCTAACATGAATGTAATATTGATCAACTCATTAGTGGGTGAAAACCAAGTCTCCGGTTTCCATTAATCATAAGAGACATTTTCATATTTTTTGAAATATTTTGATCATCTATCAATGTGTATATTAATACTTAATTTTCACAAAAATATCATGGATTCTATAATAAAATATATATTAAATTTATAGGGAATTAAAATCAAAAAAACATCGGAGATAAAAAGATGAGCTTCTATTTATACTCGATGTATGAATGGAAAATAGAGTAAACTTACATCAGGGGACTAGTAAATATTTTATGTGTGTAATGGAAGGTCATATGAAAATTGATTGTAAAATTTATGGGAAGAATAAATCAGGTAATGATGGAGAGTATTATATTATACACCACCAAAACTCTATTGTTTCAAATTTGTGAAGTAATGAAATTATGGTAACTAGTGATAAAATAAGATTGACAATGGTGATGATTGATGTTATCAACCTATTAATCAATGATAAAATAAATATCATGTGATCACTACTATTTATGTGGTTTATATTAATCAAGTGGTGAAATGTACACTTATTATCCACTTTATAACTACAAATGTCTTATTTCATTATAGATCTAATAACTCAGATATATGTAATGAATTTTATAATGGTATTACAATACCACCCCAAATGATTCTATATTTAATTACTAGTGAATACCTCTAATGGTATTATTATCACATATCAAGTCAATAATACTTCTCCTCTTGATGTTTACAATAGTGTTCTTCTAGAAAATATCATTATTCACCCTATAGTTGAATTTTATGTTATCTTATGAATGTACTAGATTTCATTAAATATATACCACATCAATTTCTATAGAATATAATTAATTGTTAACATTATAAAAAATTCTAAGATTATATATTAGTGTGATGAATAATATGGTCATCCAATGGAAATTATATCCATTATATGGGTCTTGATTCCCATGCTAAAGTTGTGTACATCTTATATGGTAGGGAATAAAAACAATATTATAGATATTTTTTTGTGGGTGCTTGTTTCTATATTTAGGAATATTTCTCTTGTCTCCAAAAAAATTATGAACATGAATTTTCAACTGAACTTATATATGGTTCTACATCTATTTCAAAAAAATTTAGAATAACCCTAACTGGGTTGTTATAATTAACGAATAAAATATACTAGAATATTCATAAGGGATATAACAATTAATGTGCATCACCATGGTGTTTGTTAATTATTTTAATAAATAATAAACACAATTCATTTCGACACTTCATATATTTTTTGGAACATAACATGATATTAATCAGGAATAAGTATCAACTTCCTCCTATTTATGATTTTATTTATCTATTACAAGGAGGTAAATATTTTTTCAATATTGATATTTGATTTGGAAACTATTTATTGAGTGTCATAAGTAAATTAATTCCAAATAAATCTCTTTTACATTATATAGTTGATATGAATTTATAGTAGTTTCCATTGGTATCACCCATTCCACCTCTATATACATTGATTTAATAAATATAGCCTTTATATATTACCATTATCAATTTGTGGTTGTGTTTATTAACAAAATTGATATATATTCCATGAGTAAGGAAGATAATTAAGACCACATGAGTCTTTTACTGAAGACACTATAGAAGGAGAGTTTCAAAGAAAATTTTACCAAGTTTAAATTTTGGATTTAAAAAATTTTCATTTTTTTGATCCATTTTGGTCTAGGGATTGTATATCAGTGGATCCATCAATGATAGAAGATAAATAAGGGTTTCCAAAACCAACCAATATGGATAAAATATGTATATTTCTTTTTTTATATATATTATTGATTATTTTTTGAAATATTATCATGTTTTTACAACTCACTCACCATGTTAACTCAAATGGGACCAAAGATCATTTGGAAAGATGGATGTGAGGAAAATATCAATGAACTAAAGAGATGGTTTGACAGAGAAATCAATGGTTAAATTAACTAGAAGTGGAGAAGGGTATGTTCAGACTAGTGATGAATCAAAAAGGGACTTATATTCATCCTCATGCACAATATCATAGTGTTAGATTATACCTCATGAAAATTGATGTTCATGAAAAAATTACCCTTTTCCAAATATCGATTTAGATATATTTTATTTCATTAACAATATGGGAGAATTATCTTTATGGGAGAAAAATATGGAATATATACTAATAATAAATGTATTAATTATATATTAACTCATAATGAGTTGAAGATTTACCGTAGAACATGGTTTGAATTTATTAGATATTAAGGCTACTAAATTCATTACCCCCATTGGATGGATAAAAATGTGGATGAGGCATTGAGTTAAAATGATCATGATAGAATATTTGACTCGAGGATCATAGAAGAGGAAATGATTCTGGATATTTAATGGATGTATCTAGAACACTTAATGTAAGTGGATAAATATTATATTTCTAATATTAGTTTTCATCCATCTATTAATGTGATGATTAATGTGGATTAAATGGAAGATGTAGAGTTTCAAAAATAGGTATAAAATATTCTTGATTTCATCCTTTATTATGATAGAATGATATGGTTTAAGAACAATGTATGTATCTCTATACCAAATTTATAGAAGGATATATTGGATGTAGCTCATTTTTTATCATTCTTTATTCATACTAGATATATAAAGATATATGAAGTTATGATGGAGTATTTGTGGTCATATATTAAGAAGTGTGTATTCTAGAGCTTGTATCTTAGTTAATGGTATGTTCTCAATTCAAAGATGAGATATAGGAGTCTATGGGGATGATCGAATCATTTCCCATACTATAATGTAAATGGAAAAACATCTCCATTGATTTGGTCATCGTACTCCCAAAAATATTTTATGGTTATAATTTATTGTGGATTGTAATTAATCCCCTTACAAAGTTAGAATAATTTATTTATATTAGATAATATTTAACACTTATTTGGAAATCTATAATATACATCAAGGGAGTTTTTAGGTTTCTTGGAGTATCACATTCTATTGTATTTGATCGAGAACTGAGGTTTTCAATGAATTAATTCAAATTTCATCCACAAGATCAGGATTCATAGTCATGTTATAGTACATATTATTATACACAAATATATATGGTTATCAAGAGGAAAAAAATCAATCATTACAGGATATACTGGGATTCTTTTTAATGGATTACAAAGCTTGTAGGGGTAAACACCATCCACTTAATGAGTTTTCTTACAACAATATTTATCACACATTAATTGATATGGCCCATAAAGAATACCAATATGGAATGAAGAGTATAAATCACATGTACTAAGATAATATTGGATAAATTAATTTGTTAAAACATATTATAGCTGAGAAA
The DNA here is from genome assembly GCA_963277665.1 of Viscum album. NCBI lineage: Eukaryota > Viridiplantae > Streptophyta > Magnoliopsida > Santalales > Viscaceae > Viscum > Viscum album. Next base: position 1,519,690,217 of record OY728164.1, on the reverse strand, counting down.
ATTGTAGATAATGATAGAGTCATTTAACAGAACATCAAGGTAAATCATAGTCAACACCAATGTTATAATGACAATAATTAGTAAAATATGCAATTCCATGTTTGTGAAAAGGTATTCATAAAATTTTCACTATGGTATAAGGTTATGAGATTAATAAATAAGAAATAGTTGAACCAAATTTATATTGGTCCCTTTTTCATTCCTAATCTAGTAGGGAAGGTTGATTATCAATTGGCACATCCAACTAACCTATATCTTGTTCATGATGAATTCAATGTATCTATCCCAGGGAAGTACATATCAAACCTTTCACATAAACAAAACTTATCCATTTTACCTCAATATCCAGATACTTCCTTTAAAGAATAACAATTATATATTTTGGATTGTTGATACAATGTTTTTTTAAAACAAGACTACTCACCTAGTAAAAGTTCTTTTGAGTAATTTGATATTTGATGAATCTACATGGGAAACCAATTATGTGATGAAATAGAGATATGATCATTTTTCATATATCATTGTGATTTAATTTATTTAGTGAAATTAAATTTAAGGGGTTTAGAATATACACCATGGGATTTTATGATATATTTCTCATCAACTAAATTTAATTTCTTCAGCAACATCGAATACACAAAAAACAATGTATAAAAAACATAATATTGTATAAATATCCATCAAATTTTACGAGTGAATCAAAATTAAAACACAATAAAAATTATGTATAAGACTTTTAGAAAAATAAAACGTACTGGCAAATAATTACTTGTTATTTAGTAAAATATTTATATAGTTATAACATACATTGTTCCTCAAAATAATTTTCATTAGATTTGGTAACAAAATAAAATAAATTATTTCATCAAATTTTAGAGTTTTTATTTTAAAAAATATCATGAATTTAGAAAAAAATATTAAATCTGTCATAGAGTAAATTTTTAATAAATTTTTAGAAAAAAAAATATTTTTCAATTAATAGTAAAAAATACTTGTATTTATTGAAAACTATCATCTCCCTTCATGAATTTTAAAATTAATATTCTGTTATAAAATTTTTTAAAGTAAAATTATATCATTTATATAATTAATAATCAAAATTTGTTCATTTTAGTCGATTTTAGGTTGGATTTTTATAGAAAAAACTCTTTATACTAAATAAATCATTTTTTAGAAAACTCTTATTCATCGTATTTCTCAGATTTAAATTTAAATTCAATACATAAAAATGTGTGAATTGAATTTGAAAAATTAATAACATATTAAAAATCAATATAATTAATATTATTTGATATTTTTAAATTAATTTTTGTTATAATTAATACTATAAATTGTAAAAAATATCTACTATGGTTATGGATATAAAAGGTTTACCATGGGGTTAAACCAAAAGATATAGGTACAATTTCAAGTTATACATTTAAAAATACTATTTTAAAACAATAATTTGACCATGTACTATCCCAAAATGAAATATATGGATACTTGGAATACTTTTTCAAGATTATAGCATTTTAATAATTTAATATTTAAAACCATTCTATGTATGACCTCTCCCCCACTTATAAAAGGACTCCTCTACTTTCTCTTATTTACACCACTTTGATACATATAGATTTTAGAAAAACACCTAATACCACTTTTAACATCCATATCCCCAAATTGTAAGTGATTATCTTCTTAATGGGCCATTATAATTTCCCTTAAGAAATGATCCAATGGGGGCATACTAAAGAATAGGTAGTCATCCTACCCAGCCTCTTTTAATTTATTTCATTTGATAACTCCTATAAATATAGAGTATTAATCAAAAAATAATATCTTATGAATCATCAACACACATAAATATTATTATGATTTCGTAACCACCTTAATTCACCATTTTCATGTCAAATAGTATGTGAAAGTATGGCTTGTGCATACCTGTGGACTACCGCCTCTATGAAGTGAGACAATTCATTTTCCATCACCATATTTCATGGTTAGTTATTATTAATGGTTAAATGTTTATATATGATATTTATGAAAAAATATGCTAATTTAATTATAATATTATATCTACATTCTCACCTTCTTATTAGTTTGAATAGAGTATAATCTCTCATGTGTACATGTGAACTACCACCCTTATGTAGTGATGTGATGATTTTCATTTACTCTTCACATGGATATTAATAAATATTGATTATATATATACATATGATGTAATTGATATAAAAAATATTTATTAAGGTGTTTTAATATTCACTTTTATTTTATTCTATCCATCAAAAAATGAAAACAACATTCATGCGTACGTACAACCTACTATCACCATGATCATTGTAATCCATTTTTCATTATCCATATTTTATGGATGAATATATAAATATATAATAATTATATATGTTATTTATATAATGATTAAAATTTTTTAGATGGTTTAATAATGATTAATGATCAGAAATATCTAACAAAAATTATCATGAAATAGAAAATATTTACAACTCACACACAATGATTTTATTAAGGAATTATTAATAAATGGTTGTTGAAATTTTATAAATTGATCATATAGAATATTATAAGAATGTAAAAAGTGAGGTTATAGAATTTTAATAAATTTAAATTTATTTTTTTATGTTAGTGGGTTTTTAATGAAATCTGAACATATTGAATGGAATTTAAGATTCAATGTCATTTTAATCGGGATTTTTTATGCCTGAATTTCCATTGAAAGAAATTATATGATCATTTTCTGAGAGAACCCTTTTTTATTATAAGCTGGTTATCATGGAAATTTTCAATTAATAGAACTATTTATTCCTTTTTGTAATTTAATATGATCGAAATAATAATATTCAGAAAAAATGCATCATTTCCTATTTTTTCAGGAATCATTTTCATCCATATTCATTTTTTAAAATGATTTTAATAAATTTTTTACAATTAAAATATTATTTATTAATGTCATTTTTACCCATGATTTAATTTTTATAGAAAATGTTCAAATAAATCTTCTTTCTAGTTAACAAAATTAGTCATTGTTTCTTTTTACTATAAATGTGAATGGAAATTTCGTATTATCATACCAAAAATGAACATATGTTTCCAACAACATGAAAGATAAATTATTTAAATCATACATTATTATTATCAAAGGAAATTTTACATGAAACTAATTTCGGCCATATTTATTAGAAATTTAGATTTTATACATTTTATTTCAAAAATAACAATATTCACTCATTAAATGTTCAGATGTTTTTTTAAATATTTTTTCATCTATGATGAAATCATTTGATTTCACATAGGGATTACTAGATATATGATATAATGATACAAACAAATTTCATTCTTATGATGGATTTTTGTGAATAAGATTTAAATATGATTCTATGAAACCTGTTTCTTTCTGACTGGTTAATTAAATAATGATGAAACCTTTATAAAGATTATTTCTTTATCATGCATTATGTATGATGAAATAATGAAACTTTTATGAAAAATATTTCCTTTCATAAGGTCCTTTTATTATAAAATGTTTCATATCTTCTGGAATATATTGGGTTTATTTTCATTATTTAATGGGTGGTCATGAAATATTTTACCCTCCAACCCATTTTGTAGTAAAAGATATCTCATGAGATATTAAGTACTAGAATAGTGAGTGAACCATGTTTAAAAGTGGACAATTTCCATAATGATAGTCATTGGTGTGAAGCTTGAATAATGATAGTCCGAGGTGTGAACCTTTGATTACATTAATTTAGTTATAGTATTTTATTCATGGAAAATTCAACTTTATCATACTTTTGTTTGTAAGAGGTGAAATATTTTTAATATGGGGTTATATAAGGGATATGTTAGACTATAATTATTATTTTTAAATCTAAAAAATTTATCATATTAATTATAATTTTTTTATATTAGGTTAAAATAATTAAGTTAAAGGATTTCATAATGATGATTTGGTAATTATTTAATTAATAAGTATATCTAATAAATGTTTCTAATAATAATAAAATAACTAAAATTTGGTATAATTAATGTCATCTAAAAAATTTGTTGATGAATTTTAAATATTATGGATTTGTTAGAATAACTAGTTCAAATTTATCGTGTTTTTATGATATATTTAATGATTCAATAATTAAATTGTCTCAAAATAGACAATAAAGATATATTTAATTAAATAAATTTTAATTAAGTGATATTAAATTCATAAAAAATAGAATTTGTAAAAATGATTGTTATAAGGATTTAAATTTCAACAATTATCCATTTATTGTTCTTTTTTAATTTTATAGTAACTATATTAACCCTTAATGTTAAAAACACATGTTATCAATGTATGAGTTAAAGATGTTATGTAAGGGTTAAAGCCCAACGATAAGGATAAAAATGTGACCTAAACATGTCTAAATCTTATTATAATAATATTAATCGACCATTATCACTTTAATATCTAATTTTCATTGATTAATAGACACTTTTGCATGAAAATAACTTGTATATTAATTAAATCAATGATAGTTACAAAATGTCACTCTCTTTGTATTTAATATCATTTTCTGTCCACATTGGGAATAAATAAATAAATAAATGGAAAAGAATTTTTATTTTTATCATAATAAATTTTGATTCATTAAATATTTTAATTCATAATATTCAGAAATTATATAACTACCTTAATAAATTCTTCAATGTGAAATCATTATTTGTTTAACTAACATAAAAATAAAATATTTTATTTTAAACATATTAATTATGATATTTGTTGGAAAATTTAATTTGTATGATTTTTTAGATATATAATATATAATATATATTTTTTAAATCATAATAATTAGATTCCCACTTTCTCTTGATTTATTTAATGTCAAATTAATTCAATAGTATTAAATTTAAAAATAATGATATTTTTTAACATAACACATTATTAAATAGCTTAAAAATAAGAAAATATATGTTAAATAATATCAAAGTGGATATGATAATATTGAAAATGTCTTTCCCAATTTATTTATAGGCCATTTTATACCATTTTCTCTATAATATCTATAATATATTTTAATATTTTGAAGATTTATAAAAGTACCCCTAACCTAAGTTATAAAAGGGCACCTCATCCCTCACATCCTTACAAAAATTTGACCCATATAGAACAACCAAACCCTAAAACGTTTTCTTCTAAATATCATTATATATGTTCTAGAGGTTTTTTCTTTCTAGAAGACTTTCCCTATAGAACATAAGATGATATTAATGGTTTTTTGTTAAAGTAGAGGCAATCGCCTTTATCGACTCTTTTAGATTTGTTTCTTATTCCACTTCTTATTAATATGTTGATGACATTATATATTAATAATATTTTTATTATAATTATATTTATTTGTTATTATGAATATAGTACAAACACATTTCACCAATTTGGAATCATATGAAAAACAAAATCACCACTCTTGTGTATGAATGTCTTACCCTCTCCATATTGTCGTGTAATTTGTTTGTCATAATCAATTTACATGAATGGTCATAATGATGGAAATAATATATATATATATATATGTAATAAATATTACATGATATTAATTCTAAAAAATTAACACACCATATACTTCCTTTCCCTTTCACCAATAATGGAATGATATCATCGTTCATGCGTAGGTATGACATATCGTCTCCACGATGCGATGCAATTAATTTTCTATCATCACCATTGAAGAATGATTATTTGAATGAATATAATTAATAAATATGATATATTTGACCTTAAAATAATTTTTTATATTATGAAAATATATACTATGCACATGAACCAAAACCTATAAAAAACATGCATAGTGAAATAAAATAGTTAACACCTGAAACAAGGGTAACAAGGAAATATTAAAAAAACGAGCAGTATGATGGTATAAAATAAAATTATATGATATAATAAATAAGTATATTGTTATGTTGTTAATCAATCAAATTATTTAAACCATTACAGATGAGTTTAAATCGTGGTTAACTAATCGAAACATGAAGGTAAGTTTATTTCTCATATCACTTTTATTTTGATGAGATTTGTCTTATTCATCACTTATTTATTTTGACTGGTGTATTTCACCTTTATTATATCATTTAAGGAATCAATTTATATCTTTTTATTCAAATATTCATTCTATAATTGTTTACTTTTATGGGTATTATGATTAAATTATTTTAAAGTGTTATGGGAAACTTTGATTTAAGAATATATTTTAAAATATCTTATTTGATATAGGAGAAATATTTGAACATGTATAGAATGGGTTGGGGTATGGTTAATGAAATCACATCATTGAATTGGTAGAATCTTGAGATGAAAAAAGTTTGAGACAAACCCTTCTCACTTGTTTCTGTGAAGAATCAGACAAGTTTCTACCCGTAGACATGAATTGGAAAGAGGATTGATCTTGACAGTAACTATCTAAAGGATTTATATTGATAGTTCAGACGTCTAACATTTAGGTTTTACATCATTATATTTATTTGTATCCAAATTATTTTCACTATTAAAACATATAAGTAGATTATTTCATTCTTATTTTATTGATTAAAAGAAATGTGGTTTTAGTAATTTAACTTTCTATGTTGATTATGATCAATTATTCGAGTTATCATAAATTGTATTTTTCCCTAAATAATAATTTAATCTCATCCCTTTCTTAGGTTTTATATTTCGATGGTTTCCATGAATTTTATTATGACTGATATGAAATTTTATCATATTATAACATTGATATTCTATAAGAAAGTTCATTTTTTATTTTAGGTTTAAAATGTAATTCTAATTTAAAATATATTCATAGATTACCAATAAAACTAAAATATTTGTTCTTTTAGGATGTGATTCTTCATAATAATGTTAATTTAATATTGTAAGTCATCGTCTCCTGGCTATTGGGGTTACATAATTAAAGTTGGTATCGAATGACATTTAGTATAAACCTTGGAAACTATATTTATCAAATCATGGATTAAAAATATATTCCATTGATGGAATTAGAGTATAATCCTATATATAGAATATCATACAATAGATTTGGAAATACCATTGATAAACTAAGTTAAACATATTGACTCATTGATTGAGGAGAATATGTCACTATCCAGACACCCTATAAATGAATCTTCATGACTATATCACTATGATTTGAGTTTCTCACATTGTTCATTGGGTTTTAGTCAATGGTTAGAATTATAATGGTTATACAAGTAACGGTAATACTACTAAGGATGAAGATACTGTAAATAATAATAACAGAACAAGGTATTAAGAAATAAGATGATGAAGCATATTTAATGGTTTATGAGTGAAGTAGAATGATTAATGTTCTTGTTTATTTTAATTAAAAATTAATTTTATCAATGGTTCTCTTATTATTAGAGTCAAGATACATGTATGTATTATACTTCATTACTTCATCTTTTTGTATTTAAAAGAAAGATCATTTTTATTAATATTTTCAAGGTGATAAAATATTTGGTATGCGATAATTTGTGGAAAATTATATTTTTTTGAATAATATAATGTTATGTTTGTTATGTAATTTTAGGAAGATAACTTATAAATTTTTGGACATTTAATTTGGATAGAATTATTTTAATTTTGAATTAAGTTAACTACTTATAGTATCGATTGAGTTAAACTTCAAATATTATTGTTTGATGTAAAAGTATGAATAATAATATTGGAAAACCTATGATAACCATTTTGGTATTGAAAAGTGTTTTTAGGAGTATGGAATAACATTAAGACATTATGATTCATTAAAATTTCTTTAGGTATGAAAAATTCATCACGAGCATTCATTTCCTGGTGTATGGGATGAAGTGAAAATAGATTAATGAATAACCAAAGGATGAGATTAGGCTTTATTCATGGAAATAAATCAAGTATTTTTATTTTTCCATGATCATATCCATATAGTAAATGAACACCTAAAATATAGGAAAATGACTTCCTAACAAAAACATTATATATTTGCTTTTATTACTAATAAATCAATGTTCTTTAAAATGATTAAAAATTTATAGCTTTCTGATGATTGGGTTTTAAAAAATGATCTATATCACTATCTATCATTACATTATAGTTATATTTATATTTATATTTCTTATAATTATATTTAATAATTTTCTCCAATTTTAAAATCCTAGTTTTGGGTTGACCTTCACATTTCTCTTTACTTCATTTTATGTGGATGTTTTATAAATCCTTCTTACGATATGAGATTTCTAAAAATGAATTTCAAGAGTAAACCATATTTTTTGAAGTCAAATTTCAAATCCTTTGGATGAAATTTATTGAATTGTGGGGGAATGTAATACCCCATGACATTATTATATGTCTCTTTTTAATGATAAACTTTTTGAAAGCTTATGTTGTACGCAACACACAACCAAAATTAAGAATGATATTTTCTTATAACTAATCAGTTAAATTAATATGAATTAATAGAATAAACCCCATTATTAAATCTATATATTATATCTTCAATATAATTTTTTACATTCATATTATGTTATTATAGTAATGATTAAGAATTTATCAAATTCTATATATAAATGTCTATATTTTTTCAAAGGGAATTTTTTCCGTCTTTTGATGCCGTAATTATTTTGAAACTAAATATTGACACTTTTATAAATTATATTTGAAGAAAAACTTATATTTTGAAATATGAATATAAAAATTTACTTTCGTTGATTTTTTTATCAACCAGATATGTTTAACTTTTTGATTAATACTAAAAAATACTGTATTATAATATGAAATCATTTTTTATTATAATTATTTTATTATGTTAAATTATAATTTTTATTTTTTTTGAAGTATAAATAGACCAATTTTATATCATTTAATCCAATTATGTTCATTAGAATAAATTTTATATTGAATTTGGATATTAAAAAAATTCCATATTTTGAAAGATTTTACTTTAGAAACAAATTTTCACACCCCATCAAAGGTATTAATTTAAAATTAATATTTTCTATTTCTATATTTAAAATTTTGAGAAATGGATTCCGTATTTAAAATTTGAAGGTAAAAATTTACTAATTATCTCCCTTTTATTTTTTGGACAATATTAATTGTAACTTTAGTAATTTTTTATTACCCTGGTGAAGCATAAATTGGGTATTTATGGGGGAAATTAATGTTATAATTATCCTAAATTTACACTTCCCCAAGTAATAATTTTTTTGGTTGAGTTATTATCACGCCAAACCATCATTTGGATGAGTTTATGATCTCTTGGAGCCACTTAGATGTTTGTAATCCATTTATAGTATTTTATTCAATGAAAAGTCATCCTTGACAAACATTTGTTTTTTGAAAAGTGAATTTTATTTTATATTGGGATATATTGATGAAATGATCAAATATAAATTTAATTTTAAAGGTAATGTATTTATGTTAATCATGAAAATTTATTTCAAATTTTTAGGGAGGAATCAATAAAATTAAATTCATTGTCAATGATAACATAGTAGTCATTTAATTAAAGTACATATCAAATAATTGTTTTAAAAATATTTAAATAAATATCATTTCATTTAATTAATGTATTTTGAAAAATTTATAGATTAATTTTAAATGTTATTGATGAGATATAAGAATTTTTTTGAGTTTATCTGGTTGTTATGATATTTTTAGGAAGCCGTGTAATGAATGTTGTGAAAATTGACATTAAGGAAATTTTAAAATAAATAATATTTTTATTAAATTATAAAATATTTATAAAATTATACAATTGGGAAAATCGATTGGGATAGGGTTTAAAATATCATCAATTATCCATTTATTTACCAATTTTTATTTTATAGTAAATATATAAACCTTTTAAGTGTAAAAACACATATTATCATGATGAGAGTTAAATGGGTCAAAATATCGTTAAAACCAAAAGATACGGTTAATAATGTGACCTAAACATATATAATAAATATCAGATGAATAATATTTAACCATTATCACCATAATATATAATTACAGTTTTTTAATGGACACTTATCCACAAGAATAACTTATATATTTTTTATGTCTAAGACAGTTAAAAAATGCCACTCGCTTTGTATTTAACATCATTTATGTGTCCTCAAAGGGAAAAATTGTTATATTAATAAACCTATATTACTATTTTTATCATAATAAAATTATTTCAATTATATATTTTTATTTTAAATTTTTTTGGATAATATATAATTAACTTAAATTCTTCTTCCATTCTAAATAATTATTTATATAATTAAATGAAAAATAAAATAATTGAATTTAAAAATATTAATTTTGATATATTTTTGATGAGTTAATGAGAATAAATTTTTTTATATATCTAAAATATATAATATATATGTTGGAAGTCATTATATTCTAATTCCAAATTTTTCTGGATGTATTTAAATTCAAATTAAATAAATAATATCAAATTTGAAAATAATGATATTTTATTGAAATAATATGTTATTAAAGTTTTAAATTTTAAAAAATATATTATAATTAAAAATTGGATAATATATTATCTAAAATTCATTCCAATATTCATTTATATACTATTTTATATCTTTGGATCTAGAATGTACTTAACATAATTTAATATTTTGGGGATTTACAGAACTGGCCAGCACATTAATTATAAAAGGGAACATCCTCCTTCACTTTTTTCACACCAATTTTTCAATGATAGATTGAATAAATCCGATAAATTTATCTTATAAATATTTTTAGTTATGATATATAGTTTATAATACTTCCATAAGAATTACCTTATATCACTTAAGAATAGATTTAAGAAAGTCTGTCGAAGACGAGGCAGTTGTGTGTATCGACTCATTCATGTTTGTTTCATCCAATTATTCTAAATTTTTTGATTCCAACATAAAGTAAAAAAATTAAGTATCATCTATATTTTGATTTTTTTTATTATTATAGGGAAACCATATCCCACATTTTATCATTTCTATGAAAAACGAAAGCACCACACGTGGTTACATACGAATTAACATCTCCACAACATGGTGTATGTTTATTACTAGCAAAAATTTAATTGGATGGGTATGACAATGGGAATAATCGATATATATAATAAATATTACATTAATTTTATTCTGTTCAAATTAATATACCATACACTTCCTCACCCTTTCACTATTAAGGGAATGATATTGTCACTCATGTGTATGTACGACCTACTGTTTCCATGACACGATGTGGTTTATTTTCCACATTCACATTCAAATAATACTTTTATAATACATATAATGAATAAATATTAAATCTATGTTTTTAATAGAATTATGTATATGATTGAACTCTGTCCTATTCACTAGAACCATGACTTCCGTGACAAAACATGCATATAAAAATAAAGCAGTTAACACATGAAACAAGCGTAATAATGGAAAATCAATAACATAAAGGTGATAAGATAGTATAAGAGGATCATATATGAAAAAATAAATATAGATAGAGTTATGGTATTAATTATTAAAATCTTGTAAACCCTTATGAAATAGGTTATATCATGTTCATCTAATAGAATGTTCATGGTAAGCGTTTTACTCATCTTGCTTTTAACCGTGTGAGATATTAATTATTAACCATTTTTTGGGTGGATTAATACACCATTGATATAGCATATCACGATTCAATTTGAATTAATGGTTTTCAATGTTTCAAATGATAATTATTTTATTTTATGGGGCTTATGATTATTTTATTTCAAAGTTTAATGAAAAATATTGATTTAAAAATATATTTGTAAACATATTATTCGATATATGAGGAATGATTTAGAAATTAACAAAACTGGTTTCGGAATGGTTAATGAAACACCATTGATGCATCGTTGGTCTATTAAGAAGAAATATGTTGGTGAAACCCATTTTTTTATTCAATGTATAATTAGACAGTTTTCTACCCACATACATAATTGGAAAGAAGATTAAACTTGATAGTTACTATCTAGAGGCTGTATACTTATAGTCTAAATATATGATTCAAATAATTTTATTCATTTTATTTATTAATATCAAGATTATTTTCACTATGAAAAATTCTATGGATGCATTTCCATTCTCATTTTATTTATTATATAGATTTTGTGTTATATAATTTACCTTTCTATGTTGATTGTTCTCATCGATTGCAGTTAGATTCTACAATAAATAACCCTTAATGAAAATTTTATCTCACCCATTTCATTTTATTTAATTTTATTAGGGGTCAAAGTAGTTTATTATGACTGATATGTAGGATTAATCTAGTAGAATAATAGTGTTCTAAAATAAAATACTGCTTTTTTTTAATTTTAAAATGTAATTTGTATTTAAAATGTATTTATATTATAGAAATAATACAACACTATTTAGTCAACTGATATGAAATTATTTGCAATCAAGACTATTTAATAAAGTAATGCACTAACTATCTACTACTAGGGTCAATGTATTAGACAAAAAACAAGTCAAAACTACTCCAAACCTCCCAAATCATAACCCCGTGACATTATATAATCAAAATACATATATAAAGGGACATGAAACTGAAATTGGCGGTTATAAACCCCAGAGAAAACTCATGTGTTATTTCATAATACTATTTCTATTAGTATTAATAATAGAAATAATAATAATAATAACTTAGGATTGTAAATAATGGTTATCGTGCACATATATTTTAATCAATATATGATCTCATGTGAGGTATCACAATAAATATATGAATCTATGTTGTGTATCATAATCAACAATAAATAGGATCATAAACAACCACTTAGTCAAGGTAAAAGGGCCACACCCATATCAAAACATTAAAATGAGGTACCATACTGAGTATCACAGTCAGTAGTGAATAGGTCAATACCAACCCCAAACATCATGGGGCGTGGAACATCGTTCCCAACATCTTATGGAATTTGGATTCTATGACAACATCAATGGCCACGGGGGTGTGATGGGTCATATCCAACTACCATAATTGAGGTCCCTCAATCATAAATATTACAATATAATCCACCTTCCCTTTGATCACAATGCATAATGTTTTTTAAAAATAAAATATGAATTTCCTAAGGAACATTATTACATTTTAATATAATTCATTTAATAATTAAAAATGGGAAATATATTCATTCCTGACACTATTACCATTTAATTTTTAAAAATATAAATTCCATTCTCTCATAGATTCTGGGTCACAAATAAATTATAAAAAAATATATAAAGAAAATCATAGCCAATTCATTTATACATAAAGTTGGTCATGAATGTTTACCAATTCAATTTAATGAATAAAAATGGCTATATACTCTGTATGTCATATAGAATTTATAAAATTACTTTAAAAACAAAATCTACCCCCTCTTAGGTAGTGGTTTGGTCACTATGAGATAATATAAATGAGGGATCCACACTACCACATTATAAATAACCTAATTTTTACATTTTATAATTTAGGACACCTCAAAAATTGGTTTTATTATAAATAATTTAATTTATTAAAGGCACTAAAGGGGTAAACCCTTAATGGTGTATTGACACATGATGTCCAAAACCATCAACAATTTCAATTAAATGCAAGGGCCAAAAGAATCAAGGCATATGATTCTACATGTTTAGCTTCACATTTAAGAGGTATCACATGTGAATACCAACATCCGAATAACGACATAGTTTATAATTAGTGATACCGTATGAAAACAAATATAAAACATATACCTTTATATTATGATGTTCTAATCATCTTATATAGATACTTGAATCAATTTAGTTAGATAATAAATGAATACATGAAAAATGTGTTGAAATTAGGTGAAATTATCTAGGAAAATGATATCATAGAAGATGAAAAGACAAATTAAGAAATGTTTGAGGTGGATAAGTGGACTAATCAATATGCTTCCAAGGTGTATAATGAGTCCTAAAACAAAGGCCATATGAAGTATATCTCCTCATACTAAGATGAGGACACCGAATACTCTAATGAAGGCTAATTCTAATGGATAATAAGAGAATAATAAGGGGAGAAAATATATGAAAAGGTAGTGGTAAAAGGATAATTATTACACTTTAATTAAGGTTCATGTTTATGATTCATTGTCGGAAAAACCATGTAAGAGTATTTCTCTCAGAACAACCCATGAAACCCCCTCAAATAGACTGGCCACAAGGCTTGTCTAACCGTGCAAAGCCCGTGAAAAATACCTCTATCAAAAAATGGTATACACTAACACAATCATGAAACTCATCCTGGATGGTTAGAAAAAACTATTCAAGATTCCCTACTCCACTAGATCGGTAGCATAATTTCACTGGGTGGTTTGAATGGTTAAAATGACTATGTTCCCTAATCATCTATCACCAAATTTTAGGTTTTGTTGTCCGGTGAAACTGAAAAATGAAAAAACACATGAGGTACCCCTTTGCACTTAAACCAATTTTAAAAACTACTTATTTGAGAGTTATTACTCTAAAAAAACATTCTGTGTCTCTATTTAGAGAACAAACAATCCACCAAACTAAAATCTCAATATCCTTGAGAAAAATTCATTCAGTCTAAAAAACAAAAGATGATACACCTAGAAAAAGCACATTTATTCCAAAGCTCAAGTAACATTGGGTCGTAATGGATTTTTTTCCAATATTGAGACTTATTTTTTTAGGTTATTTGAATAAATATGATATATATTTTATTTAAATAAACACATTCATTATTTTTTCATTGTCCTTCATTTGTGGAATCTGCAATATCTTTAGATTATTTTTGTTTAATGTAATATTTAAGTATTCTTGACATTGGTATAATTAATTAGAAACATTTAAAAAGTTGGTTGGAAATTAATATTGTTATTATTAAAAAAATCATCCATGAATATTTACATAAAATCTAGCTAAGGAATATATAAGACATTTTTATAGGCTAATACTATATTTGACCTTTCCATAGAAGATGTTGTTATCCACCAAATTTAGACTCTATGTCTAGTGGTAAATAGGATTTCTAGATGGATGGTGGACCATGGATCAGGGTTTACTAAAAAAATACTCCCAACATCCATGGCGATGAGGGACCCCATGAATTTGAGTTGAAGATTAAGAATATAGAAATAATATTTTTTTTAGAAAACCACTGATGACTCCTTGGTGTGATTTTCCACAGATATGTTTATGTAATGGGAAGTGAATGTGGGACTCCCTCATGCAAGGAATGTTTCATGAGGATATTACCGAAACTCTATTCATGAAAATCATTAATCAATTGTTTTATCCTGAGACATTACATATAGCATAGAACAACGAATTTCTGACCAATGAGCATGGGGTGGGTATGGATTTAAAGTATTCCAAAGATTTAATATAGTTATTATATATAAAACTGAATCTCGTTTTAAATTATTACATTAACACATAGAGGGTTGTTATGGGATATAGAGAATATAATTGGTTGTTGATGATTCCCATGTTGCTTCAAAAATTTGTGGATGATCTCAATAAAGTGTATATAATAGAAGAAGACATATCTATGAAAATAAGTTAGAGTTGAACGTTATTTAGTGTGTTGGGTTTCAAGGTTTTTCTCAATGTCCAAAAAAGGTAAGTGAAAAGGAATCCATTTTCAATTAGGAAGAGTATCAGGGCCTTCTTTAAGATAGTACCATGTTTAATTCTATCAGTGTGGGTGGTCTAGTCATTATGGAAATTGTGTTCATCAAAATACAATTTGTATAATGTTGTCCCATGAAAATATTTCTAGATTTAATCTCACAATGTTTGCATAGGTTCTTTTAGATGATTCCATGGGTTTTGTGACTTATCCACGGTCAAAGGGGGATGTTTAGGTGGATATTAAAGCTTAGGGAGGATTTTAGATTGGATATATTTATGAATAAGATTATGTGCTAGAGGAATATGATGCATGAATGTGTTTTTTATAGGTACAATGTTTATTTAATCTTCAAAGTTGGTAACACATTTTGATATATTTTCTACACATTGTTTATATAATAAATGTTAGTTAATATGTTTGGATTGATTTCAGAGATGATTTATTCTTTTTATATCATCCCATGCCTTTAAGAATGTGTTCTAAACTAGGTTTCAAATTTTACACTAGTTAGGTGATGATATCTAACATTGAGGTTTTGTTGGATTTCATTGTTCTTCATTGTATATCTTCAATTTGATTATTAGTATAGATTCTATGAGTAGTGTTAAGTCCCAAATTTCATGTTATCATAAGTGCATTTAATTTTTTTATTTTTATGGAGTCCCTAATTTCTTATATGGTATGTGGGATTCCTTATTTGGGAGAGAAGGGAAATTTTTTATTTATTCTGAAATGATATCATGAACGTTTTTTAATATTTTCCCTAATTTCATTGATCCTTGTTTTAATATTACACATCTTGGGGTGGTGTTTTCATACCTTGAGGTCCTTATTGATGATTTTTCTAATATACTAACCTAGAGAGAGTTCCGGTTCACTATTGATCAAGTTATTAGTATGATACCCATTTATATTCCTTATTATCAAATTAATAATGTTGAGTTTATGGAACATAAGGTCCAAATTGAAAATATAGAGTATAAAAGATTTATTCATCCTAGTATGTCAACTTGGGCATCACCTTTTCTTTTTCCTTAGAAGGCATCTGATAGACACTGTCTTTTCATATATTTTCAAATATTGAATCGAGTGACCATTATGAAAAATTATCCCTATTCTATAATTGATGGTATTTTTGATCAACTTTATGTTTATAGTGTGTATTAATGATTGAAATTTAGTTTGGCTAACACTAGTTGAGATTGTGGGAAGTGGATAAATGTAATACATTGTTAATGATCCAATATGGGAATTTTGAGTTCATGATAATGATATTTGGTCTCAGTAACACACCTAGGTTTTTATGTTGTTTATGAACTAGTTCATTTATCAATTTATAGAATCTTCTATGTTTTGTTCATGGATGATATTTTGGTATAGACCAATCATGTTGACTAATACATAGGTCATTTAGGTATTATCCATTGAACCTTGAGAAAAATAATTTGTGTGTTATGGTTTCTAAATTCATGTTTTAAAATAATGAATTTATGTTTCTAGGGAATATTATTTCTAAGATGGGAATGTCATTGTATCCTGAAAGAAACATGATGATAATGACATGGTAGAACCAGGTTAATGTTATTATGTCTTCTTTAATTCTTATGGTATAGTTTTGGAGTGTGTATTAGTGTAGGGAAAGCTTGTGGTGGACAATGGATCTCACCAGTTTCACCATAATGGGAGAAACAACCCTACCCATGATATTGATTTTACGCTACTTATGAATGCAATTAAAATGTTGCCTCACATTCTCCCCACGTATTGTTTATAGTATATTTTGATCATAAGTTATTGATTTATATTTTACCTCAAAGATATATAAACATGTGATAGAGACACTTAGTTTAGAATCGTTAAACTTTTTATTTTTATCATTTCTTATAATCCAATAAAATTGAATGTGGTCATTAATTTATGGAGTAGGAAATTACCACAACAAGTCGTGAAAGAGGTAGTGGATGAGTGTTCAGTGATGTGTTTTTTTCTATGATGTGATTTGGAATGTAAGACTCTAGTGGGAAGGAATTATTTACTACAGTAAATGATGAATAATCATTTGATGATAGTGCGTAGTTTGAGATGATGTAATACATTGTTTTCTAGTGATCTAATAAAAAATTAAATGGTTGGGATACCATGGTTGAGTGCTCTCGGTCTCTTGTTGGTTCTTTGAGTTCACGTCGTATAATTTTTGTTATGATATCTCTAAGGCATAAATTGATGGATGGTGGACTCCATTCTAGTTATTCATTCACCCTATTACTTCCATGATTAGTCATCATTTCATATGTTTATATTGGTTGATAAGGATGTGATGGTTGATTGATTATTTCATGTCATGTGCCTTACATTTCATAGAATTATGATGGAGCACCAGAGACCTACATGTCTTTTGAAACCCTTATCCATATTGTCATGGAATTGAGAAGATATTTCTTTGGACATCTTCATTGATCTACCAAAAACTTCTATATATTAGTATATGATTTGGTTGTTCATTTATAGACTAACAAAATAGTCTCATTTCTTCCATATTAAGGAGGAAAAGGAGGTGGAACATCTCATCTAAATGTATTTATGGGAGGTTATGAGACATCAAGGGGTCCCCTTGATTATTATTTCTATTAGGTAATCCATGATTAAATCAATTTTCTTAAAGAACTGTAGGAGGTGATGGGTTCTCAGTTGAAATTTAGCATGAAATAAAATATACTGACGGATGGGTAGACCGGGAAATCTTGTTAGATTCATGATGATATTTTCTAGGCATGTGTTATTGAATGATTTAGTTTGTGGTAATTTTTTTCCATTTGGTTTAATTTTCCTTTAAAAATTGTTATCATGCTTTGATTATGTTAACACCTTTTAATTAATTTAATTGATGACCATTTAAATATATCTTGTTCTATGAAGAGTTGGTAGTGTGATACATGGATGGATTGAGCATTTTTCAAGAGATTTTAGACATAAAAGAGGTTATCTAGAATAGATTGTACTTGACACAGAGTCAAAAAAAATCTTAGGTAGACTATCATCATTATGAGTTGTATTTTGTGGTATTTGATCGTATCTTTTTTCATGTTTCATCTAACATTGGATACCTTCAAACGGGTAAGACATAAAATTTGGAACCAATGTTTTTTTGGCCCCATTGAGCTCAAGTATCTACATGAAATGGTGGAATATCTTATTTACTTAACATATTATATTAAATTGATTCAGGACATGTTTCATGTTTCCCAGCTGAGAAGGTATCTACTAGATCCCTCCCATTTAATTGAATTGGAATATGTTGAGACTAATCCTTAAACCACCATTTTTTAGAAACTAGTTTGGATAATAGATCTCCTTAAAATTTTATTTTGTGTTAAAAAATTCTGTTATTCAGAGTATTGAGGTAGGGTGAATAGGATGACCAAATGATTTTGGAATTGTAATTATTGAATAAGAAGTAGTGGAATGTACTTTATTTGAGTCTTTAATCTTGGGGAATTTCTAGTGGAATAATTTTTATATGTTATAGAGAATTGTTACAACCAATGAGTTTTGATAATATTTTATTTCATGGATTGAAATTATTTTTTTCATGTTCTAGGTGTTATAGAATAATTTTTTCTTTTTTTCATGATTTTATATGGTTTAAGTGATAGAGCCTCTAGCGAGACAAGGTGGTGATGCAATAGAGTTGACCAAGATTATTGGCCATAGAGGCCTTCAGAGAGGAATATTAGGGGATATTGAAAATTGAGGTGTAGTTTCTCCTTATGGAAGGGGTTGTGGTATAATCCATCTTTCCTTGTAATCTTTATGTAATTGAGGTATGAGCTCCTGGAATAATATACTTTTGGTGGGATTTGGTTGGTTTATCTAAATTTTACAACCTTATATAATGGTGTCACAAACTAAATTGTAGAATCTATCTAGGAAAATACGATCTATTGTGTGTAATTGTATATGGATATTGGACACAGTTTAAAATAATGGGTTGTGATATGGTTATAAGCCTTATTCCATATTCCCCTGATAAGACATCATGTCATCCACTATAGTGGGGGAATTATTTATTGTAATATAGGGTCTATGACATAATTTGATATGTTGTTTCATCGTATTCTATTTTAATATCTAGATAGAAATAGCTATAACAATTTATAAAATCCATTACATGAACATTTCCCTCTCAACCATTTGAAACCCCAAAAATATCTACTAATTCCATTGAATTTTTTTTGGATTCAACCCCGAGCTTTGGGAGAACAATACATGGTGTTTCGTCTTCACTCATGAGGTTTGTGTCTATATAAAATGCTTGTAAAATAATAATTTGTTTATTATGTTCTATAATTCCATTGATTTATTTTATAAATATTTTATATCTTTTATGATAATTTATATGGTTTCATAAAGTCTATGTTATAAAGTGTTTTTATTAAAAAAAAATTCTAAAATAATAAAAGAGTGTTTTATCATGGATGTGGTGATGCATCACTACTAAAATGATTATTAAAAAGTTATAATTTTTTGAAGATTTTTTAAAGAATAACACATTTAAAACCTTTAGTGTTTCAGGAAGTGGAAATGTCACTTTATTGTATGTAATTCCACTAGAGGTTTGATGAAAATTTAGTGATCATTATGGGACTCAATACTGGGTTGGATCCAACATATTGTTGGGTTAAACATCATTTATGTCTACTATATGTACCCATAGGATAGTGCTTCGATCTTTTTTCTTTTTTATTGATTCTTGGTTTCTTACATGATAGAATATTTCAGGGTTATTTTCATAAATGTTTATCTTATGGTGTATCCACGATTATTTTTTATTATACATTCATTATTTATCACATATAGTTTCTATACTCACTATTTTGTGTGTATGAAGAACCTTTTTGAAATCCAGAGGTTGATTTGTAAAATGGTTTTAATTTATGAAGATAATTTTATATTGTAATTGTTTATAAGAGATAATCCATTCTTGGTTTTAGGCATTGAATAAATTATCTCGTCAAATCCAACAAGGGTTTTTTTATAACACCCTAAATTGTCCTTTGGGAATTTATATATGTGGTTCTATAATACTCTGGTAAATGGAAGGGAAATATGTTTCTCTATGACATATACTTATTTCAATTACCATTATAGTGTGACAATTTGGTTGTCAAAGAGGGTCGTATATAGGTTTTTTATTGAGATGGTCATGTTTATTTATTGGTTCAGCCATTCGGGCTTCAAATTGTTAGATTTATGGGTGTGATCCTTTTTAGTAATTGTACTCTGGTGGTATTCCTTATTTTTTTATACATTAGATAGGTATTGGATGGTCTTTTTCACCTTACCATATGACAAACCATCTAGGACGACTGGCTTAGGTGACCTAGGTCGGTTTTTTAAATGAATTAAAAATAATTATATTAGGATTGTATATTTAAATCCCTCATGAAACATCATCATTACTCCATCTCACATAAATATACCCAAATAAATCACTAAATTGATATTTAATTTTTAAAAAATCAATACATTTATACTCATTCATAATAAAACACTAAAGGTGATTAATATAGTGATCAAAATACAAAATAATTTAATTTTCATGCAACACGTAAGGAATACACCATCAAAAAAATTTGAACAAACTTATAATCAATTTTTTTTAAAAAAACATATAATATTTTATGAAATATATTTATAGTTTATTAAATTTAAAAATTATTCTTTTTTATATATTTTAGACACCAAAATTGATAAATAATCATTTTTTGTCATTAAATCAAAAATAATTTTCTGATATCACATAAAATTCTTGGAATACTATAAAATTTATCACCGAAATAAAATTTAAATTCTTATATGTGGATGTTTTTGGAGAAGATAATTAATGTCAAAATACAATAGAAATAATTAACAAAAACTGGTTAATTCCACACCATATTATAAATTATTTTTCCTAAAAAATTAAATGACGAATACATACCTTATTTTTGGTGATATAAATTTCCCATGATTTTCGATAAGAGTATAATAGGGATTAATGAGATGTATCAAACAAATTTATTCCTAAAAAGGTACCCATACGCTATATAGATCACATAATTATTTTAAAATAATTTATTTTCTATTCGTAGAATGCTAAAAATTTAGGAATAATGTTTTTCGATAAAGAAAATATATAAGAATACTTTGGTGTTGAATGTTATATGTTAATAATGATTTCACATCCACCTAATTATATAATAAAAACATTTTTTATCCTTGAATTCTCACCATGGATACAAACATTTCTCCATTGTGGTAAATGTTTGAAATATTTTTCCACTCATTGGAAATGAACATTTCAATTCCATCATCAAAACTCCAGGATTCGTCATTACATGATAACGAGACTATTTATGATAGAATAAGTGGAATATAATACAAATATTATAATTATCTCATAGTTTATGCCTCTCCATTCACAAAAAAATCAACTTAATAATGATATGGTTTACCCTGTCATAAACCTCAACAATGATTGGCCCACTATGCCTTGGTTTTAGGGTTAGTGATTTTTTTTAACTATTTATCACCTATATTAAATCATAATTGAGTTAGAGAAGATTCACCTTGTGTTATATTATATGTAATAACTGGTATAATAATATCCAAAAAACTTTTAAAGATTTTTTTAAAATCCCTTTTATAAAATATTTCATTAATTTCCAACATTTTTTACAAAATATTTAACAACATCTATAAATATATTATTTTTTTAGATATCCTACAAAACTATTTTTGAATAGTTTTAAAGTTCTTTTAAAAATAATTATTATTAGAAAATTATCTTTATTCACGCAATACCAAAGTGTAACCACAAAGACCATTTAATCATTTTCAGTAATTACGAGTCCTTTAATCCACAATACTATGTAATGAGAATCCACTATATTAGAATCTTTACTAATCAATTTACAATTGGATCAGGAATTATTTCTATCAAAAGTATGTATCTTCAAACATATATCCACCATTAATAACATATATCAATATACATATTCATTTTATTTTATTTTATAACATATCAAGTTATCAAACGACAAAGAGTATGCCAACCCTATAAATCATACTCAAATATTCTCAATTATTTAAATGTAGTCTTTCTAGTTGGTTATAAAAATCAAATATTATAACATCTAAAATTTATGATTACATTTTATATCCCTATGTTACATTATTTATTCAATTTAAAGAATCAAAATATTTATATATGATATAAATCATATAATAAATGAATCAATGTAACCATAATCTATTCATAACTAATAAAAAATTATAATAAATGTTACTAAAATAATGTATTACATACCATTAAAATATTACAAACCACAGATGATTACATCCCATAGATGAGAGAAAATTATTTTGAGAATATAAATTTAAGATTTTAATATATATAAACAATAATGAAGTCCCCAGAATTGTTTTCACCATTTGGAATGACTTTTACTATATCTAAACCTACATTGAGAGAAAACATTATTAATGGAGAATGAGTTTTATAAACCCTTAAAGGAAAAAATAAAGAATTAGAAGTGTTATTTTTGAAGTTATAATGGAATGATTTTAAATAATAAAAATCGGTTACTTTAGTTTTTATTTGACTATTAGAAAATAGTTAATAATGATTGATTTCAATACCAGTGAACATGAAATCAAATTGAAACTATTGTTATATTGTTAATACAAATAAATTTTAGTTAGTTGTTAAAGAAATTAAAATTTACTTTATAAATAAATCACCTATAGTAAAACATTTACTTTAAAAGGAATTAAAATGTAATAATACACTTTGTAAAATACTATTGATTCTAAAAAACTATTTTTATAAGTTATCTATTTTTGATAAAATGTTTTATTTTACTGAATGATATAAAGAAAATGAATAGAAAAAATAATGGATATGTTATATAAATAAATTAACAATATAAAATAAATAATTCAATACTTATTTTGAATCCTAATTGAATTATTTATAGGAATCAAAATTTATTTGCAACATTATTCTCATTAAATATTACATGTTTTTATTTAAAAGTTAAATTTCTCAGATTTGGATTAAATAATTGATTGAATTTTATTATATATATAAATGCATTAAAATTCACTAATTTATTAAAAAATAGTTATTAATAAGGGAAAAACAGTTAATGTGAATAATAATCAAAGAATTATATTTTTTACATTATGTGTTCTTACATCACTAAATAAAACCAATCACTATTAAATATTGACTCTAATGAAATTAAATAAATAAATATATTTATATATATATTCAAAAAAAAAACAATTGACTATTAATTATCATTTTATAAATAATTATAATATTTTATTAATATTTAAACATATATTTTTTTAAAAAAACTATTTTTCTGCATTATACACTCATAAATTTAAATTTATTTTTATAACTTAAAAAAACCGAATCCATTGTAATGGATTTTTATTTTTAATCAGAACATGAAAATTTAGTACGAAATAAAATTTCATTTTGTCCCTAGAAAGAAGTTGTTGAGGTAAAAATTGAGTAACCATGGTAAAGTAAAAGTAAGTTCAAAAAGGGTTAATATAAGATGTAAAGAATTGAAATATCATAAAATATTATCTAAAAATTATGGGGAAGACGGAATTCATGACTCATATACATTAATTTTACACTTATTATACATATTCTAGGTAAAAATATATTCTATTCACATTAATGAACTTGTAATTGTGAATTTTTTATTAGAGCTCTCCTATATAAATAAACCTCATCTCCCAAAATCAAATCACACATTTCCTTAGGTTTAATCATAAATACCGACCAAAATTCACTTACATAAATTTTTATTCATTTTTACGAACCATTGGTTATAAGAATGAGTCCCAAACCATTCATTTATAAGAGTATATATAAGAGAAGATTCATATAACCCGTGTATTTTTCATCTTCTCCTTAATAAATCAGATTTTATTATTCATCAAATTATTAGTACATATTAATAAACCAATTAATAAATGGTTTTTTAAATTATTAATCTTTTTTAAATGGTATATCATTAATATATAATAACATTTTCTAACTCATTTATTCATTATGGCGTGTTCTTATTTAAGTCGGTTATACCACAAATAAGTATGATTTTATGATGTATACATCATGAATGAAAAAATGGTAATAATTATAATAATTAATTATTTAATATATTTCAATATTATATAATGGTAATATACCATTGTATATTCACGAATTAATTCAATAATCATCCAAAAATATTTATTAATAAGTATTCCTCAAAAACTATGTCTATATTTTCCATGAAATGAACATGGGACTTCATAAATATAACTAACACATAAAAATATACAATACCATGATATTGGTTATGACCCCATGATCGTGGATTACGTACTAGAACCACTAAATTGTATCATGCAGTGAAAAATTAATTAATTTCACAACTCTTTGTCACATTCAGGTTATCTTGTTAATTTTTCTTTCATTATTTTAATTTGAACCATTATTTTTCCATATAATGTTTTTTTTCATAAATGTTAGATTTTTTTGGGAATGATTATAGTTTACACATAATTTAGAAAAACTATTAAGAATTCCAACTGAATGGTGTGACTTGTGTAGGTTTAAGACAATGTCATTTGAATTGGACTGAACTAGTGATCAAAATTATGGGATCAAACAATTTTATCCTCCTATATATTGAAAAATATTCATTGCTGATGCAAAATTTTCCCAATATTGTTTACAAACTATGTGGTGGTAATTGAATAATCCAAAAAATAATTTTCAATCTGAAATTCTTCTCATTAAACACATTATTCTTTCTAATGCCTAGTATTTTGACCCATGGGAATCATCATGAAAATATTTGGGATCAAAACCATGTATGATAGATATATTATAACGTATATTGAGGCATTGTATATATGAAACTCCATATAAGATCTCATACTTTATTATTATTCATCATTTTTTTGATATACTATTTTTGTCGTGAATGGAACTCAAGATTGGTGATTTTATGGGTATATCTATGCATTTTTTTTCATGATCTAATGTCTTTTATTATGAATCCATTATGATAAATAAAGTGGATACACCATATAACTCTATTTCTATGTTTTTATTCATTAATAGATATGGTAAGTGGGTTTTCTTACCTCTGTTGTTCTACAGTTGGTTGAATTCTATTTATATTATTGGATTTTCATGGTTTATGTATATCTTTATCTTCATTGAATCCTCCATTCATCATGGAATGTAGATTCCAATTTATTTTTTTGTAATTAGAAAGTGTTTGAGGAATGTGGTTTTATATAAATTCTTTTTTAAACCATTATTATATGATTATTTTAAATTTCTTTTTCTTAAAATTTTAATGCAATTAATTATGATTATTTAAATCTGGTTCTCTAGGATTTTTTGAATAAATATTATTTCCCCATTTTATTTCAAAGGACAATTTAGTTCAAATAGTTTTGTTGTGAATCATGGTAGTTTGATTATTGATTTTTCATATGCATTTAATGATATAAAGTGTGGAATTGAATTCCTTTAAGTGTTGTATGATTTTGAAATTGAAATCCCTTAACTATGGGCATTGTCACATGGGATTATAATGTGCATAAGAGGGGATATATTGGGACAATCATTAGAGGATGGTTTTTGACTACCAATAATGTACTTAAACAACTACATTAAATAAACTATTTTATGATAGGGGTTCATTTTTTGGGGTTTTCTCTAGTCCTTTCTCATGTTGTTATAGTGATTCATACAGACATCATCATTTTATCAATTACATTGGATGATCCAAGATAATCTATAACAAATATATTCTATGAGAATTATTTTCCTCAGACACTAAAAATATCTTTCTATGTGTGTAGATATATTTTTTCTAATATAGGTAAATGAAAGGCATTACCTCGTCATAGTTATTATTCGTGTTATTAGGAGGTGGAATTTTAGTTGTGACATAGTGGGATGTTAACCCACATATAACATGGTTATTGTTAGTTGTTCATCTCACTCACATTGGTTTATCAATTTTAGTATGGAACAAGTATTAATTAGTATTTGTGACTTCACTGATATGGAATCTATAGAATTTGGGTTAGATTATTACCTTTTCATTTTATGTGATCACTTTTACTTCTTGAGAGCCTTTATTCCTCTTTGATTATAGATCCCATTTAGTTTTTGAAAAAACCACCTATTCGAGGTAAGTCATTTTATGAAAATATCTTTTTTATAAACTATGCATTCATTGTAATTTTAATATATTATTTCTAAATTTATTAATGCATGATTTATAATTTATAAAATATATTAGTTTGGGATTTTTTTTATAACATTTATTCCCCTTTTGTAATAAAAATGATAATGTATATGAAAATAATTTTTTATTTTGAATTTGGTTGGTTTTATTATTGATGTATAAAATACCAATGAATAATATAAAATATGAAATTTAAATCTTCCATGTTTGGTATTATTATGAAATTGGAAGCCTATGGGCGTGGGATATGATACATGTGATCCCATTGAATAAAAGCGAGTTATATATTTAAAGAATAACGCAAGTATGGTTTTTAGATACCTTTTCGGGACTCACGTTACAACTATAACTAATCTATATTAGGATTTCAGGTTCACTTGTTATGGGTATTCTCCAATACCTAGGATTATTACTCCTGGGATTCATGCAGATATCTTCATCTGATCACTATGGTTTGAGTATCCAAGATAACCATGAACAGATGTATCCTAGGACCTCGTTTCATTGTTTCTATAATTAGTAATGGTGATTTATGCATTCTTTAGAGAGTTGTTTATTTGGAAATGTTTTTTAAAGAACAATTATGGGGATGATTTAATGTTTTTTAGATTAAAAAAATCATATTACATGACATTATTTACTTCAAAAGGGTATAATTGGTATTTTTATTAATGATTTCTTTAGAAAAGAATGGTGTTATTGTAACACCCCATGGTTACAAAAAATTTAATGAAAAAATAAATCTATATATAATGGATATTTTTTAAGTACATAGTTATAATATTTCTATTAAACACAATTGTTCTACTTCTATGATTTAAATTTTGAAATACTGATATCTATAGTTTTGATAAGTTTATTATTTAGAGTCTGATAGAACCAACATGATTTTTTTGGTGAATAGTAACATACCCTTATAAATGGTAGTATGAATACTAATATGTCCCAATTAATAGTATATCATACTATAATTTTATTTTCTTATGTTTATAATATAATGAGATCATGATTAATTTTTCAGGGTGATATAAATGAGTTATAGTTTTGAAATTGTTATTTTCTGAATAAAATATCATTTTATTTAAAATTATTTTTATCATATATAGAAAATTATTTTCAGAAATAGAGTTCATTTTATAATTTTACACATCGAAAAAATTTGTGTGAATTTTCTGGATTTTTCTAAAATTTTGGAAGTTTTTATGAATAGTGAAATACTATAATATATAGTATATATACATTATCATTTATATACCATATTACTAGAAGCATGTCTAATATAAGAACCATTGGTTTGAACTGACATGCTCTCTTTACCATTTAGGGTCACATGAATCATGACTATTCACGGTCATGAGAAAAAAATTTAAACTAATGATTAAAATAATGGAAACTTCTCCTCTCCTCCACTATAAATACCACCCTCACGCACCTCTTCCTCTCACACCTCTAAAGATTTTAGAAATACCTAAATTATGAAAAATTCACTCCCCAAAGATCTTCCCCACGTCTAATACAATCTTGTGTCACCAAAATACCAAAACCAAAGACCTTAAGGAGGAGCTCAATGAGAAGAAATCAAGAGGTAAAGAACCTCTTTAATTTTATTATGTTTTATTATCATTTATATTCTTTTATTATAATCTCTTCTCATCCCCTTATAAAAGTGGAATTAAAGCTCTACTATTATATATATGTTGTATTTTTTCATGTTTATGTAAAAATTCATCATTATTCTTCCTCTTTTCTTCCTATTATTCTAAAAAAACAATGTCTGTGATGTGTCGATTTACAGACATCATGGACGATGTGTCTTCAATTTCCATTAAATCCATCAAAGACGATTGTAAACCCATTTTAATGGATAAAATTGTTTGTAAATTGTATGATATGACCTCTATTTTTTTTTGGAAATATCTTATAGTAAAAATATTAATGGTATATGATGGAACAAGTTCTTGATTATCGAAGAAATTCCAAAATGATCTAAACAAATATCACCAATAATTTATCTAATGATTACTAATCATATGATATAAAAAATTATTAATTTATTAATTAAATATTATGGAAACATATTAATACCATTTTATTCTATTTTTAGAGTTTCTTTTCCATTCAACTAGGGAATCCTTTACAAACTGACACTTGAAATCATGCAAAGATCGAACCCAATACAGTGGATAAAACAAAATATTATTAATTAATGGATGGAACAATGTTATAAAATGATAATATAAGTTTTTATAATCAAGACTATTTTTATATAAAATATTAATAACAACCTTTTATCTTATATATATGAGGTTTAAAAGGTTAAAAATAAGAAAAACCTGAGGTAAGGGAATTCTTAACACAATTTCCCTTCCTTAGGTTAGCCTTCCACATTATTCATTGTGTTTTAATAATATTATGTATGTGATGAATGTTTGTTTATATAATGTTTTATTAAGTGTATTACATTTCATACACATATTCATTTCATACTATTATTTTCTCACATCAATAGTATGAAATTTATAATGGACATTACCTTTAAAAACCTTCTTTCCAAATAAAATTTTATAAAATCCAAAAGGAATGTTTTTATGAAATTATTAATGTTTGATGATTAGTTTTTGGTTCTTGGGGATTGTTTTTTATGAATGGTGGGACCTATATATCCATCCAACTCATCGGGTATGTGTAAGTTGGAGGTTGGTCATATGGTTACTCCAAGTGTAACTGTGATAGTTACACCATAAGGTAGTCGTGAGGGTTACATTGTAAGGTATCCATGAGGGTTACAAATCACAAGGTCACCATGAGGATTACAATATAAGTAAGTAATGAAACAATATATATGTTTGTTCTATTTATGTTTTCCACGGTTATGGAAATATAATGTTTCATAGAGTAAGTATATGTTACTTTATGGGTAAGAATTATATATTACTAAAAATAACTTTATATGATTATAAGTATATACGGACTAACAATTTCTCTCCTTCTTTTAATATCCATTAATGAGATTTTTTACGCATCCCAAATTTCCAAATTTTTTTCATTAGATATAATGATGTGTAATAGAAATAAGGAAGTTAGGTTAAATGTTATGATGATTTATAAATGAAATCATGTTGTTGTTTTGTACTTTTGAAATAAATTGATACTATTTTAATGATTCCAACTTTGTACGCTTGTGGATTGATATATATGAGTTTTTTAAATAACTTTATAAAACTGTAAATCAAAAGTATATTTAATTTTTATAAAGAAGTAAAATCTAGTTGAAATAACATGATTATTTAATGTTTATGGTCGGGTCCTTATAGTTGGTATCACAACATTGATTAGATGAAATTAGTGGTTAGGATGATGTAAATATAATACCATCACGGATTACTACCTTATGTTTATACTGAATTGATATATAATTTAAATATTACCATGTTTTTCAATCTATGATATGTCTATTCTGAATGGTTTTCCATAGAGGAAATAGGGAAGCTGTAGTTGGAAATAATTGAGAGGATGGTATCATTCTGAATCCATAACCAGTAATGGTGGGAATTGGAATCGGGTATTTGGTGACAGTATTGGCCCATATAACATTGGGAATAAATGTTGTTGGAATCCATAAATGAGAACAACTGGAGATACCATAGAGGAACATGATGATATTGGAACATTTTTTGAGGCAACACCCTCCTTCTTTTAGGGGATATCTTGACCTAGTAGCGGTTGAAGGATGGATTAAATCCCTTAAAAATAAATTCGATGTTATAGGATGTTCAATTAATAAAAATTTATTTCTTTCCATTTGTAATTTTAATGTTCAATCTGGTCAGTTTGGGTAAATGGTCAAGAATATAATGGATAGAGGGGAGATCGATGCCATAATGTGGGCTGAATTTAGAGAACATTTCCTTGATAAATATTTTCCAAATGTGGTTCGACTTTGGATGGAGATGAAATTCCATTAATTGAATTATAAAGAAGAGTATTCAGTCATTGTGTATGATGTGAACTTTACCCGACTGGTGAGGTATGCTCCAAATTTTATTCTAAATCTTGATAGCAAAATCAACTGCTTTTACTTAGGATTGATTCCAGGTAATCAAAGGGCCTTGGCTTATCATGAGTTCTAATGTTATGAGAAACTTTTCAAATGTGTGGAGATGGTTGAAATAATGTTTTATGATGACCATGTGTACCTTAAAAAAAAATAGAAGAAGGGGTCTAAATGGAAAGTGGCGGATAAGAATCAATCAATCAAATCTTATGGTATGAATGGTTGGTTTATACTTTGTGAAAAGTGTGATAAAAGTGCCATGGGGAATGCCTTACAAAAACTGAGAAGTTTTTCAATGTTGTATGTTTGTACATATTTCCATATATTTTAATTAAGATGATTCTAAGAAAAATCATGATATGAAAACAATACTTTCTCTTAAATGCGGTAATATGAGTCATTATGTATATTTCAACCCAAAGAGAGATCTAAATGACGTAAAGAAGAAATACAATAAGCATAAAGGTAACGTGAGGTCCTTTTAAGAAATGTAAGGTGATGTTGGGAAATCCAACATAGTTGTATCTAGGACCTTATTTGTTTAATCGTATTTTTCAAAAAATATTATTTTATATGGGGTATACATATTCCTTAATTCTGAGAAAGTTTTTGGTAAATTGGAAATATCACCTTAACAAATGAGACCGGAACATATTGTTAAAACTCTATGATAAAATACTACATTAAAGAGGAATTACAAGAATATTCTTGTTGTCATCTCTGGAAAGAATTTACCTTCAATCCTAATTTTTTTCTTAGTACAGTTTGATGTTATTCTAGGTATAGATTTGATTTTTTTATCATGATATGATTGATTATAGAGATATAGAAGTTATTTTCCCAAAACAAATTTGGTTTTTATACAAGAATGAAACCATAAAATTGATAACATATTTGGATTTTGAGAAATTGTTGAAAGATGTAAAGGAATGTTTTATTTCTCATATTATTGGAAACAAGGGAACTATTCAGATTAATGATGTTCCAGTGGTAAATGAATACCTTGATGTTTATCATGATAAGTTTCATGGTGTTATACATGATCGGGAAGTTGAATTCACTATTTACCTAGTTCCTAATGTTAATCCATTTTAAAAAAACACTTATCGAATGGATCAATTAAAACATAGTAAATTAAAAAATCAGTTACAAGTGTTACTTTACAAAGGCTTCATTTATCCTAACACTTCACCATGGAGAGCTCTAGATTAATTTGTTAAAAAAAAGATGGTTCAATGATACTTTTCATCAATTATAGATCCTTGAATAATATAACTGTTGAAAAAAGTATAATTTTCCTCATATTGATTATTTTATTGTTTAGCTCTAGGGATTGAATAAATTTTTGAAGGTTGACCAGAGGTCTTGGTACCATCAATTTAAAGTAAAAGAAGCAAACATTCTAAACAGAATTTTCAAAACTAGATATTGGAACTATGAATTTGTTGTCATGTCATTTGGGTTATCTAATATACATGTTGTAATTATTGATGTTATGAATATAACATTTCATGATTTTTGGGATAAGTTTGTGGTTATGTTTATTGATGAAATTATTGTATATTATAAAATTAGTTATAATTAGGAAAAATATCTAAGAGTTTTTTTTCAAACATTAAATGGAAAGATACTGAATGGAAAATTAAGCAAGTATGAATTTTGGATTCAATAGATTTATTTTCATGGGTATATTTTAAATAATTATGGAATAAAATTTTATCGTACCAGAAAAAAAGTGGTTGATGAATGGAGAAGACCTAAAAATGATACATAGATTCAATTTTTTCTTCGACTAGTAGGATATTAGTGACGGTTTCTTAAAAACCATACACAGTTATCTATCCCGCAAACTATGTAACCTCGAAAAGGGGTTAATTTTTTTTTGACACAGAAGAATTTGATGTATGTTTTCAGGTACTGAAGAATAGATTGGTGAAGGCTCCATTTTTATCCCCACCTTCCAAAAATGTTTAGTTTGTCACCTCTAGTGTTTCTTCAATTAAGATAACTTGTTGAGTTTAGATGATGAATGACTAAGTTATTTTTTATGCTTCGGGACTAAAAAAACATAATGAGTTATATTATGAAAAAAATGATTTGGAATTTGTTGATGTGTTTTTTTCATTGAAAATTTGGAGGTATCATTTATACGAAGACAAATCTGAAATATATATTGACCTTAAATGTCTAAATACATATTTACCCAAAAGGAACTAAACATCAGGCGTAGAAGATGGATTGAATTGATAAAAGACCATGATTTTATGATCAATTACGATCCGTTAAATCAAACATAGTGGTTGATGCCTTGAGTTGAAAACATAATGCATCAATAACAATGTTACAGCTAGAATAAGACCCTTTGATTAACTATTTGATGAATTTTGGAATGAATGTTTTTGGTGCATGAAATTCCTCAATTTTGATTCATGTTTTAGTGTAGTCATCTTTGTCTGATAGAATTATGAAACCACAAAAGGAAGATGAGGAGATACATAAAAAGGTAGAATGGGATAAAATGTGCACATTTTTAGAATTTTACATTAATAAATATTGTGCTTTGAGATTTGGAAAAATATTGTGTGTACCATGTGATTTCCAGATGAAGAAAGAATTATTTTGTGAAGCTCATAGTTCTCCATTTTCAGTTCATCTTGGAAGAACAACGATATATAGAGACCTTCAGAAGTATTACGATGGGATGGAATGAAAAAGAGACATTGTAGATTTTACTGTGAACCATTTGGCATGTCAACAATTTAAAGAAGAGCGGCAGTTAGAAAAGGGGATTATTCATCCTTTACCATTTCCAGAGTGAAAATGGTAAAATATAACCATGGACTTCATTGTGGGGATAACAAATACCTTTCGAGGTAACAATGAAATCTTGATTATTATTGATCGAATAACTAAATATACTCATTTTAATCAAATACAAGACTCAATGTTTGTGGATCATCTTTCTCAAATGTACATAAATGAGATTTTTAGGTTACTTGGAGTTCATATTTCTATTATATTTGACTGTGATCCTAGTGTCACAACCTGTCCTAGTGGGGCCTGAGCTGAAACTCCCCAAGCCCGCCTCTAATATGCCAGGAGCTGGGGACTTGCACCGGGTAGGAATGTTAATAACATGGGAGGCATTTTCTATAAACCTGTACACACACACACTCATCTCCAAGATCAAAAAGATGAATAGTAAAAACTACTAAAAATTGGAAATGCATGCGTACACTAAAAATCCCAACCAATAGAGTACGACAGGAAAGTAAAGTACGGTAATGTAAAACCCTGGGCTAAAAATACAAGCCCACCAAAAGAGAGTCTATAACAAAGTCCAACCAATAAAAAAAGGTACTGGGATTGCGATCCGTAGCTGTAGGAACACACCTCGGCCTGTCTGATCTCACTGAGCACCGTCCGGTCCTGGTCCGCATAGAATCCTGTCAAAGGATCGCTTGTCTGCACAAGACCCAACACGTGTGGGAAAATCCCATGCAGGGGTGATTATAACAGTACCCAGTAGGACACCCCGAAACCAAAAAGGAATACAACAAGTGAAAAATAGCACAAAATAAAGATATAGTCAACTCTACACAGTATATTTTTACAGAACATATAACAAGAACATACAGATATACTCCTACACGATCGACTATCGCGATACCACCACTAGGATCTAGCTCAACGATTCCACTAAGCACGTAACAAGGAGAACACAATCCTATGTCTGAAGAGAGAGTGACGAAGTACTCATTCTAGGAGAACACACTCCACAAGAACTTGAGAATATGATGTTCAGATGAGGATCAAAACCAATATCTATGGTGTGATTCCAACAACTCAGTAAGAACTAATCCACTAAGCATATGATCAGTTCCTGGGTAAAGTTGGTCACGTCGATTCCAAGAACTCTACATAGGGTTCCAGGATGGAATAGAGAATCTGGCTCTAAGTCTCACATAGGGGATTCCAACAACTCTATTTAGGAAGTCCTGCTGAAGGGTTCATACTCTTATATGTTAGAAATGATACCAAAAACATTCAAGAGAATGACCAAGGGGACGAAGCTTAAGGAAAATAGTCCAAGTCACAAAAGGAAATTGGCTATATCCATGTAAAATATGTTACACGACATGTAGTAGGGTTACATGCCATGTTACCTGAATCCGGGTGCTGCCTGTGTAAATGGAATGTGTCATATGTCAGAGTCGCGTAGGAAAGAAAATACATGGCATCTAAGTCAACGCACATGCCGTGTATTGTCAACTGGGAAACACCCATGTACCCTGGCTGCATGCCCATACACGGTGTCCGTCCGTGTCGCCTGCCCGTGTACCAGTACACGGGGTATACCGTGTATCTGGCCGGGTCTGGTCGGGAAGGGGTGTACATGCCGTGTCTTTGGCCATGTACCCAACCCATATCCGTGTACTCCCAGATTACACGTCGGGTGGTCCGCTGATGAACACATGCCTTGTAGCCCATACTACATGATGTGTAGTCGGGATTTTCTAGAATGTCGTCTTCTTCCTCCGTGACTCGGCCGATCTTTTGGTTTCCAATTCTGCTGTCTGTTGGATGTGAAACTCAAGACACTAGGTCTCCTAATCATCTTGATGCTGAATCTGTGGGTTTTAGGCCTTCGATCGGGTCATAAACCTACAATGATCTATCCGAATAATAACGCCCCAAAAAAATATCCTGATCTGCTCCAAATCGTCTGCCGAAACCGTCGTCACAGCTCCGAATCATCATTCCAAGGTTGGATCTACAATCTCGGGTCGTTACGCCACTGATCGAAGGAACAATCTATCATTGTTCTTATTCTACAAAGAATGCATAGAACACACACAAAGAACACGAGAATTTGGGGAAGAAAAACACAACAAATTGAGAGGGAAGAACCTCAATCGATCTTCATGTCGATCTTGGTTCATCACTGTTAGAAGGTTGAACAAAACAAAAATCACCCAAGAATCAAAATCCCCAGAATCCTCACAAAAAAACATACCATAAATGTGATCGATCCACGAGATAATATATTCAGGGATTATTCTGTGTTCTTTGTAGTGATAAAAAACATGATAGAATTCACAATGAGATCAAATTCCCTACCAGGATTTGTGGCATTTGTTGGTGAAGATCTGGTCCCTACATCGTCGTCATCGACAAAGCTCATTAAGAACATCCTCTCCGCGTAGGGATGATTTCTATAGTTCATTCTAGATCCTCCAGGGAAATTCCCAGTTATGGGAATTGTAACCCTAATCCCCTGCAAAAATCTCTTTTTAAAAAGATAAGAGATATTCACTACAAATTTTTTTTATAAAATATTTTAATAAAATATTATATTACGGTTGGATCAAAAAAATAGATTTCATCACCGACCAGTACTAGACGATGTTAGGTCTCCCCTAGCGTAAACCTGCTACTCTGGACGCAATGGTGCCCCCATATTTTCGATCCGAGCACTGTTCAAAAGTTATTCCACTTTTTTAGGAAAACCACATGCGCGTGTTATTTCATTTTTAATTAAATTAAAACATTAGTTCTGGGATCATCGGGCCTCAGAAGTGCGCGCCGTCTCAAAGGACGGTCTCGAAATAATTCCCATATAATAATAAAAATAATACATGGAATAATCCGGGACATTACATCACACCCACCTTTGGGATTTTACATCCCCGAAGAGCTAAAACAAGGGATACTCAAAAAG
Organism: Viscum album; assembly: GCA_963277665.1. NCBI lineage: Eukaryota > Viridiplantae > Streptophyta > Magnoliopsida > Santalales > Viscaceae > Viscum > Viscum album. The sequence continues at coordinate 1,519,653,501 of OY728164.1, read as the reverse complement.
ATGTGGGTACTGAACACAAATATGAGCCATCCGCTCCCACGTGCTCTCCTGGAGATTCTCGTGCTACCACCCAACACGCACAAAGGGAATAGCTCACCCATGAAGGATCTTCTCATGCCGATCCTCGATCTCTACTTGGTACTAAGCAAAGGTCACTCCATCATCGATGTCTAGCTCGCCCCAGTCGATAAAGTATAATGGATCATGCACGTACTTCCGTAGCTATGACACATGGAAGATGTTGTGTACTCGGTCCATCTGAGGAGGTAGAGCCAAGCGGTACGACACCTCTCTAACTCTACTCAGAATCTGAAAAGGGAAGATGAACCTCAGGGATATCTTTCCACCTCGTACAAATCTCTACAATCCCCTTCAAGGTGAGACCCGAAGGAACACATGGTCTCTCTCCTCGAACTCCAAGGGCCTCTGTCTCAGGTCGGCATAAGACATCTTCCAACTCTATGCAGTCTTCATCCATTCCTGGATGACCTGCACTTTCTCTGTAGTAGCTTGCACCATCTCTGGGCCCATGTGTGCTGACTCTCCTGGGTCAGTCCAGCAAATTGGTGACCTTCAAGGCCGTTCGTACAAAGCCTCGAATGGTGCCATACCAATAGTGGAACAATAAATATTGTTATAATCAAATTCCACTAGTGGCGGATGATCCTCCCAGCTATGACCAATGTAATGTATGAAATCTCATAGCATATCCTCCAAAACCTAGATGGTCCGCTCCATCTGACCATCATTCTGAGGATGGATTGTTGTGCTCAAGCCTAACTGAGTCCCAAAATATTCCTAAAATCCCTTCCACAATTGGGATGTGAAATGAGCATCACGATCTGAGACGATCATTGATGGCACTCCATGAATCCGAACTACCCCATGCACGTAGAGGAGTCCCAATCTCTCTACTAAACTCTGCTCCCGCATGGCTAAGAAGTGGGCCGACTTGGTGAGTCGGTCAACGATCTCCCAGATGTCATCATGTGCCTTGGACGTATGTAGTAAACCCATCACGAAACCCATATATATCTCATCCCACTTCCACACTGGCACCTCGAGGGGATGAGTCAAACCTGTTGGAACCTGGTGCTCAGTCTTTACTTGCTGACAAGTAAGGCATTGAGAAACAAAATCTTCCACACTCTTCTTCATTCCTGTCCACCAAAACTAACGTCGGAGGTCCTGGTATATCTTTACCACTCCTGGATGCACCGCCAAAGGAGATTTATGGAACTCCCTCAGAACCACCTCCCGCAATTTTTCAGGTACTACCATGTGCCCTATGAAAATAACAACGTGCTCCACACCTTTTGAATATCCATCAAAATCATCACCTACAGATATCTGAGTACATAAAGTCTCACAACTAGCATCCTTGACCTGCGCTTCCCTCACTCACTGTAAGAGTGGAGGGGTAACAACCATTGATTGTAGGTAAGATCCCTCATCTATATCCACAAAGGATAACAGAAAAGAAGCCAACTGCCTCATCGCCTTATCCAACAACTGCGAACTGGATCTCCTGCTAAGAGAATCTGTCACAACGTTCCCCTTCCCAGGAGTATAAACGATCTCAAAGTCCTAATCCTGGAGGATCTCAACCCATCGTCTCTGTCTCAAATTTATATATTTCTAGGAAAATAAATATCTCAGACTCCTGTGATCAGAGTTGACAATAAACAGCTCTCTCATCAGGTAGTTCCACCACATCTTCATTGTGAAGACTACCGCTGCCAACTCAAGATCATGGGTTACGTAGTTCTGCTCGTGTGGCTTCAAGTGACGTGATCCATAGGCAAACACCACTTGCCTCTATATCAGGACACAACCAAGCCTGGTTCCTAATGCATCGCAGAACACTACGTACTCGACACCCTCCTCCATTAATCTCAAGATCGGGGCGCTCATCAGAATCTGTCTCAACTATTGAAAAGCCTGCTGGCATCTCTCGGTTCACACGAAAGGCTACCTCTTTTTGGTCAAAGCTATCATGGGTGATGAAATCATGGATAAATAAGGAATGAATCTCCGATAGTAGCCTGCTAACCCAATGAATCTCTGCACCTCTGTCATGCTCCGGGGTGGCTCCCATGCTAACACTACCTCTACCTTTTGTGGGTCCACTTCTACACCATTTTCTGAGATAACATGTCCCAAAAAGTGGACCTCCTGTATCTAGAATTGACACTTGAAGAGTTTCCCATACAACTGGAGTTCTCAGAGTGTATCCCGAACCATCCACTGGTACCCTGCATGCTCCTACTCGGACGAAGAGTACAACAAGATATCATCGAAGAAGACCACTACGAACTATTCTAGATAGGGCTGAATGATCCGGTTCATGAGTCCTATAAACACAGTCAGGGCATTCCTCACGCCGAAGGGAATTGCCAAGTACTCATAGTGACCGTAGAAACATCTGAAAGACGTATTCAGTATAACCTCATCCCGTACTTGCAACTGGTGATATCCTGATCATAGATCAACCTTCAAGAACAATTGTTCCCCTCTTAACTGGTTGAAGAGGTAATCGATCCTCGTTAGTGGATACCGGTTCATTATTGTCACCTGATTCAGGCACCGTTAATCCGCACGCAGCCTCAAAATCCCATTTGCCTTCTTGGAAAACAAAACTGGGGCTGCCCAGGGTGAAACACTGGGTCTCATGAAGCCCTTCCTCTACAATTCTTCTAGATACACTCTTAGCTCACGAAGCTCTGCAAGAGACATTCGGTATGCTGATGCAGATATCAGTGTCACCCCAGGTTGCAACTCAACACAAAAATCTATCTCCCAACGGGGAGGTAGTCTGAGGACTTCCTTCGGAAAGACGTCCTCGTACTCAGCAACTACTGCTAGAAACTAGAAACTCGCAACATCTGCTGCGCCAAGGGCTAGGCTAGCCAACTGATGTGAAATCGGCTGTGCCCTCTTACGCACGAGTCCATCCTGCACTGCCTGGGTCTCCTTTTCACCGACGAAAGAGAACCTTGTCCCATCAATGCAGACACAATTCACCCTTCACCTAAAACAATCAATCTGGGCATGAACTATGGATATCCAATCCATTCCAAGAATGACATTGTAAGGCCTCAATGCTACCACCAAGTGGTTCCAACCGAAACTCTCGCCTCCATGGGTCAAGTCACACTGTCTGAAAAGGTGTGTGATATCTAAATCTTCTTTAGTCGGTTTCTCTAAGCGTAAGGGTCTATTCAATGGCTCAACAATAATCTCAGGGTCTCGAACAAGATAAGTAGCCAGAAAAGAATGAATAGAACCTGTGTCTATCAGTACGGAAGCCAAAGTAGAAAAGACACAGATTGTACCTCTAATCATTCTGGGAGTACCTGGGTCATAAGACTCCACTACCTGCAGCTGTCCCTGCCTTTGTCCAACAGCTCCCTGAGCCTGGGGTGGACCTCCCGAGGGAGGTAGTGGTAAAAGTTCAAACCACCAACCACCTCCAGCTACTCTCCCAGCTCCTGTACCATGTCCGCCTCCCCGTAGATCTTTCTGTTCAACATGATGCCTCTGCCTTGGTGGTCCATCCACTGTCCCGTGTCGGTAGTACGGTGGGTCAGACAATATCGATCGAGATGTCCCCTGCCATAGAACGAGTAGCATCACCACTCTCGAGGATGGATATATGTGCCCTGTGAACCCTGTTCGATAGTTCCCCTCTCTGGGGATCTCCTCTGAAAATGTCTCCCATGCCTAGGTCCCTGACGTCAGCCCCCTACTACCGTGGTCTCTGCTCCATCTCGCTCATTACTGGAAACTACCAGCTGTCTCTACTCTGCCATGAAGCTCTCTACCACCAAATCCTGATCGAGAACCCCGACATAAGTAGGAATGATCATATGCATGATGCTAGCTCAGATGTCTCGGTGTAATTCCTTCTCAAAAGTCCGAGCTCTAAAGTACTGATCCCTGACCAAACTCCACCATCACCCTGCTGAGCCCTGTAGAAGGCTCGCTTAAAGGATCACCATCTGGTCTACTGGTGTCCTGACCAAATAGAAGACTCTAGTAACTACCTCAAGCCAGTCCTCTACTACCCGAGGGTCAGGCTCACCTAAAAACCTAAGGGGTATCTATCTCTAAAACTCAGGGAGTGCCCTCAGCCTGCGCTCCTCCTCCACTAGTACATCAGTCACTATACACTGCTCCACATGTGGTGGAACCACTGGCACACCACCCGATGGTAAAGCTGGGGGATCTGGTCCCTATATCTAAGCTTCATCACTGAGGGGGTCATCCTTGTGATCGAGTTGATGGATCCTAGCAGGTGCGCATCACTGAGGCATCCTGTAAAGAAACAAGATGTATCTCAGTCAGTGAGTATATATGGAGAGCTGACTCACGAAGGACATGGAAACCAAAACCCATTCCTATATGATGAATGTACCATTAATTTCCCCTGAAACTATTGTTCTTGTGTTCCAAGTTGAAAATCACATTATAAGAGTCCTGGTGTGTGGATACGTCGGCCACCCGCATCAACACTGGGGTCCCTGGAATGAAAGCCGAACTCTAAACACTTAACACCGTTGCCCCAAACCAACTCACAGACTCTCGGTCATAAGGTAGAACCGACCACCTATGATACCACTCGGTCACAACCCATCCCAGTGGGGCCAGATCTGCAACTCCCCAAGCCCGCCTCCAATAGGCCAGAGGCTGCAGTCCAGCACCGAGTAGTCATGTTACTAACATGGGAGGCATTGCCTATAATCCTGTCCACACAAACACACACACACACACACACAGAAATATCCAATCCCACAAAACTGAATAGTAATAACTACAAAAAATTGGAAATGCATTCGTACTCTAAAAATTACAACCAACAGAGTATGACAAGAAAGTAAAGTACAGTAATGTAAAACCCTGGGCCAAAAGTACAAGCCCACCAAAAGAGAGTCTGTGAAAAAGTCCAACCTGTAAAGAAAGGTACTGAGACTACGATCCGTAGCTTTAGGAACACACCTCGGCCTATCTAATCTCAATGAGCACCGTCCTGTCCTCGCTCGCCTAAAATTCAATCAAAGGCTCGCTCGTCTGCACAAGACATGACACGTGCGGGCAAAGACCGTGTAGGGGTGAGCATAACAATACCCAATAGGACACCCCAAAACCACAAAGGAATACAAAAAATGGAAAAATACAAAAAACTAAAGATACAGTTATCTCTACACGGTATTTGTTTACAGAACATATAATAAGAACATCCAGATATACTCATACACGATCGACTATCGCGATACCACCACTAGGATCCATATAAGGCCGCAGCCTTAAAACTTACATAATATTGAATTAAATAAATAATTCACATTGAGGATATTTTTAGGTTTAGAGTTTTAGAGAATTAGATCATAAATCTTGAATTACATTCCAAATTTAAACAAAGTGGTTATATAAAAGATAGTACTCGTTTTCCCCATCAACGGAAACATATTTAAAATAAAACTTGGAATCTTTCTTGACACTTCCTTGACACTATCATCATATCATGTACCTTTCCCTTGACATGTGAAAAACATTTCAAAAACATGGGATGATCATAAAAATCTCAGTAAGGGATATAAAAATATTGAAAGGAAACACGAGTACATGTATACATAAGAATGAAATCATACTTTACCCATAAAACACAAGCACTTTAACATACCTCATAAAATCATGAATAAATCATAGAAATCATAAGACATAAAGGTAACTTGAGGCATTCATAACATTCTTACGTAGGGAGTAACCCTCTTGGTTATGTTTGGAATACCCACCATAGTATATTCCCTAAATCTATTCGGAGAAACCTTAACGTTTCACTCCTTCGCGTTGCCCAATGCATTGGAGAGCTATATCGGGCTCACCCGCCCATAGTTTATCACGGAACCACCCATATTCATAATAATGCCCAAGAACAGTAACATAATCGTATCACATAAAACGTACATAAAGGAAACATAACATTTCCACATTTCAATCATAAGATATCAATAAAACACATTGATATAATAAAACATTATGAAAACCATTTTCAATACCAAAATAAAATAAAAGTAAAATAGGGTATTTATTTTTCTTTAAAAAAAGGTATGGCTTGTAGAGGATGTCGAAACTCAAACAATGGTCATGGCGGCGGAGAAGTCATTGTCACCGCATACATACGACAGAAACATTCCCTTTTGTCGTTTAGTAAATGATTCGTATAAAAAAGATTCCTTTTATATAAACGTAAAAGTCAAGGGGGTTTATACACCATATAAAATAAGGTTGTGTATAAAACAAAATATGCCTCAATGAAAGGAGATTGAGACGAATTCCCATACAAAGACGGTATCCTTGGATTAAGGATAAATCAATTACATAATTATGTGTGACAAATGAATACACCAAATATAAGTTGATATTAAGTGTAAAACAAGCAGAGTAAATTCACACATATTCATAAAATGACATATTCAAGGAGTACAATTTTTTCTCAAAGAATCAAAATTGGGTTAAGAAGTTCCCTTGTAAAAATTCAACAGCCTAACGACATCACTTCAAAATTTAAAAAAAGAGTTGATGAGAGATAAAAAGGGTATCTCATCACTTGGACACAAAATTTACATCAATAAGGATATAAAAGAACATATCCCAACATAATAGTATGTGAATTAAAATACATAACAAAATAATTCTTTTAGAAAGAGGAGGGTGGAAGGTTCCCTTACCGACTTGGGTATCTTTCGAAACATACACCCCGTGAAAGAAAGACAATATAACATTGATGTAAATACTAATAAATGAAAGTATATTACACAATGAGTAAAATAATGGGCAGTAGATACACCACTCAATGGAAATTGTGGAAAATGTAGCATAAATCCCATGGGAATAAAATTGAGATGAAAAATCCCTTATGAAAACTCGGCAACCTGACGGCGCCACTTAAAACTTCCAAAAATGGATTGATGAGATCAAATAGTGTCTCTCATCATATTATAATAAAATTTACAGGAAGAGGAATATAAAATAACACCCCCATCATAACAAAGAGGATATTAAAAGATTTAACAGAAAGGAGAGTACTTAAAAAGAAAGAGAGAGGTTAGATCTCTTACGAAAATTCGGCAGCCTAATGACGCCACTCAAAACATCCAAAATGGATTGATGAGAGAAAATAGGGTATCTCATCATATGAACATAAGAAGTACTGTAGGATTAATATAAAATAACATCCCAATCATAAAAAGGATGATCTTAAAAGGAATGACATAAAAGAGTGTACTTAAAAAGAAAGAGAGGAGTAGGATCCCTTACCTCGAGTCCGACTTGTCTTGTTCGTTTCTTTATATTCCTTTAAATCGGGTAACTCCCTTTGGTTTGAGCTCAAAGGCTTCCTGGAGAAGACTTCTGACCAAAGTGAGGCTTTTAAGAGTTATATAGGGATGTGGAGAGACAAAATGGACAAGGGTTGGCCGATCCAAAGGTTTTGGAAGTGTGGGTAAGGAGGTAGAGGTGGGGGCCTTTAATAAGAGGAGAGGAGGGGCACTCTTGGAAAGTAAAGAAATGTTACTTTATTTTAGAATGAGTTTCGGATTTTAATGGTCCCAAATTGATGTGTCTCGAGGATAAGGTGATAAGGTTATTAAATCCACCCATCCAATAGGTTTTGGACATGTTTAAGTCTTATATATTACATTATCTTTCCATTTTATTTATATCGTTAAATAATGAGGTCATCGTTTCATCATCATGATGTCATAAATGATTTAATTTATTTAATGTATAAAAATTATACAAAAACTACTATGATGTAGTAAATATTTTTATCTTTCCAATTACTATTTATAGTCAAAATTCTGACTTGTATAACCCCATTTAAAAATTGTTTTAGTAAAACAACTCATGTTTGCGTCATTTTAATTTTAACATTAAATAAAAAGGTATTTATGTCATTTTCAAACCAAAGTGGATCCATGGGGTCCCCAAGTTGACCCATGGATTGTCTTGGTCTTCCATGAGTCATCAAATGAGGGTAGGACATGTGTCTAGGTCATTTCATTTTATTAAAACATTATTCTCACCTTAAACTACACTAATAACCTCTAATCGCGATTAAAAACTTAATAAGTTACTATTCACCAAAAAATTATTTTTATCCCATTGAACCACATTTTACTTCTTAATGAAAACCATGTATGTCAGATTTTTGAAATTCAAAACACAAAGGTGGCAAAATTTCATTTAAACAGAAAATCAGTTTTTATAAGTACCACTTAGTGTTTTCACTATTCATCAAAAATTGAAGTTTTTCAGAAAATTACCAAAAATTTACCCTAAGAAATATTTGATATTCTGAATTAAAAAATGATGTCTATTTTACAAAATTCATAACATATAAGTTACATTAATTAATTTAATAATTAATTCCTACTGTCAGAACAAATAGTGTGTTTTTATGAAACAATATATATCAAAAGATTGACACTAGTTTAAGTCAAATTTCAATGTGAAATTAATTCCAATGACAACTATTTGATTAAATGGTTAAAATATATTCTAATTTCTCTTTAAAACCAATTCAAAAGATAATCTAATCATATAAATAAATTAGATTAACAAGAGGTTTTGAATTAAAATACAACATTTTTCACTATTCATTAAAAATTGAATTTATTCGGAAAAATACCAAAAATATACACAAAGTAAATTTTGATGTACCGATTCTAAAGAAGAATTTTATTTTGTCAAATATAACACATAAAATTTTCAAAAAGTGGATTTAAAAGAGGTTTGCCATCAAAAGGCGGTTAATCGACCTTTTAAAGAATATTAGAATGTTTACGCTTAAAATCGGATTCATTTGCATTTTTAATCCTCTAACATTTATTGTAAAAAGTAAAAATATTTGACAAACATATATAATTATTTTGTAGTTAGTTCTATTCATTCCCGCCATCACAACAGCTAGGTGTTAACTACCATTTAAAATAATATTATTTTATTATTAGAGTGCAACATAAGATTCCCAAGAAACTCATTGTTGCATGTTGCGTACGCCATCGAGCATAGAGTCCCCTTTAAAGTTATAATAATATTTTATTCATAAATATGGATAAATGTGAAAATGTCATACTCTTTCTTTATCTGGGGTGTTACATCCTCCCCCCCTTATGGGAATTGCATCCTTGCAATTTTAAAATTGGGCTTCGAAACTTCATTGAAAATCCCAAATCGGAACAAGAGTCAGTAAAACAATCACTTTAAAATAAAGAAATATAAGTACAAAGGTCACCCGAGATAACCCATACTAGGATTCCATGTAGGAAAACATGGAATGGAGGAGAAAAAATAGGGTCATGTTCTAATGGAGGGTGATAGAAAACATGTTTAGGAGAAAGTTAACCACAAGAAAATCACAAACCTGTGATGGGTTAAATGGTATTCGATTCCCCAGTAGGAAAAGTTAATAGACAACATTTTTGTTTTAAGTTAATTTTTATTGAGGAATTTATTCATAAGGAAACATAATCACTTATAATATTGACTTTCAACTTTTATTAGATTCCTTACCCAAACTCATATTTTCTCCAAAAGACGAGTATTTAAGAAGACTTGTTCACATTGAGAGTACTATAATCAACTTCTAGAGAATCACCTAATCCACAAAAGAGAACTATATACTTCCCATGTCTTTATACTTTAACCAAAACCAAAACCAACAAGGTTAGTACAAGATCAGATAATCCAGAAAAGGATAACCCTTTATAAAAAGAAAATCTATTCTTAATCTCCAAAATTTGTCCAACAAAACCCAAAGTTCAACAAGGACCATTCGATAAAAAATTTCTCCATAAAATTCTTCAAAGTAAACCAAACTAGGATTGAAACCCAAATATTTGAAGGATTTAGTCACATAGTCTTCCAAGTTAAATCGTAACATTTATCTCCAAACAACATCAGTTGCTCCTAAAGTCTCGTATTGAAAAGTAATTAACCTAATCACATATCCTCCATGATAGGTTAATCATTTACATAAATAACCCAAAATAAACTTACTCTTAATTCATAAAGTCACCTAACTATAAAGAATAAGTCATACTAACCAGGGAATTCATGTAGTCCAGTGGTAGGCGATAAATACCAGTTGCACTTTGGTTGTGGGTTCGATTCCCACAGCTTTGTCCGACGTGAAGGGTTTTCACACGGTCTACGAGTTTTCCATTTTATAAAAATCCAAAAATAACCCTTACATGTTCTAATCTCAATAGTTTCCGTATACCTCTCATTTTCATCCAAATTCATTACGATCTCAACATCTTAATTCCTGAAGTCTTATTTCACCACCATAAGATAAAATAAAACGATTCCCAAAATGAATAACAGCATACCTTGATCATGGCGTCCACTCGGTTTCATCGTTATCTTGTTCACGTAGGTAGTCGTCCCATACATTACAACAATGATTTAGAGATCCTTCAAAATCATTTTTCTTCCTCCATCCAAATACACCTTGTACAACATGGGTCATATGGGTGTTCACAAAAAAACAGTTTTGGGAAATAATCATGTATGACATATAATTCCAAAACATCTGATAAAACATGATTTCTATAAAATAGTCGGATAGAATTTGAGTTGAAACTTTCTATTATTGGTCCTTTTAAAATACCATAAGTATGTGCTGAGAGACTATATTTTAAAAGCAAATATAAATAGGTTGTGCAAGGGTCTCCTTCCTCAGCACCATTTTTAAAATCATAATATGCTTCAAATTCTTGTGATAAGGTAAAATATTTGAAAATACCTTGATAATATTTACCTTTCTTGAAAATATGAGAATATTGTGAAAATAGTATTTGTCTAAAAACAACCCATGATCCACGATGATAATGAGGTATAGTGGAGGTGTTTGATATCTCAAACAACTGCTTTCAAGTGAGTTGTATTCTAGAAAACGTTTCACAATCATCCGAACATGACTTTGTAATAATTATTCCAAGCATGTCATAAGGAAGAGATAGGAATTTCATTTGAGATCCTTCTCCTTACATTCGTAACTGACTTTATTTGACCTGAAAAAAAGTTATAAAACAAGGATTTAACTGAAATAATAGATATAGGAACTAATCACGTGTCTAACAAAAACTCCTAATTCCTAAAGTTGTCTAAACCGACCTCTGATAACAACTATAAGGCCCCAACCTTAAAACTTACTTAATATTGAATTAAATGAATAATTCACATTGAGGATCTTTTCAGGTTTAGAGTTTTAGAGAATTAGATTATAAATCATGAATTACATTCCACATTTAAACAAAGTGGTTACATAAAAGATAGTACTCGTTTTTCCCCATCAACGGAAACATATTTAAAATAAAACTTGGATTTTTTCTTGACACTTCCTTGACACTATCATCATATCATGTACCTTTCCCTTGACCTGTGAAAAACATTTCAAAAACAAGGGATGAGCATAAAAAGCTCAGTAAGGGATATAAAAATATGGAAGGGAAACATGAGTACATGTATACAAAAGAATGAAATCATACTTTACCCATAAAACACAAGCACTTTAACATACCTCATAAAATCATGAATAAATAATAGAAATAATAAGACATAAAGGTAACTTGAGGCATTCATAACATTCTTATGTAGGTAGTAACCCTCTGGGTTACGTTTGGAATACCCACCACAGTATATTCCCTAAATCTCTTCAGACAAACCTTAACGTTTCACTCATTCGTGTTACCCAATGCATTAGAGAGCTATATCGGGCTCACCCGCCCTTATTTTATCAGGGAACCACCCATCTTCATAATAATTCCCATGAACCATAACATAATCGTATCACATAAAATGTACATAAAGGAAACATAACATTTCCACATTTCAATCACAAGATATCAATAAAACACATTGATATAATAAAACATTATGAAAACCATTTTCAATACCAAAATAAAAGAAAAGTAAAACAAGGTATTTATTTTTCTTTAAAAAAATGGTATGGCTTGTAGAGGAAGCCGAAACTCAAACAATGGTCATGGTGGCGGAGAAGTCGTTGTCGCCGCATACGTACGACAAAAACATTCCCTTTTGTCGTTTAGTAAATGCTTCGTATAAAAAAAGATTCCTTTTTAATAAACGTAAAAGTCAAAGGGGTTTATACACCATATAAAAGAAGGTTGTGTATATAACAAAATATGCCTCAATGAAAGGTGATTGAGACGTAGTCCCATACAAAGACGGTATCCTTGGATTAAGGATAAATCAATTACATAATTATGTGTGACAAACGAATACACCAAATATAAGTGGATATTAAGTGTAAAACAATCAGAGTACATTCACACATATTCATAGAATGACATATTCAAGGAGTACATGTTTATCTCAAAGAATCAAAATTGGTTTAAGAAGTTCCCTTGCAAAAATTCGACTACCTAACGGCATCACTTCAAAATTCAGAAAAAGAGTTGATGAGAGATAAAAAGGGTATCTCATCACTTGGAAACAAAATTTAAATCAATAAGGATATAGAAGAACATATCCCAACATAATAGTATGTGAATTAAAAGACATAACAAAAGAAGTATTTTAAAAATAGGATGGTGAAAGGTTCCCTTACCGACTTGGGTAACTTTTGAAACATACACCCCGTGAAAGAAAGACAATACAACATTGATGTAAATACACATAAATGAAAGTATATTACACAATGAGTAAAATAATTGGCAGTACATACACCATTCAAAGGAAATTTTGGAAAATGTAGCATAAATCCAACGGGAATAAAAGTGAGATGAAAAATCCCTTACGAAAACATGGCAGCCTAACGACGCCACTTAAAACTTCCAAAAATGGATTGATGAGATCAAATAGGGTCTCTCATCATATTACAATAAAATTTACAGCAAGAGGAATATAAAATAACTTCCCCAATCATAACAAAGAGGAGCTTAAAATAAGTAACATAAATGAGAGTACTTAAATAGAAAGAGAGAGGTTAGATCTCTTACGAAAATTCGGCAGCCTAACGGCGCCACTCAAAACTTGATGAGAGAAAATATGGTCTCTCAGCATATAAACATAAGAAGTACAATAAGATTAATATAAAAGAACAACCAAATCATAATGAATATGAGCTTAAATGGAATGACATAAAAGAGTGTACTTAAAAAGAAAGAGAGGAGTAGGATCCCTTACCTCTAGTCCCACTTGTCTTGTTCGTTTCTTTATATTCCATTAATTCGGGTAACTCCCTTTGGTTTGAGCTCAAAGGATTCCTTGGGAAGACTTTTGACCAATGTGAGGCTTTTAAGAGTTAGAGAGGGATGTGGAGAGACAAAATGGGCAGGGGTTGGCCAAGCCAAAGGCTTTGGATGTGTGGGTAAGGAGGTAGAGGTGGGGGCCTTTTATAATAGGAGAGGAGGGGAACTCTTGGAAAGTAAAGAAATGTTACTTTATTTTAGAATGAGTTTCGGATTTTAATGGTCCCATATTGATGTGTTTCTAGGATAAGGTGACGAGGGTTCTAAATCCACCCATCCAATAGGTTTTGGACATGTGTAGGTATTAGAGTTCACATTATCTTTCCATTTTATTTAAATCGTTAAATAATGAGGTCATCACTGCATCATCACGGTGTCATAAATAATTTAATTTATTTAATTTCTAAATTATACAAAAATACTATGATGTAGGAAATCGTTTTAGCTTTCCAATGACTATTTATAGTCAAAAATCTGACTTGTATAACCCCACTTGAAAATTGTTTAAGTAAAACAACTCATGTTTGTGTCATTTTAATTTTAACATTAAATAAAAAGGTATTTATGTCATTTTCCAACGAAAGTGGATCCATGGGGTCCCCAAGTTGACCCATGGATTGTCTTGGTCGGCCATGACTGATCCAATGAGGGTAGGAAATGTGTCTAGGTCATTTCATTTTATTAAAACATTATTCTTACATTAAACTACACTAATTACCTCTAATCGCGATTAAAAACGTAATAAGTTACTATTCACCAAAAAATTATTTTAATCTCATTGAACCACATTTTACTTCTTAATTAAAACCATGTATGTCGGATTTTTGAAATTCAAAACACAAAGGTGGCAAAATTTCATTTAAACGGAAAATCAGTTTTTATAAGTACCACTTAGTGGTTTCACTATTCATCAAAAATTGATGTTTTTCAGAAAATTACCAAAAATTCACCCTAAGTTATATTTGATATTCCAAATTCAAAAATGATGTATATTTTAGAAAATTCATAACATATAAGTTACATTGATTAATTTAATAATTAATTCCCGATGTCAGAACAAATAGCGTGTTTTTATGAAACAATATATATCAAAAGATTGACACTAGTTTAAGTCAAATTTCAAAGTAAAATTAATTCCAATGACCACTATTTGATTAAATGGTAAAAATATATTCTAATTTTACTTTAAGTTAATTCAAAAGATAATCTAATCATATAAATAAATTATATTAAAAAGTTTTTTTGAATTAAAATACAACATTTTTCACTAATCTTTAAAAATTGAACATTTTCGGAAAAATACCAAAAAAATTACACAAAGTAAATTTTGATGTCCTAATTCTAAAGAAGAATTTTATTTTGTCAAATATGACACATAAAATTTTCAAAAAGTGGATTTAAAAGAGGTTCTCTATCAAAAGGTGGTTAATCGACCTTTTAAAGAATACTAGAATGTTTACGCTTAAAATTGGATTCATTCACATTTTTAATCCTCTAACATTTATTGTAAAAATTAAAAATATTTGAAAAACATATATAATCCTATTTTAGTTAGTTCTATTCATTCCCGTCATCACAACATCTAGGCGTTAACTACCATTTAAAATAATATTATTTTATTATTAGAGTGTAACGTAAATTCCCAAGAAACTCATTGTTGCGTGTTGGGTACGGCATCGAGGATAGCGTCCCCTTTAAAGTTATATTAATATTTTATTCACAAATATGGATAAATGTGATAATGTCATACTCTTTATTTACTTGGGGTGTTACAATCCAGCTCAAAGATTCCACTAAGCACGTAACAAGGAGAACATACTCCTTTGTATGAAGAGAGAGGGAGACGAAGTACTCGTTCTGGGAGAACACACTCTACATGCACTTGAGAATATAATGTTTAGATGAGGATCACAACCAATAGATAGGGGTGATTCAAACAACTCAATCTGAACAAATCCGCTAAGTAGAGGATCGACCCCCAAGTAATGTTGGTCACGTCGATACCAAGAACTCTACCTAGGGTTCCAAGAATGAATAGAGGATTCGTCTATAAGTCTTACATAAGGGATTCCAACAACTCTATTCAATATTTCTTGCTGAAGGGATTATACTTTTTTATGTATGAAATGATACCGAAAACCATCACTAGAATGATCAAGGGGACGAACCCTAAGAAAACTAGTCCAAGTCACAGATGGAAACTAGATCAAGAAATGTAAAATAGGTTACACAACGTGTAGTAGGGTTACACGCAGTGTTCCCTGACCCCATTTACTACCCGTGTAACGGCCCGTGTCATCCATTCAAGCTTTGTAAAACTCAATTACATAGCGTGTATTAGGGTTACACGCCGTGTTCCTTGACTCCGGGTGCTGCCTGTGTAAACGGCCCGAGTCAGAAGTCAGATTCATGTAGCAAAGCATATACACGGCGTGTAAGTCAAATCACACATCGTGTCCCGTCAATTGGGAAACACCCGTGTACCCTAGCCGTATGCCCATACACGGTGTCTGTTCATGTCGCCTGCCCATGTACCAGTACACGAGGTATCCCGTGTATCTGGCCGAGTCTAGCCGGGGAGGGGTGTACACATCGTGTCATTGGACGTGTACATAATATGTGTCCGTGTACACCCAGAGTATAGGTCGGGTGGTCCACCGATGAACACATGCAGTGTATCCCATACTACACGTCTTGTAGTCGGGATTTTCCAGAACGTCGTCTTCTTTTTCCACGCCTCGGCTAATCTTCCAATTTTCTATTTTGCGATCCGTTTGATGCAAAACTGAAGAAGTTGGGTTGCCTCGTCATCGTGATGACGAATCCGGGGGTTTTGGGTCTTCGATCATGTCATAAAACTCCAATGATCCATCCAAAGAAAAACTCCCAAAAATGAATATCTCCCGATCTGCTACGAATTGTCTGCCAAAACTATCATCACAGCTCCGTATCATCATTCCATGGTTGGATCTAAAATCTCAGATCGTTATTCCGCAGATCAAAGGCACAATCGATCATTGTTCTTAATTCGTGAAGAACGCGTAGAACAAACATGAAGAACGTGAGAATTTGGTGAATAAAAAAACAAATCAAGACGGACGAACCTTGATCAATGTTCATGTCGATCTTGGTTCATCATCATTAAAAGGTAGAACGAAACCAAAATAACTAAAAAATAAAAATCCCTAAAATCCTTAGAAAAACCCATTCTGAAAATATGATCGATTTGTGGGCAAATCTCTTTGTGGATTAGTGTGCCTTCATCGTAGGAATCATGAATGGGAATGAATTAACCTAGATATCAAACACCCTACTAGGATTCACTGCATTTGTGGGCGAAGATCTGGTCGCCGCGTCATCGTCCCCATCGAAGGTCGTTAAAAACACTGTCGCCATGTTGGGAGGTTTTCTCTAGAGATTTCTAGAGCCTCCCGCGAAATTTAGGGTTATGGTAATTGTAACCATGATCCCCTGCGAAAATATATATTTAAAAATGAAAGAGATATTCGATATAAAAAAAAATTAATAAAAATTTTTAATTATATATATTATTACGGTTGAGTCCAAAAACTGGATTTCGTCACCGACCTGTGCCAACCGATGTTAGGTCTCCCCTTGGTTAAACTTGCTACTCTGGACGCAATGGTGCCCTTGTATTTCCGATCCGAGAACCTATTCAGGAGTTATTCCACTTTTTTAGGAAAATAACACGCATGTGTTATTTAATTTATTAATTAAATTCAAACATGTGTTCCTGGATCACCGTGCCTCAAAACTACGCACCATATCAAAGCCTGGCCTCTAAATAATTCCCATATAATATTAAAAATAATACATGAAAAAATCTGGGACATTACACTCAGGCTCACTTCTATTTTCTGTAAAGCCCTTCAGAATTCATTTGGAATAGAATTAAATATGTGTACCTATTTTTATCCTCAATCAGATAGATTTCATAATAGATAATTTATACATTGGAGGATATGCTTCAAGCTTGTTCAATGGATTATGTGGGAATTTCAGATCAATATATTTCTTCACTTTCATTTTCATATAATTACAGTGTTCATTCTAGTATACAGATTGAACCATTTGAGGCATTATTTAGGAAGAAGTGTCTAACTACAGCTTTTTGGGAGGATGTCTAGGAAAAGAAGGCGATTGAACAAGAATTATAGTGGACGTGGATGAGAAATTGAAAATGGTCTAGAAAAACATGAGACAAACATAGAGGAGGCAGAAACATTATGAAGATAATAGGAGGAAATACTATTTTGTGGTAGGTGATCATGTTTTTATAATAATATCACCATGGAAATGTGTTATGGGTTTTGGTAAGAAATGAAAGATAAGTGCATAGTTTATTGGCCCTTATAAAATCTTAGAGAAATCTAGACCATTCTTTTATCGATTAGCTGTGCATATGACTTTATCTCAGGTATAAAATATTTTTCATGTTTCGATGATGGTAAAGTATGTTCCAGATTAATCTCACTTTTGGGCCTACAAGTACTCTAGTTTGAAGAGATCTGTTCTTAACAAATGAACTAAGTTCAAATTCTTGATTGAAGAGAAATTTATTTCGGGAATATGGTAATCCACCGGGTGACAGTTTTATAGAGAAACAACATGGTTGAATAAGCAACATGGGAATATGAAAATTCAATGACGGAAAAGAACCCCATCTAGTTTAATATGTAAATAAATTTTTGTGAGGATGTGATTTCCATAAGGAGGGGTGAATGTAATATCTGAAAGATTTAAAAATAACTTGAAATGCATGAAAAGCTAAATCTATAAATAATAAAATGTTATTTTAAAGAGATATTTATAAACAATCTATTAAACATAATTCTACCTCTTCAATGATTTGAAATTAAAAAAACAGACAACTACGGTTGTAATCAGTATGTTAGTTGTATTATGAAAGAACAAACATGATTTTTGGGAGCAAAAAAACATATCCTTATGTATCGTAATATAAATAGTAATATTAATTGTAATACAATACTTAAAAATAGGAAATAATTTTCTACTTTTTTCCTTAAGGTTATAAAATAACGAGATCTTGATTGCTTTTTCATTGTGATATAAAATTGGTTATATTTTTTAAATTATTATTTTTTGGATACGATATGATTTTATTTAATAATTATTTTTCTCATATTTGGAATTTTTTTTCAAAAAATTATTTGATTTCTGAATTCAACAAATCATAAACTGGTTATGGTTATTTTTTTCCTAAAATTCTTGAATTTTGTTGAACTATATGATACGATAATATACCACATATATAAATTATCAGTTAACTGCACTATTACTAGAATCATGGATGATATAATAAACCTTGGTTCAAACTCAATTACTATCTTAATTTATAAAGGTTATATGAATCATGACAATTCATAGTCTTGGGAAAAAATATTAAACTAATTATTAAAATATTTTAAAACCTCTCCTCTCCTCAACTATAAATAACTCCCTCATTCCCTTCTTCCTCTCACAACTCTAATGATTTTATAACTATTTATATTCAACCAAATCCCCATCCCAAGTCTGTTCCCCATGTCTAAGTCCTTTTGGTATCACCAAAAGGAGAAAACTAAAGGCCTTAAGAAGGATCTCGAAGATAATAGATCAAGAGGTAAATATACTCATTCATTTTCATATGATTTCACTTAAATTAATTTCTTTTCTTACACTCTCTTATCCTAACCTTATACAAGATCCATGAAATCACCATTATTATATATATTCTATATTTTTATTATGTTTATGGAAAAAATAATCATCATTCTTCTTCTTCGGTTTCAATTATACTAAAAATAAAAACACCATCTGTGATGTACCGATTTATGGACAACGTGGACGATATGTCTTAAATTTCCTTTAATTATTTAAAAACTAATTGAAAAAATATTTTAATCATTAATTTTTTTGTAAATTTTATTATCTAACCTCTCTTATGATACATAATTAAATTATATGCATAATATTAATTGTATATGATGAAATGAATTTTTGAATATCGAAGAACTGCCAAAACGATCTAAACAAATCTCACTAATGATTTATCTAATGATTCAACCGCATAAATAAAAAATATTTATGGAATAATTTAATATTTTGGAAACATTTTAATACAATTTCATTCTAATTTATGCGTTTTTTCTTTCATTCAACAATGAAACCCTTTACGAACCGACCAATGAAATCTTGTAAATATCACCCCTACAACAATGGAAACAACAAAATATTATTAATTAATGTGCAAAATGATGTTATAAAATTATCATATAAGGTATTATAAACAGTATTATGCGTCTGAAAAGTATTAATAAAATACTTTTAACCATTATATAAGAGTATTAAGGATGTTTTATATAAACAGACCCAAGGTTACAAAATTCTTTACCCAATTTCTATTTATTGTGTTAAACCTCTACATTGTTCATTACATTGTAATAATATTATTTATTTAATGATTTTTTAAATTTTGTTTTATTTGGGTATTTATAGTGTATTCCCATATTCCCTTCTTTATATTAACTTCTCACTTAAATTATATGATATTTGTAAAGGACTTTCTTTTTAAATGCTATTTCTAAATTATATTTTACTAAATTGAAAATCAATGTTTTTATGAAATTATTCTAGTTTTATGATAATTTAGGGTTTTTAGGATTTTTTTTATGAATGGTGTTACCTATATCTCTCTCCAATGCATTGGGTATGTGTAGGTTGGAGGATGGATGTATGGTTACTCGTAGTGTAAATGTGATGGTTACACCATAAGGTGGCCATGAGGGTTACATTGTAAGGTAGTCGTGAGGGTTAAAAATAATAAGGTAGCCATAAGGGTTACAATATAATTAATTATTTCCCTGAGATACATTTTGGTTCTATATATGTTTTTGAAGTTTAAGAAAAAATCATGTTTCAGAGAGTAATAATATGTTACTTTATGGGTATGAAGTATGTATTTGTGAAAATAATTTCATATGTTTATAAATATAGAGGGACTACATTTTTCTATCCTTTTTTTATCTACCTTACAAAGATTTTTTGATCATCCCATGATTTTAAATACTTATAACTGGTTATAAGAATGTTAATTAGAAATATGGAAGTCATGTTATATGTTATGAATATTTATAAAATAAATCATGTTGTTGTATTATGTTTTTGGATGAAATATATACTATTTTAATGGAACCCACTTTTTAGGATTGTGGGTTGATATGTAAGAGTTTTTTCCTAACATTATAAAACACTAATCCAAAAAAATATTTGGTATGGTATAGAAGTTAAATCATTTTTGAATATCTTGATTATGTAACATTTAAGGCCAGTTTCTGGTAGTGATCTTACTAGAATTGGTTTTATCACACACAACACAATCCTTTCTGTGTCTGTACATCTTGTGTTATCTCACATGGGTAGAGGAAAGACATCACATATTGGTGATAGTAATTCCTGCTAGTTGGGATTCTGAATTCAATGGTCACATGATGGGAAGTTGACCCACATTTTAGATCAAGATTGGTTACTATTTTTCTGAAATACATTCTTTCACATATTTTGGTGGGCACATGTATTTCATTATACACTTTGTCATAATATTTATTACATTTAAATGTTATGTGTGCTACCTTTTCAATATAATTTATATTTATTAATAGGGTTATTATAAGAAAAATAATTCCCAAATGCAGTTTTTGATTCCTAGGAACATTTATCTAGTCCATGGGGATCGATAACACCCTTAAAACCATTTCAGGGTATAACTGAGTTATTCATTTGATTGATAAACCCAGTTGGTTCCAAAAAAATTGGTATCAATGCGAGGATTTGTGTCCATGATTTTCATGTCCTTGGATGTTTTGTTAGATTTTTTTTGATATTGGGGTGTGATATGAGTAAGTTTATAAAAAAGTATCATCATAACATGACTTAAGAAACCAAAAAATGTAGGTAATTGTGTCTCTATTGTTGTGTTTTGATATGATCTCAGTTATATATTTATGATCTCTTGATTCAAAATAATATTTCTCACATGAATTATGGACTTTTTTATTTCCTTTATGTATTACTATACCCCAAGTAAAATTCATCGAATTCCATATGTGGGTGTTATAGATGATGTTTCATGAGGAAACTATCTAGTTTGTTAGAATATTATTGAATTGGTATTGTTACTTTTCTTGTGGCATGGAAGATGGTTATATTATTTTATAGACTCAAATTAGGAATGTTAAACCCGAGAATACAAGAGATAGAGACGCATCACAAGTGTTTATCTAATATAAAACACCATTCATCCAAGGATATAATGACCCCATGAACGTGGATGAATGTTTGGGTATGAATGAGAGGATTTTTTTTTCTTTTCTAGAAACCCCAAATTATATCAAATTGAAATGTTACACCCTTACTCACTAAGGATCATGTAGGATATGGTGGGATATGGTGGATTAAAAAAAATCATAAATGGTTTTATTGAAAATATTCAAGGGATATTTTCCCATAATTTCTTCTAAAAATCATTCATGATGGGAAAAATAATTTGAGTTTACAGCCCTTGGATAATATAATTAGTCTGTAATGGAATTTGATAACTCATTTCTTCATTGAGGTACGGATCTTGTGTTTTCCATCACTTATTTGTTTTATTGCTTAAATGAGGCCAAATGTGAGTGCCCATTTGTTGAATGGATGGATCAGAGGTGTTTGGGGATAGTTAAGAGCCTGAAACCAATAGTTTTTGTGTTTTTATCTAGGTGAACAATTAGTGTAAACCATGTAGGTCAGGCTTCATGGTTTTAAAAAAACATATAGGGATAGATAGTGGGAGCTTACTTGCCGCATAGTGTGAGGAAACTATATTAGAGGAGGCACATGAATGTGTGACCTAATCATCAATTTTAACATACATTCACATAGTGTCTTAGAACAGTTTTCATAGGGTTTAAAAATCATGTTGGGTAACCGTGTGATCACCCTGTGATACATGTAGCTGCCATGTGAAATGAAACATTTTTAGACAAACAATGTATCTAAAAAGTACAAACCATTTTTTTAAAAAAATTTACCAATTTGTCTATGGATTGTTGTAAACATAGTAAATTATTCTCATTCTCTCGTTTCATAGTAGTGTAACCATGGGAGGGCATACTTTGAATGCTATTCTTCATTTTTAGATCGCCACTCTGTCTGACCTCTAAAGCAAGTGTCATTCATATCCTTAGATCCACAATAAAAATGCATTGATTCCATTTTAGCTGTTCTTGATTCTTCTGGATATCAATTGTGCTATTTGTATTAAGTCTAATATGCCTTAACATCTCGATCTTCATCTATAATTCATATTACTCACAAACATAGGATAATTTGATCTTAATACTGGAAAAGATATGTACCATGGGCCTAAGGTTGGTGGTATCCTGTATTTCATTAATTATCGAGTTTTTTTATATATGCTGTAGTGCTACACAACCATTTTTTTTGTGTGTGGCCTTGATATATAACTGAACCATGTTTTTTCCTATTATTGTTAAGGAAATTTCTGAGGGGTTTTAAAGATTGAAATAGTTTGTTTGCCTAGATTATGGGCCTCATCATGGGTGACTTCCCTTAGATGA
Source organism: Viscum album (assembly GCA_963277665.1). Lineage (NCBI taxonomy): Eukaryota > Viridiplantae > Streptophyta > Magnoliopsida > Santalales > Viscaceae > Viscum > Viscum album. The sequence goes on along the minus strand of OY728164.1, from coordinate 1,519,630,580 downwards.
TCATTTATGGATATTTGGACTAGGATGCTTATGAGGCATGGATTTTATTCTCTTTTATGGGTTGTTAAAAAAGAAATTGGTTGATAATGGAATTATAATAGTGATGGATTTTAATATAATTGGTTAAGGGATTGGGATGGTTGACTTTCCCCTTAACCCTTGTATGTTGTCCTGACCCATCCCCCAGGGCCTGCGTCGTGACTACCCCAAGACCACTACCATAGGCCAGGGGCTAGCGACTAGCACCGAAAGGTGTATCCCCTAAAACCAGGAAGACATTACCTTTATACCATATAAACACACTCAACCATGAACACAACTAGATACCAACACAAGTAAATTGTATAAAAAACAATGCTGAAAGTAAGTAAAAAGGGCTAGAATACCAGCCCATCTGGAAAGTACAAGAAAACTAAAAGGTACAAGTAAACTGAAATAGCTCCTGTGAACACCAACCAATGATCCTACCTTAAGGGTAGGTGCAACTCTAGAACGACCATCTCTGTGGTACGCCTCGTCTAATTTCCACCTCCGAGTTATCTCTAGTCCTGGTACTCTCGTCCTCAGTCAGCATTGTCCATCGTCTAAACCCAACACAACATGGTGCTGCCATATCCCGTGCAGGGGTGAGTATGATGATACTCAGTAGGGACCCCGAGACCCTCAAGGTCTCACAAAATCATCGAAGGATAAACCACAAAGAATGAAATGAACGGACAACCTTACTTAGGTATATGGCCATACATATACCTAAGTTATCAAGTATACCCATCTCAACCATGTGGAAACACAAGGTCAAACCCAAAAGCCCAAAGATCAACTATTCCACAAAGGTAGGAATACAATGAAGGTAAGTACCACACAGGTACACCACACAAAATAATACCACAAAGTATCACCATGAAGGTAAGGAATCATCTCATACTATGTATATCATAGGTACAATAGTAGAGATGATTACATGTAACTACTGAATCATCATACTATGTTAAAAGGCACACCAATGAAGGATCCCAAATTTTAGACCCACACAAAATCCAAGTACACCGTCAGACCCACATAGGATCCTAGTTCAATGTTAATACATCATCAGAGCCACACAAGATCCTAGTACAATGTCAGCACATCATTTGACCCACACAAGATCCTAGTAAATCATCAGTACATCTTCAGAACAACACAAGATCCTATTACATCATCAGTACATCGTCAGACCCACACAGGATCCTAGTAAATTTTCAGTACATCGTCAGACCCACACAGAATCCTAGTACAACATCAGTACATCATTAGACCCACTAAGGATCCTAGTACATCATCAGTACAACTTCAGACCCACACAAGATCGTATTACATCGTCAGTACATCATCAGACCCACACAAGAAACCCAATACATGGTTAGACTCACACATGATCCTAGTAAATTTTCAGTACATCGTCAGACACACACAAGATCCTAGTAAATCATCAGTACATCGTCAGAACCACAGAGGATCTGAGTACATCAACAGTACATCATCAGACCCACACAAGATCCTAGTAAATCTTCAGTACATCGTCAGTCCCACATAGGATCATAGTACATTGTATGTACATCATCATACCCACATAAGATCCATGTACATCGTCAGTACATCACCAGACCCACATAGGATCCTATTACATTTTCAGTACATTTTCAGACCCACACAATATCCTAATACAATTTCAGTTCATCGTCAAACCCACACAAGATCTTAGTACATCGTCAAAGCTAGCTATAGTGTACCTGAAATAAGTGTTCTTGTCTCTGGGAGAGTCCTCTACTCAATCTATTGTTCAATACTCGAACTTCCATGAAGTCCCACAAAAAGTTTCCCAAAGTACCACCATGTAATAGGGGTCTCAACGCAATAGACGGTGCATCAATCAGACGTCTAGTCTGTAAGTTATTAGTCTTTTAGTTCTGAGGGGCCGATTGGATTAGTGATCAATCCAACCTATCCTCCCTTCATCATCACGACAGAAGTAGCGACCCCTAGTTCGTCGGACGGCTCGGACGCACGTCTTCACCCCCATCGTGTGGTCGGGCTCTGGTTGTCGTCTTACTCTATCAAAAATATTTCACCAAACCCCAAATGGAATTAGAGCGAGGTCGGTCCATGTTCATTTGGAATGCACCCTCTATGTTAGAGCGGTATCACGCTGTTCACAACTTTTGAATCACGAAGAATATCGATAACAATCAAGGGAGGTATTTAAAACATCATACCCTACCTCAAAGGTTTCATTATTATGTTCCAAGATGAAAACGGTGATGGCGAAGAAGGGGCCAACGTTCATTGCTTCAGCAATCACGCTTCTGACGTCGACTCATGTGTCGTCCTCTTTCATGATTCCGAATAAAATTCTATGATGGAATTCTTTATTTGGAGGAAATGTTCTTCATTAGTGAGGCAGGATTTCTCCATAGCTTTCTCCTAATTCTCCACACATTTCCAACCAATCCTCAAAAGAAAAGAGGTTCCCATATAAATTAAATTATGTAGATTAATTTATGATTGCATAATTAAATGTTGACACTTTTAAGTAATTTAATTTGGCTCCAACAATTAAATGGGGAGTTGAAAGGGGTTTCTCTCATTAAAGAGGGTTTGGGTGGTCCCCACCTTTAATTTCAAAATTGGGGTTTTAGTTCAGGTGGTCCCCATCACGTAAACATTCATATGGGATGTTTTATTAGAAATAATATGAAAGCTTATTTTATTTTATTTTTCATTTCCATGAAAAACACAAAATCTATCTTTCACTATCGACCTACTGTAGTAGAGGTGAAGGTATCTTAAAGATAAGTATTGGTGCTATGAGCTCAACAATTCCCTTTGATTTCAATTCCATGAAACAGTCTAAATGTTACAAAAACCAGTTCATACATTTACTAAACGTACTTGAAAAAATGTTCAAGAAATAATTCTAGGCACACCGGGCCTCAGAATCATGCACAATAAAATTTTTCAGACTCATAAAATTACCATATAATTAAAAAAATAAAAAAGTTACATGGAAATTCTGGGTATTTACATTCTCCCCAACTTAAGGATTTTCATTCTCGAAAGACACATCACAATAATAGGAAAACATGTGAGGATACGATGCAAAAATATGAGCCTCTCGCTCCCATGTGCTCTCCTGGTGGTTCCCGTTCTACCAGTGAACGCACACAAGAGTTATCGAACGCTCATGAAAGACCTAATCCTGTTGATCATCAATATCTACTGGGACCTCTGTAAATGTCACCCCATCATCGACTTCCATCTTGCCATGGTTGATGATGTGAGAAGGGTTGTGCACTTAACTCCTTAGCTGAGATACATGGAAGATGTCATGCACCCAGTGAAAATTAGGGGGATGTGGTAGGCAGTAAGGCACCTCATCAACTCCATTGAGGACCTGTAAGGGTCCAATTAACCATAGAGATAACTTGCATCCCCGGAAAAATCACTGAAAATATATTCGAGGTGAGACCCATAGAAAAATGTGGTCGCCATTGTTGAAATCTAGTATTCTCCATCTACTATCGACATAAGACTTATGCCTACTCTGTGTAGTCTTTATCTACTCCTAGATGATCTTCACATTCTTTGTGGTTTCCCATAGCATCTCTGGTCTAATGATTGTTGACCCCCCTGGGTCAGTCCAGCACAAAGGTGATCTGCAAGGTCGCCCATACAATGCCTCAAAAAGTGTCATCCCAATGGTGGAGTGATAGATGATGGTGTAAGAAAACTCCAAAAAATGAAAATTATCCTCGAATATATGAAAAAAGTCAAGGAAATAAGCATGTAGCATGTCCTCGACAGTCTGAATGGTCTACTCAGTCTGGACATCCTTCTGAGGATGGAAGGTGGTGCTCAAACGAAGCTGCGTCCCGAAAGCCTCAAGAAACCCATTCCATAGCTAGGAATTAATACATGTATCATGATAAGAGAAAATCGTCAACAGTAATCCATGTATCCTCACAATATCTTGAACATATAGGTGTCCCGTGATCTCTACTAAACCATACTCTCTGATTGGTAGGAGGTGGGCCGATTGGGTGAGTCAGTCGATGATCACCCAGATAAAGTCATGACCTCTGGATGCACGTGGAATTCCTGTCATGAAGTCCATGGATATACAATCCCACTTCCAATTTGGGAACTTTAAAGGCGGAACCAAGCCTGATGGTACATAATGTTCCGCCTACACTTGTTGTCATATGTGGCCCCGAGAGACAAGCACTTCTACTGCTTTCTTTATTCTCGGCCACCAGTGCTTTCGTCAGAGATCCTGGTACATCTTCGCTACTCCTAGATGTACCCATGGATGGGATGTGTGGAACTCTCTAATCACTTCCTATTGAAGTGACACTAGTAAAATGGTACATCCCCTGAAGAAGATGACATGCTCCCCACCTTCAAAAAAATCCATCAGGGGCATGTCCTGTGGATATCTGAGGACATCGAGCCTTGCAGTCATTATCCCCATGTAGTGCCTCCATGACTCAATGAAAAAGTGGTGGAGTGACTGTAAGTTACTGAAGAATAATTGTTCCATCACAATCCACAAAGGATATCTTCTTAGAATCCAATTTCTCTTTCGCCTCACCCAGTAGTTCTATACCAGATCTCCTACTGAGTGCATCTGCTACTACGTTTCCCTTCCCATGAGTATAGACTATCTCAAAGTCATAGTCCAGGAAAAACTCAAGCCAACATCGATTTCTCAAGTTCAGGTCCTTATAAGAGAAGATACACCTGAGACTCTTCGGATCTAAGATGATTGTAAAATGCTCTCCCATCATCAAGGTGAAGACCACTTCTGATAACTCTAGGTCATAGGTAGCCTAGTTCTACTCATGTTGTCCTAGATATCGAGAACCATATATGATCAATGCTTGCTCCTGCATCAGGACACATCCGAGCGCGGTCCCTGATGCGTCGCAGTAGAATACGTACCAAACTCCCTCCTCTGGTAGCCACAAGACGGGGGAGCTAGTCATCCTCTACTTCATATCATGAAAACACTGATGGATTCTCTCCAACCACATGAAGTTTTTCCCCTTCTTCATCAATGCTGACAAAGGTGTCTTTACCTCAGATATGTTGGGTACTAATCCCCGGTAGTCTCTAGCCAAAGCAGACGTCCCACTCCCTGCATAGAGGTATTCCTGGAAACATCTATTGAAAAGATGTCCCCATTCTCTACCACACTTGTTTGGAACTTAAAACTCAAAAATCTAATGCATGAGTTTATCTTGTGATGCACAGTTTTCCTTTATCACCAACCAAGGAAAACCCCATTCCAATGTTGTCGGTAAACCACAAACTTTTTTCCTAATATAGTCAATCTAAGAATAAACTATGGAAGTCCAGTCCATACCTAAACTAACATTGTAAGGCCTCGACGCGGCCACCAAGAGGTTCCAACCGAAACTCTCACCTCAAGGGTCAGATCACACTTTCAGCATAAGTGTGAATATCTCATATCCTCCAAATGGTATCTCCAGACATGAGGGTCAATTCAACAGTTTAACCAGAAACTCTATATCTTGGACCATATTCTTAGAAGGAAAGAATGATTGGTACCTATGTCTATTGATACAGAAACAAGTATTAGAGACAGATCGTACATCGAATCATTCTTAGAGCCCTTTGGTTACAGTCCTTGACCGCATGCAGCTTCTCCCTTCCCCTGTCCTCCAGCTCCCTAAGTCTGGTGGGGTCTACAAAAGGGGGTCGTTTTGACATGTAAAAATGTACACTACCCCATGCTGGTCTACTAGCTCTGCTTCTACGTCTACAGCCTTAAGGATTCATCAATCTGTAACACATCTTCTTCCCGAAACATTTTTACAATCCAAGTCTGTGAGACTGGCACTAGTTTCCTGCATTCCCACTGCTAACATTAACTGGCTATATCCACTCAGCCAAAAAACATTCAAGCACAATGGTTCACTCTATCACCCAAAAATAAATAGTAATGCATAGAGGAATAGTGCTGGCTCAGATGTCCATAAACACACTGTTCTCAAAAGTTCAAGCCCCAAAGCACTAAACATATCATATTCATCGAGTACTAGGAATGACAAGTATGCCTCGATGAATACTCAGCTACTGACATGTCATCCTATCAAAGATATATAATCTCCAGAGAACTCTCACCACCTCCTCAAGCCTGTCCTCAGTAGCCTATGAGGCCTGATCACCTCGGAACATGAGAGGAATCTGATGTTAAATCATGTGTAAGGAACTAAGCCTATATGTGTCCACTACCAACTGACCAACGGGAAATGATATAGTTGACACACTACCTGAAGGTAATACCTCAGGTAATGGTGCAAGTACTGAAGCCCCATCACTATGCATACCATCCTCATGGTCACTCACTGAAAATGTCAAGTAGCTAAGATCACCATCTCCTCTACTGGTATATCAACTAGGCGGAAAACTCTAGAAACCGCCTCCAGCCAGCCCTCGACTACGTGGGAAACAATATCGCCTCAAATCCTCAAAGGCATATACTATTGGAACTCATGCAATGCGCTTAGTCAGTGTGCACCATCCGCTAGTGTGGATAGTTTAATCTGCTACCCAATGGGTCGTGGTGCTGCTGGTACACCACCCGAAGGTTCCAAAAAAGTAAGAGAGCCTGGTACCTGAGACTCGTCGCTCGGTGGGCCGTCATCGTGTACTCTCTCAGGAATCCTAGCTGGTTGTCTATAGAGAAGAATCCTAATATGTAACAGGTGAAATATCATCATTATGTTATACCTACTGTGCTGACTCAAGACAACACAAGATAACTTTTCAAAACACGCACACAATCAGTGTTTTCATGCACTGAGTCAGAAATCAGATGTTAGGCTCCTGGTGTTTAGATACATCGGCCACCACACCAATACTGGATTCTCTAAACTGATAACCACACTCACTACATATAACAATATTGCAGTTAAAAATACCAGAGTCCAATTTTATACGGTAGAAATGACTCTTCTAAAACCAATTTGAGATGAATCCCTCAGGGCCCGAGCCATGACTACCCCAAGCCCGCCTTCCATAGGCCATGGGCTGGCGACTAGTACCGAAGGGCATATCCCCTAAAACCAGGAAGGATTAGCCTTTATATCCTATAAACACACACAACCATGCATGTGATAAGATGCAAAAAAAGTAAACTATGTAGAAAAATAGTGCTGAAAGTATCTAAAAGGGGCCAAAATAGGTGGTCCCCACCACTTTAACATTCATGTGGGAGGTTTTATTAGAATTAAAATAAAATAATATTTTATTTTATTTTTCATTTCCACTAAAAACACAAAATCAATCTTTCACCCCCGACCTACTGTGGTTGAGGTGATGGTCTCCTTAAGCGAAATACTGACGCTGCGAGTTCAATGATGCCCTCAGATTTCAATTCCGAGCATCAGTTTAAAAGATACAAAAACCCGCTCGTACATTTACTGAACGTACCTGAAAAAAAGTTCAGAAATTCATTCTGGGCTCACCGGGCCACAAAATCACATGACATAAATTTTTGCGGACTCATAAAATTCCCATATAATGAAAAAAATTACATGGAAATTCAAGGTCTTTATATATGCCTATTCATATTAGGGAATATTGGCAAAGAATTTCTCCAATTATGAACAGGACAATGTATGTTGATAAAAGTAGATTCCATGAAATAGTTTAATTTACACACGATGATTATTAAAATAAGTATTCCCATTTGTGTATTTGATAGAATAAGCCTTTGGGGTTGGTCTATTTGTGAGACACCACTTGGTTTTGAGTGATATTAGATGCTTTTGGTTTTCACCACAGCAATGAAAATGAATTGTTTAATTGAATGTTTGATAATGAAATAGAAAATAGTCTTGTGTGAATCAGGGATTATATTTTTAATTCCATGGATGGGTTTTTATGATTATTGTACCTTGTTCCATGATAGAACATTGGATTTAGTTAGAATGAATATCATCAGCTAAAAGGGTTTTTTATGTTTAAGTACTGAGTCAACCATGGATTCCATGGATGGGCACAAAGAGGGTGTACTTATATGCTGAGTGAATCAAGGATCCATTGAGGAAATCCATGAATGGGATCAAGTTGAATTTCACTATATTCCATGAGTGATACCTGGTGATTCAATATAGGACCACGAATTATGGGATCAGTGACGTGAACGTACACCACAACTAGAGTGATACTTGATTCCTAAGAGGTTTGTCGAGACTGGATTGTAGGTTGTTGGTGGATCTTCACCTAGAGTGATAAATGATTTCCAGAATAGGAATTTTGTATTCAGTTTTCACTAATACATTCATAGAAGAACATATGAGGAATATTTTTTGCAAGTAGTTAAACAAGATATTCTTAGATTAAGATGGATCTAGAGAATTATGAATTAAATTTAATTGAATTGTTAAATTGATATAATAATTAGATTTAAATGCAATCTCGTTATTATAGGTAATTTAATTTTTAGTACTTCCTATCTTACTTCTTTCATTATGGAACACTTCTTATTATATATATATATATATATTCTTTAGTAAATTAGCAGAGACCATGGGTGGTTTCCTAATTTGATTTAGTCTCACACCATGTTTTGGTCATGTTTTGGACTCAAACAGATTATATAATTATAGGTGTCGATAAGGGAAAGCACTCACCTATTGGTAAGGAGTAGGAGAGCCTGACACTATGCTGAGGTTTGCGATGCTTCTTAGATTCTTTTTGGTATTTTTTTATTTTTCAACATGTATTGTATATGACTATAGTGTAACCTGTTTAGGATGTTTTCTATATCATGTAACATATAGAATCATCTGCTGTATGATATGAATTCTAGTTATTTAAACTATTACTATTCTAATATTTATTTATGTTGTATGATATTACAAATTTTACTATTTTTATGTTATTTTGTTGTGTTACACTCTTCTAATAACGTAATAGTCTCCCCACTATCACACCTAGGACCTCAATTCTAGTTGTTAGTCTCCAGTGTTTTGGGAAATGTTCTTGAGGCCATGTGGCCCATGGGGCTCAGAGCACTTTTTAGTGGAATCATTGTTTGAGACATTGAAAAGGGGTATAAGAGGTTTCCTTTTCTATGTTTTCATTAATATTTGGTGATATAAGAATGGGATATGAAGGAATATAAATCTTGTAATATTTTTTCCATAGATTAGCTACCCCACGTATAGGGAAAAGTCAAATTTCCTTGAGTTAATTTGTTGATTTTTGAAATTTGATCTATTACAGTTGATTTGATTTCACCATTGGGTGATTCACTTGTGTTGTACTGTTATTATTGAAATTATTGTGGGTTATATATCATTACAACCAGATGAGATGATATTATTACATCTCAATCATCATATATGCAGTTATTTGAAATTACTTTCCATGCATAATATTCATTCCATCAAGAGAGAATCACTAATTTCATTCTTTTTTGATTTGTGTTCTGGTGTATATATTATGACACATATTATATAGATGATAATATTTTTTCCCTGAGGGGTATGAGACCTCTAAGATATGAATTTGGGGGATTAAGTTCCTACATTAAGGAAAATTGTGTTATGATGTTCCATAGGGGGATTCCATGCCTTGGTTCTCAAGGAGTATGGGCCCCCATATATCCAAGATTTGCATTTCCATTGTTGTAACCTTATGAAAGGGGATGTGATAATGATGAAATGAATATGTAAATTATGTTAAACTAAAATGGATTTTGGTAGAGAACTTTACTATACCTGACCATGGTAGTGGAATTTTGGTAGTATCTCTCATTGTTTTGAAACCAAGACATGACCCATGGGGAAGGAATATTGGTGGTTTCTAGAGGAATGATTTTACCTATCATGTTTTGAATATGTGATTATGAGTTATGAACATTGAAAATGATATTAGAACTGAAATGTGTGTTTGGACATGTATAGTCATTCAACAAAGTTATCCTCTAGTTGTATATGAGGAGGGTGGTGGTGATCATACCCCAGAGATGGTAGGCCATGGGCTACTATTGGAGCCTGAAATTATGCCAATTGTTTCACCAACTATTTTAAAATATGAAGTTTCTCATGAATAGTTATTTAAAAGATTTATTAGGTTCATAAAAACATATTTGGGAACACCAGAACATGACATGTCTATGGATGACCTGACGTGAGTGTTCCAATAGAAGAATCCACAAATGTTTTTTGTGGGATGATAGACCACAAACTACATAGTCATGGCTTGAGGCCGTGATTTTGATCTTCAATAATTTAGAGATACATTTTTGAAAGGATAGGAAATCTTATGATTTATATGTTATGTGATTATTCCAGGAGATGGTAGGATGTGATCACATAGGTGGAGCATCATCAGGATATGGCATTGGAATATTTTCAGATAGTATTCTATGATTAATTGTAGATTGAGATGCTTAGGGCCGATAGATCCTAGCTTTTTATTAATCTGGAGTTTAATTATTTTTCAATTATAGACCATTCAACCTGTTTTACTAATCTACAAAAATTCATACAAATTCTAATTGGTGTCGATGCATCGAAGGCAAGGCGATTTGAGGATGGTCTCAGGTACGAAATATAGTCATATGTAAATTTCATCAGGTTGAATAATATTTTTTCTATAGTGAATAAAGCATGGATTATTGAATGTATCATAAGTTAATACAGACATGCGAGCTAGAGTGGTTCTTCACATAGATATTTTACTGTCTCTACTGGCAGAAGGAAGTGTCATCTAAAGCATCCTCATGGTGATACTAGCAGTCAAAATGTATCTTCAGGTAGCAAGGTGAGGGGATACTAGTGCATTATACTGGGTAATACGAGGCCATAGTGTCCAATAGACCTAGAAGTGTGCCGATATTGTGGCAATATGGTCTGTCTATAGTGGTTCTACATAATTTTCCCATCAATAGCTATAGAGAGATGGTCTACATTGACTCCATGTTCTACAGTGGGGTTTGCAGCTTCTATCTAGATAGGGAGTTTGAGTGAAATAGGTCGTTTAGGATGAGATGTTTGTTGTAGTCGGGGTATCTTGAGCCAAGGTTCACAATAACAGTAGGGTGGATCAGCTAAGGGTAGCCAGGTAGGGTCACAGGGTCACCTTATAGGCCATGCATATCCAGTGAAACAAACCCATCGGAAGAAAGATTATGAACCTTCTACTATAAAACATTCTATTATAATATCCTCCTTTTTAGCTTCTATAGTTTTTGATATAGGGGATTTGTATTGTTTTAAATCTGAACCAATTGTGGTGATACAAGGGCCCTGTGTTTCTACAAATGATGGAATGATGAAACAAGACACTCTGTTGGAGATCAAGATGGAAAGTGTGCCTTAGTACAGGAGTTCCCCCTTGAGGTTAGTGGGGGTCCCATTGTATGGTACCTCTATGTACTCAAGATGAAAGGATTTTATATCATTTTGGGGATGGAATAGTTGGTTTCCATTCATGCCTTTATTGATTTCTATCACTATATAGTGAGTTTTACATCACATGAGGGAATATTTTTTCTATACAAGATTGAATGGGATGACTAGGTGAGTCGAGCTAGACCAGAGCATCGTGGGATGTGTGCGATGGAAACCCTAATATTGAGTTTATATATAGATGATCAAGAAGCACATCGACATATTTACATCTAATAGGTGATCATTTCAGGTATGTCTTCCTAGATGACTTTTCATTTTTAACTTAGATGAGAGAGGTAGAGGTCTCTATCGTTCTAGTGATTGGATATACACCGGTATCCATTCCTCCATACATGATGGCCATGATTGTGTTTCAAGAGGTCAAGAGGAAGATAAATGATTTAAGGGTGAATTTTTTCATCCATACTAGTAATTCTCAATGGGGTTCACTACTCCTTTTTGAGGAAAAGGTAAGGGTTCATTGTGGCTATGAATGGATTATTGAAAATTGAACCAGTGGACGGTTAAGAACTAGTATTCTCTATAGTGTATATATGATCTCTTCCACTAACTCTAAGGATATGTGGTTTCTCTGTGATTGATTTGAGATCCGGTTATCATCAGGTGTGTGTTAGACCATCAAACATACCGTGAACAAACTTTAATTAAGGGTATGGTCTGTATGTGTATTTGGTAATGTTGTATGGTCTCACAAACACACTCACAGTCATTATGGAACTAATGAATCAAGTGATCCTCAATATTGTGACTCATTTGTTTTGGTTTTTGTGTATGATATCTTTTTGTATTTTCACAATCGACACACCATACCAAACATCTTGAGATAATTTTTAGTACCCTGATAGATCCTCATTTATATGATAATCTCACAATGTTCTAATTCTAAATGAATTAGATTCACTGCGTGGGTCAAATTATATATGTGGAAGGAGTATCAGTGGACCTAGAAAACATGAGAGAAATAGTTTCCTTGGAGAATACCAGTAAATACATTGAGGTGGTGTTTTTTAGGGATGTGTGGTGGCTACATATTCTTCATACAGGACTTCTCAAGTTTGGTATATTTGTTAATGATATTGACTAAAAATAGCGCGAAGTGTGTATCCAAAGCTTCCTATGAGATGGTCATTCTAGAGAAAAAAGGGAGACTGACTTCAGGTTCGATATTAATTATTCCATAGCCCTGGAAAAGTAACACTATGTACTATGACCCATTTTGAATTGGGCTAACAGAATATATTATGAATGGGGATCTTTTCCTAGCATACGGGTCTAGGTAGTTGAGGCCACATGAGAACAATTACAAGATTCATAATCTATATATAGCTGTGATTGTTCATGCATTATGTTGTTGGATACATTACTTACTGGGTGAGCATTTTGTGGTGTAGACAGACCACAAAATCCTCATGTACATATTAACACAATGTGATATGAATTTGAGGCAGCAAAAGTGGGTTGAATACCTATAGTCATTCAAAATCAAGGATCCCTACATGCTTGGTAAAGGTAATGTAGTGGAAAATGCACTAAGAATGAATACACATATACAAGTAGTGCATTAGGCCAGTGGTGAATGGAAGAATATATAGATATTCTATAAGATGCATTTGGTGGTGAACGACAGCTAGGGGAAAACATTTGTTTCAATTTTCCAATTACTTCTACCCCACTGGAAAGAGTGAGGATGAGGTATCTAACAAATTATGAAATCATAGTTATACTGGAGAGTGTGTTATGTGAGTACCCTCTTCCTAGTTGTACCATAGGCTTGGATGATGTTCGGTGTTTACATGGTCACATGTGGGTCTCTTCAGACATGTATAGGGAACTATTCTGGCACTTTCGTGCTTATGTACAGGTATTGGGTCATGGTTTCTCCAATATATATCCAAATATAAACTGTCAGTATTACTAGACAGGTCTAAAAAGAGAAGTAACTATTTCTTTCCTAAGGTGTTCGAACTATCAGGAGGTGAAGGTGAAACACTAGTGACCATCGAGACTTTTATAGAAGGTACCCATTCCTGAGTGAATATTTTATGAGGTCATAGTGGATTTCTTGATATGTTTTCTAGGGTTAACCCGGGGTAATGATGTCTTTTGGTATATTATTTATAGGATCACAAAGGTTTCACATTTTATACTAATTATGGAAACCATCAATTTTGATGATCTTGGGAGGTTGTACATACGTGAGTTTGTTTGATTTCTTGTGGTACCACATTATATAATTTCAAATATGGACACTTTGTTTACTTCTCATTTCTAGAAAGGGTTATAGAGGGTGATGGGAACATAGTTGCTTTTGAGCATGGCTTACCACCTCTAGATGGATGGCCAATTAGAGAGCACAATTTAGTTTCATGGAAACATGCTTTGGAAATGCGTCCTATATTTTGATGGCACTTAAGAGAGGAATATACCCATGGTTGAGTTCATCTATAATAATATCATTCATGATATTATTCTGATTATTCCATATGAGGATTCATATTGTAGGTCATTCGGATCACGCATGTGATGGAAGGAGGTAAGAGAGGTAGATATGCTAGTACCTCATCTTGTATAGGAGACCATAAATATTGTTTATCTGATTCAGAAGTGAATTGATACTACACAGTCTCATAAAAAACATACATTGATCACAATTAATTATCTCTAGTGTTTGAGGTCGGGGGTCATGTTTTCCTACAAAATTTACCAAGTTTGTGACACAATGGGATCATTAGATAATCTAATATTTCTATGAGATATGTTGGGTCATTCATGGTTATGAAGAGAGTCGAGCTGGTTTCTTATCAGTTGTAGTCACCTTAGTAGTACTAGGATATGCGTGATGTCTTCCATGTTTTTCAGATGAGACATTACATTTTAGACCCATATCAATATTTTCATCCTGAGGAGGTTGAGTCATTGGTAGATGTGTCCTTTAATGAGCATCCTATAAAAAAATTTGGATCATATCACAATGTTTCTCTATAGTAGGTCTGTTTGTTTAGTACGGGTTCATTGGCAGCATGGTCGAGTATAGGATGAGACCTTTGAGAGGGAGGCTGATGTATGATCACAGTGGCCTAATTTGATCTATAATATATTTTCACCACCATTGGAAGGTAAATTTTGAGAAATATTTATTCAAGGGGGAAGTTTGTAAGACACCAGATCTTCTTTGAGTTATGGATCATATTTTTTTATCAATTAATAGTATAAATTCTTAAAAGAGGCCTAATGTGAGTGTTTGTTGGGGTCACCGAAGGCTTGACGGTGTTTGGGGATTGTTCAGAGCCCGGAATCGAGATTTTGGGTGTTTTTATCCAAGCGCATGATTGGTGAAACTTGTGTGGGGGTAGGTAGCATGGTTTGACTAAACCATACAAGGATGGAATGTGGGGGCCTACCAACTGCATGGTTTAAGGAAACCATATAGGGGGTGCGCCTATTTGCATGACATGGCCTGCAATTTTAGAATTATTTTAGAGAGGGTTTTATCATGGTTTTTACAAGGTTTATAAACTGTGTTGGGGTAACTGTGTGACTACCCCTTTCTACATGAAAAAAAACCATGAAAAATGGGGGATGGTTAGAAAAATCATACACCTAAACAGCGTGACCCATGTTTTTGGGTAAAATGACCAAATTTTTCCATGGAGGGTTCTAAATGTAAATAATATTTATCCTTATCTTGTATCATAGTAGGGGAATCGTGGGAGAGCCTCCTTTGATGGTTATTCTTCTTTTTCAGATTGTCACTATGCCCAACCACTGTATTGAGTGTCATTCATCTCCTTGGATCTACAATGGTAAGGCCTTGATTCCTTTTTACCAATTATTGATTCTTCTATATATCAATTGTGCTATTTGGATTTACACTGATATGACTTAATATCTCAGTCTTCAACCATTCATTATATTTTTTCCAAACCAGGGAGAATCAGAACATAATAATGGTCAAGCTATCTATAACCAGACTATGGTAGGTGGTCTAGTGCTTTTCATTATATGTTGAACTCCTTATATTTGGAGGAGTTCCTCATAATTATTTTTGGTGTGTCACCCTGATTTATAATTTAACCATGTTGTTTCCTATTGATTTTTACAAAATTGAATTGTTGTTTTAATAAATGGAATAGGTTTTATACCTTGATTATTGACCACCCCATGGTTGATTTCCCATGGATGTCTTTTTATGGTCATTTGGACTAGGATTCCTATGAGGAATGCTTTTGATTCCCTTTTATGGGTTGATAAAAATAAAATTGGTTTTAAATTGATTTACAATACCGAATTATTTTAATCAAATTGTTTAAGTTTATGGGATGGTTTAATTTCCCCTTCAACTTTGTATTCATACGCTTATTAAAGTATGTTTGGAATGAACTCCTCTAATTATGAACATGCCAACATGAGTTGATGTAACACCCCAGGTAAATAAAGAATATGTAATTATTATATTTATCCATATTTGTGAATAAAATATTAATATGACTTTAAAGGGGACACTATGCTCGATGGCATACCCAACACGCAACAACGAGTTTCTTGGGAATATTACGTTGCACTCTAATAATAAAATAATATTATTTTATATGGTAGTTAACATGTAGCCATTGTATTGGCGGTAATGGATAGAAATAAATAAAATATTATTATAAATATTTTTAAATGTTTTTACATTTATCCAATAAAAGATAAAGGCTAAAAATATGGAAAGAATTCAATTTTAGGCGTATATGCCCTGGTTTTCACTAAAGGGTCACGTATCGCCTTTTGATGGAGAATCGTCGTTAAATATAGTTTTTTTCACTCTTATACATTCAATTGGACCAAATAAAACTCTTCTTAAGAATTAGGACATCAAAATTTACTTTGTGTAAATTTTTGGTATCTTTCCGATAAATTTCATTTTTTAAATGAATAATGTAAAATGTTGTATTTTAATTCAAAACCACTTTTTAATATAATTTATTTATATGATTATATTATCTTGTGAATTGGTTTTAAATTGAAATTAGAATATATTTTTACCGTTAAATCCAATAGTGGTCGTTGTAATTAATTTCACTTTGAAATCAGACTTAAACCAGTGTCAATCTTTTGATACTTATTGTTTCATAAAAACACGCTATTTGATCTGACAGTGGGAATTAATTATTAAATTAATTAATGTGACTTATATGTTATGAATTTTATAAAATAAAAATCATTTTTTAATTCGGAATATCAAATATAGATTAGGTTGAATTTTTGGTAATTTTCTGAAAAACTCCAATTTTTGATGAATAGTGAAACCACTAAGTGGTAATCAAGCAAACTGATTTTTCAGTTAAATGAAAGTTTACCACTAATGTGTATTGAATTTTGAAAATCCGACATACATGGTTGTCATTAGTATGTAAAATGTGGTTCAATGGGATGAAAATAATATTTTGGTGAATATTAACTTTTTTTCATTAATCGCGATTAGAGGTAATTAGTGTAATTTTAGGTAAAAATGATATTATAAAAATATGAAAACACCATGAAACTTGTCCTACCCCTATTGGATGAGTCATGGCCGACCAAGACAACCCATGGGTCAACTTGGGGACCCCATGGAGCCACTTTGGTTGGAAAATGACATTAATATATATTTATTTAATGTTAAAATTAAATTGACACAAACATGAGTTGTTTTACTAAAACAGTTTTTAAGTGGGGTTACACAAGTCCAAAGTTTGACTATAAATATTAATTAGAAAACTAAAAATATTTCCTTCATCATAGTATATTTCTTATAATTTTTAGATATTAAATAAAATAATTTAATTACGACATCATGATGATGCAACGATGACCTCATTAATGAACAGTTTAAATAAAATGAAACGATAATATAAAATCTAAGACCTACACTTGTCCAAAAACTATTTTATGGGAATATTTCGAAGACTTATCATCTTATCTTATAAATATATCAATGTGGGTCCTTATAAATTCGAAACACTTTTGAAAACAAAATAATAGTTTCATGATTTCCAAAAGTGCCCCTCCTCTCCTCTTATAAAAGGCCCCCACCTCTACCTCATTTCACACACTCCTCAAGACTTTGGCT
Source organism: Viscum album (assembly GCA_963277665.1). Lineage (NCBI taxonomy): Eukaryota > Viridiplantae > Streptophyta > Magnoliopsida > Santalales > Viscaceae > Viscum > Viscum album. The sequence goes on along the minus strand of OY728164.1, from coordinate 1,519,612,997 downwards.
CGGCCATAACCTGACCATTTACTCTCTCCACATCCCTCTACTCATCCTAGAGGATTCCATTTGGGCAGAATCCTTTCAAAGGAAGCCTTTAAGCTCAAATCAAAAGGAGTTACACTTTTAAAGGTAATTCATTCTCTCATGTTCATTTGTATTATTTTGCTTCTCCAACCCCCTAAACACTTTTTATTTAATTATTTTGTAACAAAAACAGTATCTTAAATATACTAGGATGTTGTTATAAGATTTATTCGAGCTAAACTCTCACAAAACAACATCAAATGGTTAAAGAACATACGGTTTCTGTGGATGGCGAAATTCTGCCTCCCGAAACGATGATTGTTCAACACTCATATAACACCTTCAAAGGTGGACATTTAGATGAAACTATATTTATATATGATATATAATATGTTTATGTTTTACTTAAGCTTCTGTATTTTCATTTGTTTCATACCTTTATGGTTTCCATTGTGGGTAAACACGATAATTTCATTTTAGGAAGTGCGGACTACCGCCCCCTCAAAGTGATTTGATTCGTTAATGCCATACATGGGACGTATAAAGTATGGATTTAAAGTTATTATATATGATTTTATACTGGAATTATAATATAACTCTATATCATTATTGTTTCTTTCCATTAAAGTATGAGATAGAAATGAACGTAGCGTTCATGCGTACGTACGGCTTACCGTCTCCATGAACGGTGCATTTCATTTCTTACCTCTAAATGATTATGTAATATTATAAATAAATGTATATTCTGGATATATATGATATATATGTTATCAAAATCATGAATATCATTCTGTATATAATGAACCTTTGACCACACAAAGAACATGTAATTGTAAGAAGTCCATTTTCGACTAAAGAACCAAATATTGAAAAAACAAACATTATTAACTTAAATGATTACATAATGTTTATAACATTGAAATAAGTGATATAAAAGGAATAATGAAATTTAATAAGGTTCATAAGAAAGTATAAATTAACTCAAGTTTATTATTCAAGACGTTAAAGAATGATCGAGTCAAGTTGGACCTGAGGTAAGTGATCCTACTCCTCTCTTTCTTTATAAGTACACTCTTTTATGTCATTCCTTTTAAAGCTCATATTTCTTGTCATTGGGATGTTCTTTTATATTAATATTACTGTAATTTTTAGTTTTATGTGATGAGAGACCCTATTCTCTCTCATCAATCCATTTTGGATGTTTTGAGTGGCGCCGTTAGGCTGCCGAGTTTTCGTAAGGGATATTTCATCTCACTTTTATTCCCGTGAGATTTATGCTACATTTGCGACAATTTCCTTTGAGTGGTGTATGTAATGCCCATTATTTTACTCATTGTGTAATATAATTTCTTTTATGAGTATTTACATCAAGGTTGTATTGTCCTTCTTTCACGAGGTGTATGCTTCGAAAGATACCCATGTCGGTAAGGGAACCTTTCACCCTCCTCTTTTTAAAAGACTTATTTTGTTGGGTCTTTTAATTTACATATTGTTATGTTGGGATATGTTCTCATATATCCTTATTGATGTAAATTTTATGTCCATGTGATGATATACCCTTTTTTTATCTCTCATCAACTCATTTTGATGTGACACCGTTAGGCTGTCAAGGGAACTTCTTAACCCAATTTCGATTTCTTTGGGTTAAACATGTAGTTATTGAATGTGTCATCCTTTGAATATGTGTGAATGACCTTTGATTATTCTAAACTTAATATCCACTTATATTTGGTGTATTCTTTTGTCACACATAATTATGTAATTGATTTATCCTTAAACCAAGGATACTGTCTTTGTATGGGACTTCGTCTCAATCTCCTTTCATTGAGGCATATTTTAATTTATACACAACCTTATTTTATACGATGTATAAACCCCTTTGACTTTTACTCTTATTCAAAAGAAATCTTTTTTATACGAAGCGTTTTACTAAACGACAAAAGGGAATGTTTTTCTTGTCGTACGTATGCGGCGACAACGACTTCTCCGCCGCTGTGACCATTATTTGAGTTTCGGCTTCCTCTACAAGCCATAATTTATTTTTAAATGAAAAAGTAAATACCATGTTTTACTTTGGTTTTGAAAATGGTTTTCATAATGTTTTTATATCAATGTGTTGTATTGATATCTCGTGATTTAAATGTGGAAATGTTATGTTTCTTTTATGCATGTTTTATGAATTATGTTATGGTTCTTGGGCATTATTATGAAGAAAGGTGGTTCTATGATAATCTAAGGGAGGGTGAGCCCGTTATAGCTCTCCAATGCATTGGGTAACATGAAGGAGTGAAACGTTTAGGTTTCTCCGAAGAGATTTAGGGAATATACTGTGATGGGTATTCCAAACATAACCAAGAGGGTTACTCCCTACGTAAGAATGTTATGAATGCCTCAAGATACCTTTATGTCTTATGATTTCTATGATTTATTCATGATTTTATGAGGTAAGTTAAAGTGCCTATGTTTTATGGGTAAAGTATGATTTCATCCTTATGTATATATAAACTCATGTTTCACTTCCATATTTCTATAACCCTTACTGAGCTTTTTATGCTCATCCCATGTTTTTGAAATGTTTTTCACAGGACCTAAAGTTGAATAGGGTCAAGGGTGGGATCAAGAAATGTCAAGCTGTCCAAAAACAAGGAACTAGACATGACTCTTTTGTTCAAGAGTTTTTATTTTGTGAAAAAAATGGAAGCTGAGTAGATGTGTCTACTTTTTAATCTTTGAGATGTAATAATCATGTCCTAATTCTCTAAAACTCTAAACCTGAAAAGATCCTCAATGTGTAATCTTGTGATAACTCAAGATTATGTAAGGATTAAGGCTGAGGCCTTATAGTTGATTAATGTTTAGTCTAGGTAATAGTTTATTTAATATATGATTCTTGTAATGAGAAATATTCCCATGTGAGTAACTTAAATGCCAAACCATTGAGGTTGGTCCTTATGTGAGACACCCCTCGGTGGTGAGTTATATTAGATTATACTATTTGTGACCTTAGTATGTCTAATGAAATGTTTAATTGAATGTGTTATGGTGAAGTGATAATTACTATTGGGAGAATCATAGATTTTACTTATAATTCCATGGATGGGATCATAAGACTATTTTACCTTTTCCAATGACAGAACAATGGATACAATTAGAATGACCAGAACAGATTCAAATGGATTTTTCTATTTAACCTATGAGTGACCAATGGATTCTACAGATAGGCTCATATATGGAATTCTTATATGAAAAGTAAACCATGAATCATTTGAGGGATTCCATGGATGGGAAAAAGAGTCACTTGACTATATGCCAGGAGTTATACATGGGGTTTCTATATAGTTCCTCTATTGAAATGATCATGGATGTTAACTTATACCACACCTAGAGTGATATCAGGTACCTGAGAGGTTCATCGGGATATTCTTGTAGGGTGTTGGTGGATCTCCACCTAGATTGATTCACGAATACTATCTTTGGAATATCATGTACATGATTAAGATATAATTTATTTTTTAAATAGAATTATTTATGATGTTTCTTCCAATCAAAAGAAGATGCTTGGATTCAATATTCACAACTTCATGTGTGGATGGCCTTATGAAGAATCTATTGTGGTTAAAATTATATGGGTGATTCTAGGCTTGAGATGGACCTCGAGACTTATGAATTCAATGTAATTAAAATTTCAAATAGAAAAAAATGAAATTTAAATGGTAACAATTCCTTATAGGTAGTTTACTTTTGAGTTCTTCGTCGATTAATTCTTTAATTAAGGCACATTGCCTCTTATATATTTTCAATGACATATTGTCATTGACCATGGGTGGTTGCCTATTGAGATTTAGTCTCACACCCTTTTTGTGTCATGTTTTGGATCCAAATAGATTATATGATTGTAGGTGTTAATAATAGTAAGATTCATCCTAGAGGTACATGATATGATTCTTAGGATCATGAGATAATGGGACCGAGCTGAGTCTTGTGATACTTATAATGTTACTTTTTGTTTTTTTACTTTTGGAACATGTATTTTATAGGACTGAAATGTAACATATTTTGACTATTTTATAGAACATCTAACATGTAGCATCATAAATTTTATGATATGTCTTCTGGTTATTTAAACCATCAGTCATTCTCTTTTTACATTTATTATATAATATTGATAATTCTTTAATTTGTATGTTATTTCATGGTGTTACACTATAAAACTGAAGGAATAGTATCCCTATTATCACACCTAGGACTAGGCTGATATATTGTAGCTTCTGGAATTCAGAGAGATTCACTTGATTCCATTTGTTCAACCTAGCTTGGAGCACTATCGAGTTGCATTTGTGTTTAGAAAATTACATGGACTATGTCAACTACTTCACCAAACTAGTTTTTTTCATTCATGAGATTATACGTAATGATAATTTCAATATCGTAGGTTTTATATGTACTTGAAACTGGATACTTCATCTCAATATTTTACACTAAACATACTAACTATGACGAGTTTGTAGAATGATTCATGATGGATTAATTTTAAAAGTTTGGTATATTTGGGCTAGTTATGATTACTATTATACCCAGTGATGGTTTTAGTGGACCCCTTGGAATGAATTGTAATTGGAATTTGATTCTCATTTATTTTGGAAGTGCCACCCAATTGATGATTATACCATACCTTCAATAGTAGAATGCATTTGAATATAGATCACTAATTGTTTGAAATGATATGGAACATGAGATATACTCTCCCTCTACCACCTATAATATATAACTCATGCATTCAAAAAGATTGATTATAGATTTCATGATAGCGATTATCAACTCCATGTTATAGAATATGGTTTTAATTAGCATAACATAATTTAATATAGTCATATGTTTCAAATACTATAGATTTATAGCCATAAGACTCTATAATAATGTTGTTAAATATAGTGGAGTAGTATCTGGTGGATGTTGGATTTGAACCTAAAACTGTTTTATGTAAAACATTTATGTAGTGGTCATTATCAACTTCATTATTTAGTACTAAGGGAATCATTCATTTATATCAACCCACTTCATGAAAATTTTAAGAATATAAGTTAACCCATTCCCTTGGTTATGGACTTGGTGGTACCTTTTAGAATGAATATGTTATTGTTTTTTTGATGTTATTTTTTCTATTATTGTATAAAATGTTGAGTAGGTTTGAGATTTTATGAATCACAAAATCGATCACTTTTATTTCATCTATGAATGGATTGGTTGCTTTCACAAAATGTAGTAATTTTTTTTTATCATGAGCTAGTGTACTCAACTACCTCTAGTGGAGGCCTCGATTTTTTTAAAGATAGTTCGATATTAGTCCATGAAGATAAGAAAACACTATAGTATGAAAATCAAAATTAATATCTTCATTCATAGTAGAACATAAAGACAAACAATTTTGTGGTGTGTTTCCTTCGGTGGTAAGAGTACTTCTCTAGCTATTTATAGAACACTTATCTGGTCTACATATGAAGTGGAGAGTTTCATTTTAATTGAATTTGGATCTTGGAAACCTACCAATATACATTCTTTCCTCCCATGGGTAACACGTAGAATTAATTTAATAGAACCTTATGTTTGATTATTTTAAACCCTAAAGGATTTGTTAATCTATGTGTATCTATTTTGTAATCCCCAATGATTTTCAACATAAAAGATTATGGGAATCTATATTTATGTATATACTACCAGAATAATAACTAGGAAATGATTAATAATAAGTATCATTTCCCCATATTGATGAATTATTTCATCAATTAGAGGGGAAAAATATGTTCTCAAAATTACACCTTCAGTCTGGATATCATCATCGCTATGTTATGGAGTCAAATATTCCAAAGACCTAATTATAGAGAAGGTATTGCCACATGAAATATCTTATGATGTTTTTGGAATGACTAACAATATAAATACATTTAATGGATTTTATGAATCAGAATCTATATTGGCACTGATATTCCATATTAATGGTATTTTTGGTTGAAAATATGGATTACATGAGATTAGAAGAAGTAAATGAGAAACAAATAAAATTAATTTTATATATCCTGATGGATCACCAAATTTATATTAATCTATAAAAATTTCATTTCTAGATTCATGCTATTTATTTCATAGGATATTAGGTTTCATAACATTACAAAATAGTTGAACCTGAAAGTTGAATGTTGTTTTTTATGTGAGGATTTATAAAATTTATTTGATATTAAATGTTTCTTGGGTTTGGTAGGATATTATCAGTGGTTTGTAATGGAATTCATGATGATTACATCTCCATTTATTAATTATACTATGAAAGGGTTAAAATTCATATGGAATTCTATTTGTTAGAATCCTTTTGATGAATTGATGCAATGTATGACCTTGACACAAAATTTGACTTAACTAAAAAAGGGAATACATGTTGGGTGTTTTTTAGGCTTCAGTTTCATGGTTAGGATGTGTAATTATGCTGAGAGATCATCTTGTTGAATATAAATCAATTAAAATTATTCTGTATGAGAAAAATCATCACATACCTAATTCAGAACATATAGTTGGTTTGTATTCTATTAGTATTTAGAGACATTGTAACATTGGGGAATAGTTCACTCTTAATTCTGGCCATAGCATTTTATGTGAAATTCTTTATCAAAAGATCCTACAAATTCAGAAAATATGATTGGTGGAGTATCTTTAGGCCTTTGACATTAACATTTCATATACCATAGGAAAGTGTATTTTTAATACTTTTCATATAAACATTCCCTCTCAATCAGCGATGGAATAAAAATGAACAAAACATCATATGATTCACCACTCGAATGCTTTTGGATGAAATGGAAGAATGGTCTAGTGTTGTTATGGCTACTAGTTAGTTGATTCCATCTCTTTTCAAATGGATTTTTCATGAGTAAAAATATCTTTAATAGCTATGAGGTATCAATAACTATTTGTATGGTGGGGATACCAATGCTAAGTAGCATATTTCACTGGGATTCATTCTGTATCTTCTAAGCCAATATTACATTTCTTCCTATATGGAGAGGGTTATATTATAAATTTTTCCTTATTCTAAATTGGATTGTTATCCTAATACAATGAATATATACTACGAAATAATGTTTCAGTTTTGGTGTCCATTATTGTAAAACAACATAGAATATTTTTCACTGCATTTTAATATGTTTCAGAAGATTAAAGTCAATCCCCAAAATCGTTTCAGCATTTTTTATTCTCTCCATATGACTATCTTTAAAAGGGGTTATTAATTTATGGATTTCATCATTTTGTTACCATAGACTCCCTAAGGAAATAATTTCATTGGGGTGGTGATTGATCAAACAACCAGTTAATATCATTTCATTCGGAGATACACCACCAAGGTTAGTTATTCAAGAATGTTATTCATTCAGTAGATCATGAAGTTTTATGGGATGTAATTTTCTATCCCTTTGGATAGGGACCGCTTGTTTACCTCATAGTTTTGGAAAGGCTTCCATTAGATGAAAGTTTCTCAAGATAAATTAAGTAAGTATTTCCTTCCTATCATATATAGAATAATTTAGTGAGTAATTCATATTTTGGATAGTATATTACATGATTTAATCATGAACATTGGAGGATATTTGGATAACTAATTTGGATTGGTTGAGATCTATTATAATAATATTAACCGGTTGTCTATCAAAATAGATCCCATTAAGGATTTTTATTATCATACACGTAAATAAACATTTTAAAGGTTGGAGGATGAGGTGATATATGATTTAGGACCAATAAAATATCTTGATACAAAAGTGAAAAATCATATTATCTAACAATGACTACTTATAGTTCAATGTTGGGATACATCTTATACAGTACATCAGAGATGTCCTATCGAATATTCTATATGTGGTCAGGTGTTTCCAAATCATTCACCTTGGTTGGGTCATTTTAGGATTAGGAATTAAGGTAAATTTTATATGAGATATGTGGGACCTTTTGATATCATTCTGTGATTTCAATAATTGGCTTACCAGTTATATTTAAAATTTCAATATATTTTTATCCATGATATTTTCCATGTGACTCAGCATTAGAAGACTCTTATTATTCCATATCATGTTTTGAATGTATATGATCTTGATCTGAAGCAGAATATGTACGTATCTAAATAAAAAATTTATATTATTGATTATAATAAAAATATCTATATTGAAAATATATTTGACAGGTGCGAGTGGTGTGGTAGGACAGAATGGATTCACCAGAATTATTTGAATGGGAATTGATGATGATGGAGCAATGATATAATATTTTAATTGATAAATCTTCGTGGGATAGAATTTCATGAGATAAAAGGTGATATGGTTGGAATAATTATCACATCAAAATTTCAATTTTATGAAAATATATTCATTTTCTTGAAAATCTTGTTATTTGAACTATTCTCAGGTCATTCAGGGTGGTTTTTGTGAATTGTTTTCTGTTTTTTGGCATTTTCATGATTCTCACATAGTCCTAAAAATATATATGACATTCCTAAGATACATTGAGAGATAAATTAGTTTGGGATATAGAAGTTGTTCACATTGTGTGCTCAGTTATGAATTCTATGTGACCCAACCATGTGGAATTTCTATTATATATAACCAGGTGCATAGTTTTATAAACCATGTGATGATAATTAATTAAATCTTATAAAAATCAACCTAAAATGACTCTATATGATGTTATGGATTGGAATATTTTTTTTAAAAAAATATAATCTGTTTTATAAACTCGTTTTTTGAAGGAAACGTAGTGAATAGATCTACCTAGTTTGATTTGGGTTTATTTGTAAATGTTCATGGTAAGTTGCTGATATTATATCTCTTAATCAAGGGTCTATTGAATTGAATTAAATTTATTGGGTTCATTGTGATTATGGAACTCATTTTCATCTAAGTATTATTATTCCCTCTAGGTATGTGGATTTCATTTGATTTTCATTAATACCATGTGTCAAAGGTAGGTACATTCATGAAATTACAATGTATTATAAACCAATAATATTACATTGTTTAAATAGATTATTATAAATTGTTTTGTATGTTTAATTATGATAATTGATATTTTATAGCCTATGAATCTTTCATAAAATAGATTTGGAAATTTTTATTTAAAATGAGTATGTATTTAAAAACATATTTTTATTTTGAATTTGGTAAGATTGATAATTAATGGAAGCAATTCCAATGAATTATTAATAAAATTAATTTGAAAGTCTATTACTATTGTCTTCTAATGAAATTAAAGGAATTCATGTGTTCGGTAAGAAAAATTATAACCTAGAATACATAAGAGGGTAATATATCATGACATGATTGCTATGATAATTTATCCCAACCTAGAATGGCATTACACTACAACTCTAAAAAAGTCGTGTTATACAACGGGGTTCATTTTTTTGTGTTATCTTATCCCCGTGCACATTTTTCTAGTGATTCAAATAGAAATCATCATATATTCAGCGAGATGTGAGGATACTAGTTTACCCAGAACTAATTAATAATTTGGATCGACCACCATGATTATCAAATTTGAAATGACTATTTATGCATTCTATGAGAAAAATTATTCTATGAGGTTATTTATACTTCTATGAATTGATAAATTTCCATGTTTAGTTTTGAATTGTGAAAAATGATATTTCACGCATTTTTAAAAATGAATATAATTAGTTTATTTGTCAAATAATTCTTATAAAAAATCATGGGATCCTACTATGATTATTTCCTTATTATGTCCACATACCATTAGGTGTGTGTATATCCTCTTTTATTTAACATAAGTAAAATAATGTGACTACATGGTGGTGTTGGTTATTAATGTAAGTTGGCTATGGGATTTTGATGGTGATATGGTGGGGTGTTCACCCACTAATATCATTGAGATTGGTTTTTTTGTCTCAGATAAATTGATTTCCATTTTTTGGTTTGGGACATCTATTTCTTTATAATATTTATCTTCTGATGTATGACTTTGAATTGGAATGTTTCCTTTCTATTATAAATTCCTTCAATAGATTAGTTTCTTTATTATGGTAAAAATAATTTCCAACTCCATTTATTTACTATAAGGAAATTTTTTCCAACCTGAGGGGATTTGGAATACCCATTGGGCCCTGCCATTGGTAATCTTGGGTGTCTAGTTCAGGTATGACCCAGGTTGGATCATGACAATCAATACCCATATATTAATTTTAAAAATAAAAAATTAATATGTGGGTTATAATTTTTTATAAATGATTTGTATTAAGTAAAATAAATATGAATAAATGTATTATTAATATGAATAATAAGCCTAATGTTTTTTATATATGTATTTATATTGAATCCAATGATGTGGACATCTGAGGTAAGAGTTTTTCAAATCTCACATTTAAATCATAATTGCTTATATTGAAATTTCGATTAGGTGAAATTGTATGTTATTTAAATCTAAAACCATATATATTATTTATATTTTTTTTATATTTTTGACTATACATTTCTTTATACCATTTCACATCCTTTTGGTTCATAATTAAACCAAACAGATGATTGTAATTGGATCTAAGCTTATCTATTGTTTTTAGTCTGGAATATTTATCCATCACATCCATGTTTTTTTTATTATTTTAAGGACATACTCATCCATAATTCTAAAATTTAATAAGGTTACTTTAACTTATCATTTACAATCATTTTAATTATAATAAAATAATATTTGTTAACATTTACACATAGTCTCTTTCTCACACCATTTACTACAATTTTCTTTATAATCATTCTTGTACATGTTTTCATGGTTTTACAATATAATTTTTTTTTCATTAATTGTTATGAAAAGAATAATTTATAATTTTAATAATTTAAAAATAAATTTTATCAAATAATTAAAGAGTATTTTTTCTTAATTTTATAAGTAATATTACAGTTTTTGTACAAAAGTTGTCAATCTTCGCCAACATCCTTTACTGTTTCATAAAAAAAATATGGATATTCTCAAATGAAGCCATAAAAAATATCCCTTTGATTATATTTTGAAAATTTATTATGTAAATCATCATTAAAATCATTTCATTCTCACATGTTAATTATTATCTTTTATAATTATAAATCATTTAATGTTCTTCTGAAAAATATATGTACGGTATTTCATTTTGTGACAAAAGGTACAAAATTATATATCCCTCCATTATATTAGGTAGTGATTTAGATCACATGATATGAAATTAAATGGATTGGGGAGTAAACCCAATCCATTATGGGACATTTTCCACTATTTTTATAGGAATGGGTAGTGAGTTAAATCAATTAATGGACTTTATATACTATGTTTAGGGGAATAGGGAGTAAACTCTATCAATTAAGGGTCTATATACACAATGTTTATGGGAATGGAGCATGAAACCAATAAACTAAGGGAATATATCCACTATGTTTATATGAATGCGGGTTGAACCCAACATTTATGAGACTCTTCCCACTATGTGTATGGGAATTTCTAGTGAATCGAACAAACTATGGGAAAAATTCCACAGTGTAATGGAATCCTAGGAAGTGTGAATTGAAATATAAAATTATTTTCCTATATTTATGAATAAAACAATATATTATACTATATTTCTAGGATATTTCACATTATTATGGTGTGTTTCCGTGGATTGTGATATTAACCAAATGAGTTCACTTTCATATTTCTCAATTCTCAGGTTTTGTTGAAATCATTATGTCATTAATCATTATTTATGATTCATGTTTTATTAGTTATGAGTTTAAAATATTATGTTTATAAAAATTTATTATATTCCCAATCCCACATGTTAATCATAGATTCACTTATGATCTCCTACTATTATCTCTTATGTTTACACATATCGTTCTTCTGAGCTGAAGTCATTCCTATATCTCCATTCACTATGAAAGGAAGATGGGTATTATGTAAAATATACCAAGAACAATATCATGTGCAGAGAATTGTATGTGTAATGTTGTATAGATTTTTGTAATTTTTTTTCTTATCTATGAAATATATAAATAAATAATACATTTTGGGCCTAATAGGATTATTTAATAATGAGATAATATAAAAAATTATGTATGGGTTTGGGTCATCTTTTATTGTATTTGAGTAAGAGTAAAATGTTTGTTGTTTATGTGTGGAATTATAGAGTGCGCTAATATGGTCATTCAATTTCTATAAAACTAGATTGTAGTTATTTTGGAAGATTATATTACTGATTGGTATAGAAAAAATAATGGAATTCTAGGTTAAAAAAATAGGATTAAAAATATATCAAATTATGTTATTGTTGAATGAATAGTGTCATTTGATGAAATAGAAGTGTCATATAAAGAGACATAATAGGATAGATTTTTCATTTCTATATAATTGTTTAATATTATTTTATAGTATATTCTAAAGAATCTAAGTAAGATATATTTTTTTTCATTTGGGGGGAACCATGATTAGGAAATTATTTTTTTCAAATGTATTTCTCTAGATATTCTCATATCTTATAACTTGCTAAGTAGACATATTTATCACAAATGGTTATTCAATAATATAGAAATATATCAGTTTAAATTACCTTAAAATAATTATTTCATATAGTATAAGTCACATAAAATCACATTAAAAACACAATATAAACGTTATAAATGATGAATTAATGAAATAATAGAAATTAAAAAAAAAATTACCAAGGGAATAATTACTTGACTTGGGGAATAGTAATATGACTATTAGGAATAATAATCTGAACAATAGAATTGTAACCTAACCAATGAATTTATAATAAAAAAATATCCATCTTATAAATAATAAAATGATATAATTATACCATAATATATATATATATATATATGAATTTTTTGAAAAAATTAAATTAATTAATGATTATTTTATAATACAAAATATTTAATAACTTTTTTAATGATTATATTGGTTTAAAATAAAATATATTTTCATAAAATGTATTCATAAATAAATATTTCTTTATCATATGACTAAAGGAAAACTCTATCAGACCTTAATTAATTTTTTCAATGTGTCTTAAAATTAGTTATAATTTTGAAATATGTATTTCCTGAATAAATAATGATTTTAATTAAAAAATTCCACATTTTTTAGAATTGTTTTTCTAAAAGTTAAAACCACTTTTGACTAATAAATTTCTAAAACTGATCAGGTGGATTTTATTCAGAATCTTGGAAAATAGTTGAATTTTTATTGAATAATGAAATATAGTATATTTTGGTATTAAAAAAATAAAAGATTTTTTCGTAGATGAGTCATTGATTATGTAATTGGACATTACTAAGAACAATCCACCCAAATTACAAGTATTTATTCATGGTTATAAAAATTAATCATTTACATGATCCAAAATAATACAATAATTAACATATTAATCAAAAAACATCTCTCTTATCTACATCAAATACCACCCTTCATCACCTCTTCCCCTCAAAAATTATAAGCTATAAAGATTTTCTAATTTCTACCCAATACATTTCCCATGTCTCTATTCCACATACAAGATACATTTTTCTCAATAAAGTACCAAAACTAATTTCTCTATGGGGGTTCCCAAGGAGAATAAATTCAAGAGGTAAAATAAATATTCTCATTCTTTTAATTTAAATTCATTTATTATTATCTTCTATCCTACCCTGCCCCAAAATTTCTTGATAACTAAAATATATTATATAAACATGAATGTTATTATGTTATGGGAACAAACCTTCATCATGTCTCTTTTCCGTCCCTTTTATTCATAAAATGAAAATATCATTTGTGAGTTTTTGACTTATTGGTTTTGAGAATGACATGTTTTCATTTTCCTTTACTGCCTTTAATGTTGGCAATAAAACTTTTTTAATGGTTGAAAATGATTTTCATTTTATATAAATTTCTTATGTTTTCGAACTAAAATGTATATATACTATCAAATAAATTAATAGATAAATTCATGATGATAAAAATACTGCAAATTTAATATAAAAAATTAAAATTATCGTCTTATGTAATGAATAATATTAATATATGGAAATAAAATAATACATAATACCATTAAATATTTTTATGTTCATTAAAAACATATAATTTTAATTTTTTATTATTATTTTCATTTAAATGATCTTTTATACATTTATACAAGTTAACCGATCATGAAAACTAAGAAAATAAAAACTCCTGAACTATGATAGATGAACAATGTTTTCCAAAAGTACTCTTCTTTATAAAAACACTTCTTTTACTCATCTTGAGATTTTTTTTCAATTGACTCAAGAATAGTTTTTTTTATACCATGTAAGCCATTCCCATTTTTTTGGAACCCCAATGTTTATTCTTTAATTTATTATCATGAAAACCATTACTTTAGGTGGGTTATTTTATGTCTAGGATTGATATGTGTCCTTTTTGGAATGGATGATTTTGTAAATGTTATGATGCTATTAGTGTTCCCAGAATAATATAGTTCTCTAATGTCTTAGGTAATATGATGTATCTCTTGAGCTGAGGAAAAATATGTCTGAAAGTAATGCTATCTATCTACACAATGATGATTTTATGATTATGAAAACTATGTTATGTGTGAACATGATGATAGATTTGTTCCCAACTATTTGTGGTATTTGACCCCTAAGACATGATGTTTCATTTTTATTCAATTCCACATTCCATGAATTTTTCTAATGATACATAACATTATTATGTTCATGATCCTATTAGTTTTTTTATGATTATTATGTTTCTCACCTAGGTTTTATTGTTCAAAGATCTTATCTATCCTCTTACGAGTATTTCAGGTCACACCTTTCATCAATCTACATGCACAGGTTATTGGATGTACTAAGAATAATATAATGGCCACTAAAAAGATAGAGAAGTAGGAATTAAATAATTTTTATGGTTTACTATGTCATGGTTATGTATAAACATAATTTTTATAAGACACTAAACCATTTGATCCAGAATTTCTAATACTATTATATTTTTTACCTTTGAAATGATTTCATAGTTATATATGAAAATATAGGGTCTTTATATTTTGTATCATATCACAGTTCAGTGAATTTGAGACATATGATTAGTGAACATTAGGGAAAATGCCTAGTATGAGACTAAGTGTATGTAATCTCCCATGAAACTTTAATTTATAAAAATAATAAACATAAGGATCCCACAAGATTTTCATTTAGAGGGAATTTCATAATGAAATAAATTATTTATTTATAACATGTTAAATTATGTTTTGTTCAAACATTTTATATTTTAGAAAATGGTGGGAAATTGGACAAACAAGGCTATTAATCAATTTTATGGAAGATGCTATGAATTCCTATATGAAATCCCCATTTCCATTATAGGTGGAGTTCAATATTCTATATTGAAGATTACAATGTTGTCTCATGCTGTGCATAACAGTGTGAAGAATGTAGAACGTCCTACATCACCTAAAAGAGACCAACTAGATATCAAATTTTTAATGCTGAAATGATGACTGAGGTTAATTGGATCTTCAAAACCACTTATCATGGAATAGTCAGGTGACTAAATGGAGAATCTTTTTTTTCTTCACATTTTCATGTTGTATATGGGGACTCTATCTATTTATCATTTATATGGAGAGGCCGATCAATAGTAGGTTTTGATTAAGAACACCATTATGAATGATGATATATAAGATATGGAGTGGGAAGTCTTTAATAAAATATTTATTAACATGTATTTCCCACAAAAACATCATAAAATTATGGGGAGAGAAATCATAAGGCTTAATCGAATAGAAGTAGAATCCATCACGGATTATAAAGAAAAAATTAAAATGCATTGAAGGCATTCCTGGGGTTTTGTTATCAATAATGACATCAAAGTAGATAGATTCTTATTGGTTTAAAACAACTCCTTCAAAAGAATCTATATATTCAATGCATTAAGAGTTATGAAGAAGTTATTCGATGTCCTCTCAAAGGGGATATATATTTTAGAGAATTTTCCACTGGTTAATGATATATAAAACAATATATAGAGTTTCATGTTGGAGGGTCTAATAAAATGGGTGGAAAAAAAACTGAACAACTCACATATCATAAATGTGTGAAGAAGCATCATCGAATTTGACTCAAAGCAGAAGTGAAATTCTTCAAGTGTTTGAGAGAAATCCACCATGATCATCAATGTCTAAGAGACATGAGGAATCTAGAAAATTTAGTGGAGGAAAGGACATAACCACATATGGTTCAATTCTTTAACTATAGGGACCAAGGGAAAAATATAATATAGTGCACTACACCTCAACTCCATGATGGTAATCAGCTTCAGAAACCCCCAAAGACAAAGGATTAAGAGAATGCCTATTACATCACTACTATTGAGGTGGTTCCCAACAATGATGTGTTGATAGCTATTCTAGTTATTCATTCAATAATTCAGAATCTAATATTTTATTTTGGTTCTATGCATTCTTTCATATCATTAAATTTAGTAGATCTATTCAAACACTAACTCAATATATGGAGGATAGGTTCTCTGTGACAACATAAAATGGTGAAATAATTGAATCCAAAGTATATAAATCCTCATCCAAAAATGTTTTTAAAATGAACCTCTTAGAAATTATGGTCTTACTTCCTTCGATTGAGTTTAATTCTATTTTGGGAATATATCAGATATATTTATACAAAGAAAACATAAACTATTGAGAAATGGAATTCAATCATCACATCCTGAGGCATCCTCCAATTATAAATAAGTGTAAGGATGTCGATGGATATCCATCAAGATTATTATCTCAATGATAGATATTATTACCTTATGAGAAATAATATGTAGATCAAGTAATTGAGATAAAGTAATGAATCTGGATCGAATACATACCTATTGTAAGGGACTACACTGATGTGTTCCGTGAAGAATTTCTCAACCTTCCACCAGAGCAAGACTTTGAGTAATAAACTGAACATAATCATGGATCTCTACCAAATCATAAAGAAACCTTATAGAATGGACACCATTGAGATGAGGGAATTGTAGAAACATTTATTAAATAATTTTTACAAGTGGATTATATATCTGAGTGCTTCACCATGGGGTGCGACAATACTTGTAGTGACCCACCAATTATCATTGGCTTGAGAGCACAATGAGTCATTAATTGGCCTTAAGCGACATCCCCAAGGCGCCAAAGGCAGGTAATAAATGCCTAAGGGTTTCAAACATGTGGGGGACGATTTAACCTTTTTGAACATCCATAGAACCAACAACCGTAACCAAACCAACAACTAAATGATGCATGATAAATGCTAAGACAACTCACCCATTTATTTTATCAAAAACTAAACAATAGTACCACAACAGAAACCAACACACAAACATCAGAATAAACTGTGGAAAGACAACTCAAAGACTAATAGATAATAACCCAACTCCATGCTCCGCAAGATCCAAGCTCCAACATCACGAAACAGCCCAAGTATCATGAATCCATGCTCTAAACATTTGACACTTTACCTTTTCCAATGTCCCAGTACATGACATCTGCAAAAGCACCAACTTGCCAAAGCAGAGGGTGAGTAATTAAACTCATTAGGTTTTCCCCGATGACTTCCCAACCCATGACTATAGGATAAAACATGTTAGAAAATTTATATAAAACAATTTATATAAAACAATTCCAAAGCAGGTCACAATAAACAAGTTCTATGTCAAAACCATTTTCAAACAAAAAACATCTTTCTCAAGAAGAGAAACCAAGAAAGGTTTCCAATCAAATTCACATTTTCATTTTGGCACACCCATTCTGTTTCAAAAATCAACACAACCAAACATGCATGCAACCTGGACCTCCCTATACTTGTGGGTGGTGAGTTATCCTTCCACTAAGTCATCACATAGTGAACTACCTTGATGGGGGTACTTCACGACCTTATTCGTCCCAACCTAATGATGGGGGGACTTCTCACCCTTATCCATCCCAATGGATATGAACAAACACCACAACCCATGAAAATCTATTCCCAAACCACATGTGTTAAAAACCTTTCAATAAATCCTTACCCTTTTATTGAAAACCATTTCATTTGAGCTGAAAAATCATAGGCAATTTAAAATCACCATTTCAAATTCACTTCAACAACCACTTTCCAAAAAAACTCAATTTCTCTCACCCATTACTAAAATAGGGGTTTCAACTATTCTTTCACAAAAGATAAACAAACCATTTAAATTAAGGAAAACAATATTCAACTATGCCATCAATTTATATGAAAGAGTAATCAAGAGTGAAGCCACCTACCTCAAATGTTTTGACGAAAACACTAACAAATGGAGCACGCACAAGAAAACTAGCCTGATTCACCAATGATCATCCTTAGACATCTTCTCCTAACACATAAAAGACCAAAAATCATCATTTTTGGAATCCAAACACTTAGATCTACCCATAATGGGTGTAGATCAAAAAACCGATAGATGGGGAGAAGTAGATCTAAGTAGATCTGAGAAATAAAACAAGAACGGTCACATACCTCAAGAATCCGACTTTGAATTGCCACGATAAGCCTTCAGATCACCTCCGAAATGATGGGAGAACCTTTTTTGACATTGGGAGAACCAAAATCCCATGTTTGGGCCACTTAGGAGCTTAAACAAGGCATTTAGAGGTGAAAACACGTGAGATCCACAATTTAAGGAACTAATTTTATGTGACTGAACGGTTTGACAAACTGTGTGATAACCATGCATTGGATACTACCTCGGCCACCCTTCTTGCATGGTTTGGATGCATGGTTATACGAAAAGTGCTCTGACCATGTGGAACCCACTGTCTCCAAGACCCACTGCGCACGATTTGGCCGCACAGTTAGAAAAACCATGCGCCGACCGTGTGACTTCCCCTTTGCCTCCAAACATCTTTCCATGTTCTCCCGACTCTCCCATTCAACACCCTTAACCATAAAACCATAAAAATCATCTAGAAAGGGTTACATACTTGAAAATTAGGGTACTAAATTCTCCATAAAATTTTCCTTTCCGTCCTTGGAAAGTAGAAAACCATCGCTTGATTGAAAGAGTTCTGGCCACTGCTCTTTCATTTCTTTCTCGCATTCCCAAGTCTCTTCCTGAATCTGACCATGCTGTCATAAAACCCACACTAGAACGATGCTTTTTCAATGTAAGACATTCTCATGCCTATCGACTATCCGTACCGGGATATGTATCAATGAAGAATCCATCTCTAGGTCAACATGATCCCATCTGATCACATGGTCAGAATCGGGATGCTACTTCTTCAACTGAGATACATAGATCACATTATGCTCTGCACTGAACCATGGTTGTAATTACAACTAATATGACACCTCGCCAACCTATTCTAGTATCTCAAATGGGCTTATATATCGAGGAGATAATTTTCCCTGCTTCCCAAAACAATGATGTCCAATCCTTGGAGAGATTCTAAAAAAGAAATGGTCACTCACTGCAAATGACAATGGTCTTCGATGATGATTTGGATAAGATTTATGATCACTCTCAGCCATATCCATCATCTTTCTAATCAACTGAATCTTCTCCATTGTTTCTTGGACTAGGATCAGCCCAATTTGTGAAGTATCACCTGTTTCCACCTAGTACAGTGGAGAATGATAAGGATTCCCATACAATGCTTCAAACGGAGCCTTGTATATCGAGGCCTGATAACTGTTATTGTATGAGAACTCCACTATGGGTATATGCTCCTCCCATAAGCCACTAAAGTACATTAAAAAATCCCACAACATGTCTTCCAATGTTTGTATCGTCCGCTCGTATTTCCCATCCATCTGAGGATGATACGTCGTGCTCATCATCAACCGAGTCTCAAGGGAATTCTTTAATGATTTCCAGAAACGAGATGTGAACCTTGTATCTCTATCTGAGACAATAGACACTGGTACCCCATGACTCTTTACCAATTCTCGGATATATATTTTTGAAATATCTTCCACCATATGAGTTTCACGAATTGGGATGAAGTGGGCTGACTTGGTTAGACGATCCACTATCACCCAAATGGAATTGTGTTTCTGGACTTTTCTTGGAAGACTTGTAACAAAATCCATTGCTATCTGATCCCATTTACACACTGGGATAGGTAAAGATTGTAACATACCAGCTGACCACTGATGTTGTGCTTTAACTTGCTGACAAGTTAAACACCTTGATACAAATTCAGCTACCATCTGTTTCATGCCGCTCCACCAGAACTATGCCTTCAACACCTTATACATCTTCTGTGTACCTGAATGTAAAACCCATCTTGAATGGTGGCAAGCATTAAGGATTTGTTCCTAAAGAACTATAGGTACAACCATCTGATCATTGAAACAATAAACTGAACTCCCATCCCGCTTCTATCCCTAAATGTTCTCCCCACCATTGAGTTTTGAACTCATTGCAACATAGTCTTCATCAGATACCTATGCCTCCTTTACTATATCCACCAAATCAGGAACAAGCACAATTGGAAAGAAAACTGCAACATCACTTCAGTCTTTACATTCCACATGCATGTCGGCTAGGACTGACATCAACTTCCACTCATCTAAAGCTTCTTTCACCAACTGAGCATTTGACTTTCTGCTTAATGCATCGTCCACCAAATTTCCCTTACCCAGTGTATACATTAAATCAAAGTTGAAAATTTGAAGTTACTCCATCCATCTCCTCTGCCTTATATTCAAATCTCACTATGATAAAATGTGTTTCAAGATTTTGTGAGCCGTAAACACAGTAAATTTCTCACCAAATAGGTAATGTCTCCATGTTTTCAAAGCATGGACAACCCTAGCAAACTCCAAATCATGTGTTGGGTAATTTTTCTCATGCACCCTCAGCTTCTTTGAGCCATAAGAAACCACATTTTCTCCTTGAATGATAACACAACCCAAACCTATTCCTTAATCATCACAATACACGACATACCCCTGTCCGGATTCCGGAAAATCAAGATGGGTGCTAATGTAAGGTGAACTTTAAACTCTTGAAAAGATCTCTGACATTCATCAGTATTTTGAAATTCACTATTCTTCTTTTTCAACTATGTCATAGGAAAAGCTAATCATGAGAAGTCACGGATAAAGTGTCGGTAATAACCAACTAGACCAAGAAAACTTCGTATTTCAAAGATATTCTTCGGATGTTTCCATGAAAGAAAAGCTTTTATCTTTTCTGGACCTACTAAAACACCTTTCTCAGAAACAACATGGCCCAGAAAGCATTCCACTTGTATCTAAAAATAGCACTTTGATTATTTGGCATACAACTGATGGTCTCTCAAGATTTCCAACACTATCCTCAAGTGTTGCTCATGCTCAGACCAAGTTTTTCAATACACCAATATATAATCAACAAACACCACAAAAAAAGAATCCAGTTATTTTGGAAATATCTGATTCATCAAAGCCATGAAGACCACTAGTGCATTCATTAGAACAAAAGGCATGACTACATATTCGTAGTGTCCATATCTGCTTCTGAAGGCTGTCTTCAGAATATCCTCCTTCCAAACCCGCAACAGGTGATATCCTGACTGCAAGTCAATTTTTCAGAACCACTGAGCTCCCCTCAATTGATCAAATAGATCATCAATGCGGGGAAGTGGATATATATTCTTTATCATAACTCGGTTAAGTTTATGATAATCTACACATAGACTCAATGTTCCATATTCTTTCTTTACAAAAAACTGGTGCTGCCCACGGAGACACGCTTGGCCAAATTAAACCCTTGATTTCTAGCTCCTCTAACTACACTTTAAATTCCCATAACTATGTTGGTGCCATCCTATAAGATGGAAGTGATATATGACTGGTCCCCAGAAGGAGATAAATCATAAACTCCACTTCTCTTACAGGTGCAAAACCTGAGAGGTTTTCAAGAAAAAAGATCATGAAATTGATCCACCACATCTGGAAAACTATTTTCTGTGATC
Source organism: Viscum album (assembly GCA_963277665.1). Classification (NCBI taxonomy): domain Eukaryota; kingdom Viridiplantae; phylum Streptophyta; class Magnoliopsida; order Santalales; family Viscaceae; genus Viscum; species Viscum album. Next base: position 1,519,590,982 of record OY728164.1, on the reverse strand, counting down.
TCTTCTAATGATGCCGAATTCAACACTACCAATTGGTAAGAAATCATTCCCACCATTGGTTCCAAAAATATCTTTGCACCTTTATTTACTATCCTTTCTCCTCTAAAGAGATGGTCGATGCCCTCCTCAGTCGTGAAACTAACAGTCCTCATATAATAGTCGATGTGAGCCTTAAACCTTGTCAACCAATCCATACCCAGGATTACATCATAGAAATCCATATCAAATAAGAAGAAGTCCCATTCCAGCACAACTCCATCAATAGTTATTGCACATGCTCAACACACTATGTCTTGATATTTTCTTTCACCAAGAGGAGTTTGTAGTTTCAACACAGAAGACATCATTTCAAGTTTTAAGTTCAACAAATCAGCAATATGAGAAGCAAGAATGGAATGTGATTCTACAGTATCAAAAAACCCTTGCATGATAGTATAATTAAAAAGAACCGTACCTCTCACCATAGATGGTCCATCCTGATTATCGACCATCATTTTTTCAACTCCATATAATTGTTTCATCGCTGCACTATTATCCTTGTTGCCTTGCTGAGATTTCCCTAGTTGAGGGGTCATGGCATTCCTGGAATCACCATAACTAGATATGTTCTGGTGGTGTGACTGATTTTGCTGTCCTCGCCCTGTAGAAGCATAAGATGCTTGCGACACTTGAGAAGTGTCATGAACACCTGACCATGGAGCATTGTGACAATATCGCTTAAGATTCCCCATCTGATTGCAATTGTGGCATGATCTCAGTGGTGTTGTACATTCTTGTTTGATGTGATCAGTATAACCACATTGAAAGAAACTTGCTTTGATTTGGGGTCATGGAGGAAGGTTGACTGATCCCGTTGTCTAGTTCTGAGTCGCACTCCCACTTTGGAAGTAAGTGTCCCTATTTCTCTTGTTTCCAACATTAAAGTTCCCACCTATTCCCGTGGGTATCACCATGCTTCCTCATATCGATCCTGAGATATCACGTTCAGCAACCGTTGCTCTGTTCACCATCTCAGTATAATCCGTAATACAGAGAACCACAATCTTCGATCGAATCTCCTACCTTAGCCCCGATTCGAAGATGTGTGCCTTCAAGGAAGCACTTGCCTCAACCTCTGGTGAAAAACGGACTAAATTCATAAACTTGGCCACATACTCTATGACAGAGAGGCTCTCTTATTTCAAGATGAAGAATTCTATCGTTTTCTGGATCTTGAACGTGTGAGGAAATAATTGTTTGTTAATGAATTATTCAGAATCCTCCAATGTAAGGCCATCATCAAATTTAGCCTGAACCGCTGAATCCCACCACTGACGTGCAAGATCCTCAAGCATATATGTCGCCATCTTTACTTTCAGCTCTACTGGTGTGCCCATGAAATCAAATATATGATTCTTCTTTCTTTTCCACACCTCTGCCTTCTCGGGTTCAGCATCAACCCGAATGATTTGTCGATTCTGCTTCTGGAACTAGATGGAATGGTATACATGTCCTGATTCATCCCTCTGATTCCTTATGTCCATAGCTTGGAATGCTTGAATGATACTCTGAACCAGGTCCTGGTTCACACGTGGTCCAGGTACAACCACATTATCCGTAGCTTTTTCGGGTTGGTTTCAATGAAGCCTAATAGGTGCCATTTTCTATACAAACAACGCACGCCGTTAGTCTCATTTCCTAGCAACTGAAGGCTTAGCATTTCAATTTCTATCACATCTACTATCACATATTTTTTTACAACCATCCAACTTATCCACATGTTTAACAATTTTTCAAAACATCCCACATACTCTTTGAAAATCCACCCGTTATGAAAATGTACTAAATATCCAATTTTCAAAATCTTTCATTTGAAAATCAATTTCTACATTTTTAAAAAAAATTCCCCTCACCCAAAATCATAAATCATTCTTCGTAATGATATATGGCATCCTAGTATGAATTCATTCCTCTAAATCATGTGATACTCATCTCATTGGCTAAACCCCTGATAATGAGATTTGCAACATTCTAAAAGTGTATCCAAAACACTTATGTACCCAACACCCTGGTTACATGAAGTTCAGCATAAACGGGTTAGCTACATCCTTTTATGTTATACATTTCATGTTCCGACAATCCTAATCCTGTCTAAAATGATCACCCAAGGAATAGACAGGAAGGAATTTCAACTCCAGGACCAACCACATCGATGACCACTTGTTAGTCAAGGACCGAAAAAGCTCATACCATTTGTAATGACCCACCAATTCTCATTGTCTTGAGAGCTCAATGAGTAATTACTTGGCCTTAAGAGACATCCCCAAGGTGCCAAAGGCTGGAAATAAATTCCGAAGGGTTTCATACAAGTGGGAAACGATTTACCCTATTTGAACATCCATAGAACCAACAACCATAAGCAAACCAACAACTAAATGATGCATGATAAAAGCTAACAAAACTCAACCATTTATTTTTTCAAAAACCAACCAAGAGTACCACTGCAGAAAACAACACTCAAACATCAGAGTAAACATCGGAAAGACAACTCAAAGACTATAATACCACAACCCAACTCCATACTACACAAGCTCTAAGCTCCCACATCACGAACCAATCCAAGTATCACCAAGTAGTTATCTAAACATGGGACACATTACCTTTTCCAACATCCCGGTACATGACATCTGAAAAAGCCCCAACGTGCCAAAGAAGGGAGTGAGTAATTAAACATCGTAGTTTTTCTTCGATGACTTCCCAACCCATGCCTCTAGGATAAACCATATTAGAAAATTTATATAAAAAATTTATATAAAATAATTCCAAAGAAGTTCACAATAAAAAAGTTCCATGTGAAAACCATTTTCCAACAAAAACCATCTTTCTCAAGAAGAGAAACCAAGCTAGGTTTCCAATCAAATTCACATTTCCATTTTTGTACATCAATTCTGTTTCACAAATCCACACAACCAACCATGCATGCAACCTGGTCCTCCCTATACTTACGAGTGGTGAGTTATCCTTACACTAAGTCTTCACATAGTGAACTACCTTGATGGGTGTACTTCACGACCTTATCCATCCCAACCTAATGATGGGGGTACTTCTCGCCCTTATCCATCCCAAACATTTGATGGGGGTACTTCTCTCCCTTATCCATCCCAATGCATATGAACACACACAACAACCCATGAAAATCTATTCCAAAACCATGTGTGTTCAAATACTTTCAATAAATAATCACTATTTTATTGAAAACCATTTTTTTTAAATAGAAAAATCATTTCCAATTTAAAATCACCATTTTAAATTCACTTCAACAACCACTTTCCAAAAACACACAATTTCCATCACCTTTTACTAAAAGATGGGTTTCAACCATTCTTTCACAACAGATAAACAAACCATTTCAATCAAGGAAAACAATTTGAAACTAATCCTTCATGTTCTATGAAAGAGGAATCGAGAGTGAATCCACCTACATCAAAGGTTTTGATGAAAACCCTAACTCACATACCTCATGAATTTGGCTTCAAAGCACTAAGAGAGGACTTTAGATCACCTCTGGAATGATGGGAAAACCTTCCTTGACCTTGGGAGAACCAAAATCCCATGTTAGGGAAGCGTAGGAGCTTAAACGCGGAATTTAGAGGTGAAGAAAAATGAGATCCACAATTTAAGGATCTAATTTTAAGTGATCATACGGTTAGTCCGCACAGTTTGACAAACCGTGCGCCAACCATGCATTGGCTACTATCTCATCCACCCTTCTCACATGGTTGGCCGCACGGTTAGACAAACAGTGCACCAACTGTGCAGAAGCCACTGCCTCCAAGACCCACTGCCCATGGTCTGGCCACACGGTTAGAGAAACCATGCGCCGACCGTGCGACTTCCCCTTTGCCTCCAAACATCATTCCAAGTTCTCCCGACTCTCCCATTCAACACCCTTAACGATAAAACCATGAAAATCATCAAGAAAGGGTTACATACCTGAACCGGGGTTACTACAATACTCTTCTTCATGAAGAGGGATTGATCAATGCGCCTCAGCATCAATTATCATGGGATGAACAAAATCATGATAAAGAACAATTATCGCCTTCTATTTCCATATGAATTTTTAGATCAGCTACATGAGGATATTTTTATCTCAAAGGTTGACCTTCAGTTGGGATATCACCAATTTAATGTGATGAATTAATGTATTCCAAATATTGGATTTTTAATGAGGTATAAAAACATTTAGTTCAATTTTATACCTTTATTGATCATATTCTAATATAATATAATAGCAAGGTGGAACATGATCTACATTTGAATACTATTCTACAGACCATGAAAATGTATAATCTATACAAAATGTATTTAAAATGTTTTTTCTGGATGGAGGAAGTATCATTCATCCAAAATGATATCACAAAAAAGAAATATATTTGCAACCTTCCAAGACATATGTGATCTAAGAGTGGCCGAAGACAACATATGTAAAGGTGATCCATAGTTTCCCCAACCCAACACGTTATTATTTAAAACATATGAAGAATTTATAATGACTATCAAAACCACTATCAAAGCTATCTGGGAAGGGAGTAATGATTTTGTGGACCAGTGAATGTGAAGACTCATTCATGGAGTTGAAAAAGAGGCCTTTCACTAAACTAGTACTCACATTACCAATATGTTAGGTAATTTATTTGGTATAACAATGCTTCAAAGAAGGTCATATGATGTGTACTGATATTAAATGTTAATTTTATAGCCTACACTATAATAGAATTGAAAATTAACGAGATAAAATATCCCACACGTAATCTGTAGTTGGATTCTATAATAATCGCATTGAAAATATTGTGGAATTATCTCTATGGTGAAAAGTGTGAGATATATACTGATCAAAATTTCCTCAAATATACATTCACATAGAAGAAAATAAATATTCACTAGTGAAGGTGGTTAAATCTCATCAACGATTATGACTTCTCAATCCATTATGATCTTGGTAAAAAAAATACTAGAATACTCTATGTAGAGTTGATTCTGCAACATTATCAATGATGAGAATTAAGAAGGATATAATATAACTGTATTGGTATAGGATAGAAATGGGAATAATTATGGAATGAAAATCATCTGCCATTTCTCAAATGATTTCTGAGCCATACATTATGGACATATTAATGTATGCTCAAAGAAATTATGTGGAAATTCGAAAGAAGGTGGAGTCTGTTAAAAACTAGAAATCATCAGAGTTCAAATAAATGAGGGGGGAGTTGTATGCTTTGGTTCACAACTATATGTACAATCCCATCTAGAGGTAAATAATTAGTTTATGAATGATGCATATACATCAAACTTCTCTATTAAGACATGGTGTAAAAATATGTATTAACATATATGAGAGAACTATTAGTAGGACAATGTGAAGTAAGAGATCACTGAGTATACATCAAAGTGTCAGGTATATAAATAAGTAAAGGTTAAAAGGAAAAGTATAAGGGGATGATGCATATATGGAAATAAGAAAACATCATTGTGGACTTTTCCCCAATCATATAAAGACATCCAAAGGAAACAATTCTATATTGGTTTATTGGATATTAGAACAAAGAAATATCACTTCATCTTGGTTCTGGACGACTTATCACTATATTGGATTTCATAGATATACATTAGATAATTGGTATAGTTATATGGAGTTCCACTATCGATGTTATTTGACCGAGAACTAATATTTGACTCCATGTTATAGAAGATCCTCCAAAATCTACTAAACACTAAGGGGACCTACATTATTGATTTCCATACTCAAATTATTGGACAATATTACTGGACTATTCATATATTGGATGAAATGTTGAGTGTTTAATCTATGTACTTCATGGGAATATTTTATTAACATCTACCTATAGTTCAGTGATCTTACAACAATATTTTCCAATTCATCATTCAAATGGCTCCATATGAATCCCCTTAAAGTAAATAATACAGAAAAAAATAAGATAGGATAAAGATGGTGAATGTAATATGATAGGGCCAGAAATAGTCAATAAATGGTAGAAAAGGTGAAAACCATTATGCAACATATAAAGGGATCCAAAAGTCAACAAAAAATCATTGAAGGCAATTTTTTATTAGTCCTTGAGTTATTTTTGTAGATATGGTATTCCATTCTATATCTCATTGGAATAAGATCATGAGATTTTTGAGGAGAAGAAAGATAAGTCCCAGGTACATGGCCCCATTGAGATTCTTCATCATGTCTGAGTTGTGGAATATCAACTAGAACTTACACCAACCATGTCTCATGTACATAATGTATTAATCTAATCCCTTATTAGAAAATACTTACCAGATCTCTTATATTTAATGAATTCATAGGTGGTACAATGGGAAAATTATATCTCTTATGAGGAGTAGCCGATGAAGATCATGGACCATAGAGATAATGTTTTATGCACCAAGAATACTAACATAGTAAAAATAATATGAAGAAAACATAAGTATGAAGTGGAAACATAGGAAATAAAGGAAGCAATTAAGGAAAATTAACATCAATTGTTATCACTATAGTTTGTAAAATGAAATTTCCAGGGTGAAATTTCATAATGGGGAATGAATTTAACAACCCTGAATTCTATCAATTGAAATTCATTTCCCATAATTATTTCATATAATATAAATTTCATATAATAATTTTGAGAACAAAATATGAACATTATAAATGAATAATGAATAAAAAATAAATGAAGGATCCTTTACCAATGGAATAATAACTTGTCCTTGGGAATAGTAATATGAACATTAAGAATAGTAATCCCAACAATGGAGTAGTAGCCACAAAAAATAATGTATTAAAAAATTCTATCTTAAAAATAAAAATATGATATAATTATTTATTTTTATTAGTATATAAAATTTTTAAAACTAGTAAATTAAGTATTTTTATTTTTGAAAGTGATAAATATTTAATTACAATTTTAAAATTAATATATTTATTTAAAATATAATATATTTTCAAAAAATATATTGATAAATCAATATTTTTTTTCTTATGATTATAGGATAATTTTATGAGAATTTAATTAATTTTTTCAAAGTCCCATAGAATTATTTATAATTATAAAATAATTCTTTTTCAAATAAATGATTATATTAGTTAAATATTAATTTTCTCATATTTAAAAATTTATTTTCATAAAATGGAGTATATTTTTTATTCCTACACATTGAATAATGGTTCAATTATATTTTACAAATTTTTCTAAAAAGGTTTAATTTTTGGGAATAGTTAAGTACGATAATTTCCATTATTTAACAAATAAACAAATTTTTTAGTCATGGATTATTCGTTGATGATGAAGGTGGAAATGATCTTGAAATTTATTTTAATATTTACTATATCTACTCATTAGAATAAAAAATCAAATTATCGGGAAAAAATAATAATATAATGAAAATATAAATAAAAAAACACCTATATCTTCACTATAAATACCACCCCTAACCACCTCTTCTCCTTGAATATTCTAAACATTGATTCTTATCCAATTTATGAAAAATACACTTCCCATGTCTCTCCCCAATGTCGACAATAATTTTTTATGAACAAAATACGAAACTCAATTTCTCTAAGGAGGTTCTTGAGGAGAGTAAATTAAAGAGGTAAAATCATCTTTCGTTTTCATTTTATTTCAATCCAATTTAATTGATTTTCTTATTCTCTCCAAAACACTCCTATTCCAAAATGGTATTATAACCTTAGAATCTTATATATACTATAATTTTATTATGATAATGGAATAATCCATCATCAAGTCTCTTTTCCTCCCCCTTTTATTTTAAAAATGAAAACATCTTCCATGATGTTTTGATTTATCGCATTCGAGGATGATAAGGTTTCATTTTCCCTTACCACATTCAAGGTTGGTAAATAAACCATTATAATTTTTCATTCATATTATATAATTTATGTTATATCATTTATATGTTCTATAATTAACATATATTTGTAATATGAAATAATAAAACAAAAGTAGTTGGTGATGATCAAAAAACATCCAATTTAATCTAAACAATTATCATTAAAATTTTACCAAATGAATCATCCTCATGTCTCAAATAATAAAATATAACACCATTTAATAAATTTTATATTCATTAATAACATATTATTTCCATTTTATTTAATTATTCTCACTTCACATGATCTTACATACATGTATACAAGTGAATTGATCATGAAAACCAATAAAGCTAACACTCTTAGACGATGAAATTAATCTCCATGACATATAACAATGGACATAAATGAACATAATAAAATTATAATCAATCCAATACATGTATAAGTTATTTTTACTTTATCAAATATTACATCTAATTTTATTATCCATGATAATAAATTGTATAAATTATTATGACTTTAGATAAAGGGACTCTCAAACCCAACTCCCCTTCTTTGGGTTATCGCCCTTTCATTCTAAATTTACATATAGATATTTTACTCAATATTACATACATATAATTTAAATTTTCATAAATTTTATATTATAGGATATACATGAATAAAATCATATTTTATAATATATGAAATAATTTTTCTAAATGAACTCTCCTTTCTGAATACACACAATTTACTTCTCTTGAGTTTGTTTATCTTCATCAAGACTAATGATTAATATACCTATAATTTCATTATATTTTTAATTTTAGAACCCTAATTTTTATACAAAAATGTATTCTTCTAAAACCAAATCCATTCCAAGGGTTATTTTATGTCTAAAAATGATATATATTCTATGTGGCACACATGATTACGTAAATATTATGATGTGACAGGTGAACCCAAAATTATATAGCACTCCAATTCATTGGGTAATGTGATATATATCATGCGATAATGTTAAATATTCCTAAAAATGGCATTACAACTTTTCAAAATGAGGAAGCTATGATTATGAACATATTCTATGAGTGAATGCGATGATATCTTTATTCACAACTATATGTGATATTTGACCACTATGACTTGATGTTTATTTTTATGCATTGAGACATTCATGGAATTTATCTAATGAATACTATCATGATTATGATGATGATCCTATGATTAATTTATAAATATTATGAATATTCTGAACCATGATAAATTGTTTCATGATCTTATCTATTCTGTTAACGGGGATTTACCTTGCCCATTTCAATGATCTGCATCAACATGTGATTACTTATAGTAAGAAGAATTTTAAAGCCACTAAGAATATTTTGAAGAAGTAATTAAATAATTTTTATGTTTCATTATGTCAAATTTATGTCTAACCATAATTTTCACAATAACTTAAACCATTTGATCCTATATTTCTAACTGTATTACGATTGTTTATCTTTAAAATGATGTAATAGTCATGTATGAAAAAGTAGGATTATTATAGGGTTGGTTAAATTAAATAATAAAAAATGAATATTATAAGGGAAAATATTATTTTATTAGTCTTACCCAAGGTAGTATGGTAGAAATATCATTATAAATTATATCTAAAATCATGACTTTGTCAAGAATACACTCATCTATTTTAATCAGATGAATAATTTAAAAAGGAAAGGTCGTAATTTATTTTCACGGGATGTGGAATATATCATAAGATGTTTAATTATTCATTTTACTTCCCTAATATACTTGTCAAATTATTTATAATGAATATATATAGAATTATAAAATATATTAAGTAATAAATAAATGAAATTAATAATCAATTATTATAAATAAAGGAACATTACAAAAAAATTACCTAAAACAATGAATTACATATGATGGATAATTTCATAAAATTTATTATTACATCAACTAAAATTGAATAAGATAAATTATAAAATTAATATATAGGAATAAAATCATTATTACTTGCAAATATCTTGGATCATCTTTGTTCTTTAGAATAATTCTAAGCGATAGTAAATATAAAATGAAAAAGACATCCTTAATAAAGAATGTGTTTTTTAAAACATGAAAAAAATTAAAGGATATGTGCGAATTATAAAGATTGAATGGAATTATTTTATAAAATATAAAGTGTGTAAAATAGCTATTATTTAACTATTATAAGATAATTTCTAGTTGGTCAGTATAATATCAATAAACATATAGCATATTTGGAATTACACATCATTAATTAATATAAATTTTTTTATTAAGATGTTATAAAATAAAAATATTCATTATAATTTTTAAAAAAAATAATATTAAGTAATTATAATATAATTAAATGATAGTAATTTATATGGTAATATATAATTGATTATAAAGAAACTATTTTTATAATTTACTTAATTTTTTAACATTGTTACATATAATGAATATTATCAAAAAAACACTTAAAAAATTTATATAGGTATTTATAAAATAAATTAATATCATCCCATAAATTATTATGTAACTCAAAAAAATACTAGTTTTATTATCCATCAATAAAAAATAATTTATAATAAAAAATTGTTTTTATTATATATTATATGTTTTTATTTAAATGAAAAAATTATCATAATAAGGACTTGGAATATAATTATTTTTTGTATATTTATAAAAATAAATAAATAAATATTCATATATTTTTCATTAATTTTTTAGTAATGATGATAAAACCATTTAATGTTAAAAAACTTGTTTTCCAACAAATCATATTTTTCATGTTTGGTATATTTAATTTAACAACATATAATAAACACTATAAAATAATAATTATATTTAAATTATTTATATATATATGTATTCAAATAAAGTTACAATTATTTAATAATTATTAAATTTTAATTATCAAGAATAAATCCATTTATATGATTAAAAATACATGTTTTATAAAACATATTTTTACGTATTATGTACTATAATATTAAAATTAATGTTTATCACCTATTGAAATTAAATCTCATAAATTTATTTTTATATATTTAATAATCATTTTGAAATAAGATTATAAGTCCAATTTTTATTTTAAGTAAAAAAAATGTTAAAATTTTTAAAATTCAGTTAACATAATAAAGGTATAATATGGTAAATAGGTTTTAACTAATCGATTGAGACTTAAAATATCAGATATTATTATCTACAAATTGTAAGGATTGGTGGATACAAGAAACATATCTAATGGTTTTCAATTTTTCCCCACATTAAATGTAGAAATTCATGACTAAAAAATTATGGAATGTGTATTTTGGAAAAATCACACTCATCATCACCTATAAGTGGATCCCCCTCCTCTCCACTTGAAGAAATTTATTTCAATGATTTTACTCTTTTATACCTCCAAAAATTAAATCTGTAACAATAATAATTTACCTTTGGGAACCACAAGCTACATGAACAAATCCCAAACCCATTATTTCCCTAAGGCCATCAAAGAGAATATTCAAAATATCCTTTCAATTAGAAAAATATTTTTAGTCATTATAATTTAATTATTTATAAAAACGTTCATAAATCTGAATTGTCAACTTGATAATTTTTTGAAATATTTAATATTTTGTAAATGTGATATTATTAAAATTAATTAACATTTCTTACTAATTCAATCATTATAGATGTTAGTATTAGGGTACATTTTAAAACCTACAAAATTTATAATTTGTACTTCGTTAATGAATGAAAAAACATATATAATTGTAATATTGTATAATCATTCAAAAGTTATTATGGTTTAAAAATTAAATAATTCATATATTCTAATGTATATTGACCAACAAATTCAATTATTTGCTTTATTAAATTACCACTAAAGAGGACATTTTGTTGAATTCCTTGCAAAAAAACAACATAAGATACATAATATGAACATGAGAATCCATAAACATATAAATCCATATAATATATATTCATGAATATTATATAGTTTATCATCCCTTGATCTAGGATCGCATACCTCAACTGCCAAGAAAAATCATGCATTTCAAAATGGAACAATTTATTCGTGAATATTAATTTTAACAAAAAAAATGTGGGAAATAAGAAATTATAACTAAATCATGTTATGTAAAATCTATATGAATAAATTGATTATGAATATGAATACTAAACCTAATAATATTATATGGGTTGTTAGATTACATCAGACGAAGTAGATGTATGAGGTAAGGATTTCGTTCCAATATGACATTAAATAAGAGATTGTAATGAACTAAATTGCTGTCAAGGATAATTGTATGTTATTTATCTACAAGAAATATATCTTCTTTAAATATAATTATTTTGGTATTTTATATTTTTCTCAAAAAAATTGACACCATTGGTTTGCAATTTAACAGAAAAGGATTCCTATATGTAGATCCAATATTTTTATTTTTAATCTAAAATCATTCTCCAACATGTCAATGTTTTTTCATATACATTGTGAAATTATTTTCTTTTAGTTATTATTTTAATATGATTGTAAATTATATATTGTTCATATTGGATCTGAGACTATGGGTTTAGGGAGATTCACATATTTTTCTCCAAAATGGATTTGTACATAAAAATATTCTCCCATGAATCAATATACATATAACATGACCCTTATCTTGGCATTAAAATATACATATATTTTTATCTCAATCATGGTCTCAAATGTTTTAATCATTATATAAGAGGAAATTAAAATATTGGTCAAACCTCAACCAATAACGTAATTAGAAACATAACCAACTACCCCTGATTATATAACCCTTAAGGATGAAATAATAATGTATTTAATATATTATGGTTTTGATGATTGATATCTTTTAAAAAATTGACACACATATTTAATATGGATCTTGTAACCCTAGTATATAGATTATATAGTATAAAATAACATATATAATATATACTTTTTGATATGATGTATAAAAATCATTTTATATCATATGATAAAATATTATATCACTATAATAACCCATCCCATTATAGTATTAACATGTTATCAGAAATGATAATACACCATGATTTCTATTTAATTCGATAAGATCATTTCATACATTGTGAGGTTAATTTTCATTTCACTTTATGAATATTTTTGGCAATCATGGAAGAATGATACAATAGATACTTCCCTATTATATTTCATGACAAATTTTCAATTCATAAACTCTATTAATTATAATAATATAAAAATTCATGAACAACAATATAATCAAATCTCATATGGAAAACCACCATATAGTCTCTATAGTTTATACACTTTTAGGATTTTGTTAAGGATAAAAAATTTCTAGGTAATCTCAACCATATCTAAATTTTCTATATAATAAATTCATCTATTAAATTATATTAATGGGTATCATCTATGTTTAAATCTTATATGAATAATTTTGAGATTTAATACCATGATTTTCATGTTCAAATATTTAAACATAATATTCAAACATCACTAATCCGAGATAAATAATGTTAAAATGTTAATATTATTTTTGATCCACACAGAATAGTTTCTACATTTATCAATAGACTATTGAGAACATTTTCATTCTACCTTTTCCTTGAAATCATGTAGTAAAAAATTTAAATTAAACTCATTATATTATGATTCTTATTTTGATATATACACTAATCTCTATTAATATGTTATGTGTCTTTAAAATAAAATTATACTTGGATAATATTTTACTTATTATAATTTGAATATGATTAATTCTAAATATACTCAAAATACCGTCATAAAAATTAAATTTTTTGAGGAAATAAATACGAATGCAGAAACATATTTGTGTTAGAAAATATCACTTAGTTCTGTTAATAGAAATATTTAACAAGTTAAATGTTAAAACTCATATTTTATAGTAATTTTGTGATTAAAAATATTTATTATGAAAATAAAATTTTATTGCTTCAATATGTCATTAAAATAACGTATGAACATTTCACATTATATATTATGAAATATATTTGTTAAAACACATTTATCCTAGATAAAACTCCATTAATCCTTATATTCCATTCAAAATCTTGTTATGGAATCTGATAAATCAAATTCCACATGTATCAAAAGAATCCACTAATATTATTCATAATAATGATTATTTATAAATATTTTTTCTTATAACTGTTTCTTCTAGATTTCATGGATGTGGATGGGATTATCTTGATTGTTTGATTGGTTAGGAGGGTTCAAGGTCTTGCTCCAACACTCACATTATGTTTTCCAATTTTTATATCTTCCCAAGAAATTTCCAATGATTCCCCATCTATACATGGGTATAGACCTACTTTCAAATGAAAGGTTATCATCTAGGATGTTAGGAACAACGGATCTTAGGGACTCACATTGTTCGAGAGGATTGGGGGTTGGCTCAACACACCATTGTTGGGGTAATTGTTTCCTACTATGGAACTCTCATATTGACTTATTATATGGTCATGAATCTCTTCCTACTCCTGATACATGACCAGTTACCACATCATAATGATCACGGGTTGGGTCTCAATCCAATGGAAAAGATAGTGTTCACATATGTGAGTAAATCTATATGAATATGAGGTTATAAATATATTCCATGTAATGGATGAATAATCATTTGATGAATCCCTATAACCAATAGGTTCAACATTTTCTTCCACAAAAGGAGGTGGTTATAGTTCTGACGATGTTATAGAGCCATTATAAAGCATTATGTGTATATTGGTCATTGTATGAATCAAACCCCATGTAGTTTGTTGAACTCATGCAGTATAATGTAATATAGAAACGATGTATATGATTGTTCTACGACACTATGAGTTCAATATAAAACTCTGTAGTTGTAACACCCCAAGATTCTATGGTACGCTTCTCTTTGAATAATGTGATAGCGTGTGTTGTACGCAACACCGAGTTCTAACACACCATAACTAATCAAACTAGCCGTTATGAATAGTAATACCTACTTTTTGAAATTATATATATTTTATATTTGAAAATGGACTTCATTTTTGTATTCGGAATATCGAATTTAGCCTAAGGTGAAATTTTGGTACATTTCGGATAACTTTCATATTTTGATGAATAGTGAAAATTACTAAGTTTTAATTAAAAACAACTTTTTTAATCAAAATAATTAATAGTGATAAATTATGAATTTGAGTGGTTTTAAAGTATATTTAGAATATATTTTTACCATTTAATATAATGTTGGTCATTGGAAATAATTTTACAATTAAACCGAACATAAACGAGTGTCAATCTTTTGATAGTTATTATCTCTTAAAAACACGCTTTTTGTTTTGACAGCGGGAATTAATTTTAAATTAATTTCTGCCACTTCTGTGTTTTGAATTTAGGAAAATGGATTCCATATTTGGAATCAGGATGTTCAAATTGTGTAAATAGGTAACTTTTATTTTTAGACATTTTGAATAATTACTGCGGTAAATATTTTATTTACCATGGTTAAGGGTAAATCCGGTAAATAAGGGTTAAAAAATAATATTATAATAATACTAAATTACCCTAAAACGTGTCTTAACCCTATTGTTTGATACATGGTCTACCATGGGAATCTTTGGGTCTATTTGGGGATCCCATGGATCCACTTGTAAGTGATAATGACACTTTATTTTAATTAAGTTAAAATGAATACAAAAATGACACAAGCATATATCTTTTAGAAAAACAATTGTTACATAGGGTTATATATGTTGGATTTTAGATTATAAATATTCATTAGAAAGCTAAAAGGATTTCCTACATAATTATATTTTATTTATAATTTTTAGACATTAAATAATTTATTTTATTTATGACACAATGATGATGCAGTAATTACTATAATAGTGAAAAATTAAAATAATTGATATTATAAATACCCAAATAAATATAATATGAAACTTTTAATGAATTAAACTAATTTTCTAGGATAATATGATATATTAGGATTAATGTAATTGACTTTTTTTGAAGTAATCAATCTGTTATGAGTTTCACAAAAATCAACTATTGAATAGTGTCAAAATTGACATAAAAGAGTTCTTAAAACAAATATTATATTCTTAATTGATATTAAATTCCTAAAAATCTAAGGTTCGGCCAAGAGACTTATATCATGATAGTTCCATCATTAATGTACCACTTGGGGGTCGCTTGGATGTATATAGTAAGTTTATTAACCATATTATATAAAAATACAAAGAGACATTGTAAAAGTGAAACTAATTAACTTAGAGTTAATACTTAAAGATAAGGTTAATATAAGTACCCAAACCTGTCTAAATTCTATTGGTTGAGTGGTTTTAGACCTATCCCCACATTAACCTTTTAATAATAAGCTTTGGAGCCATTAGAAACCGAATATAAATTTATTATAAATTAATATTTCTAGCTTTTCCAAAGGTGCCCCTCACCCCTCTTATAAAAAAGCACTCCTCCTTCTCATTTCTTCACACCTTCAAAGCCTTTTGGTTCGGCCAAACTCTGCCCAAATACTCTCCCAACATCCCTCACTACAACCTAGAGGCCTTAGTTTGATCAGAAAGCCAACCTAAGGAGCCCTTTTGATCAAATCAAAAGGAAGAACCCGAAGAAGAGGTAATGATTTCACCACCCTTCTCCAAATTCATTTCTTCTTCCACTTCTTCTTCCTTTGTTATTACCATTCTAAAATAATAACTCCAGTATCTCACATATACTGTGATGTTATAATAAATATGGTACAACCATATTCAGTATTCTATCCACCCTTTGAATAACATGTCACCATACGTGCGTACGTACGGACTACCGTCTCCACGTCGTGGTGTAATTGTTATTCAATATAATATTATTTGGATGGGTATAATAATGATGTGTAACTCATTTAAATAATAAATATAACATGTTAATGATTCTGTATATATGATATACCATCCATTTATATATTATTTTAATATCAAAAGAATGATATTGTCGCTCGTGCGTACGTACGGACTACCGTCTCCACGAACGCGATGAGATTCATTCTCCATTGTATCCATTCAAGTATAATTATCATTTGATGATTTAAAAATGATGTTTAAGGACTAGATATCATTCTGGATATGAATAAGATACAACAACCATGGCTTATGTAACAAAACATATAAAATAAAATGAGTAAGTTAACTCCCGAAACGACGATAATTCTAAGATATTATTAACAAATCAATGTTAAAAGATCATATATGATATCATATTATTATATATGATTCTTGTATAATTTAATAACAACTATTTCACCATTATACAAGAGGTTAACCTACCCCAACCAAGGAAAAGTACAAGGTAAGGGTTTACTTTACAACCTCTTCATTATCCAAGGTTGTTTATACGTAATAATCTACTGGGATCTCTTTATCATCCACTTCCATGTTTCTTAAAAATGTATTTCAAAACATTTTTACTATTTACTAGAATATGAGTTAATGTCATTTATACCCTTTTTGACTTTTATAAGTGGTTTATAAAGGAATCTTTCGGTCGTTTTCAAAACAAGGTCCTTTTTAACCTTTTCGACAGAATTAAGGTAAGAATGTTTTTTTAACTTATACGACGGGTACGGTTATTTTCCGCCGTTATAAAATATTCAAAGCTTTCCTTACAAGCTTATAAGATTATTTTCAAAGAAAATGTTTGATTTTATATGGATCTTATATGATTTCAAAATAAAAGGAGATATTTCTTTAAAATTTTTTTTGATTTCATCTATGTCAACATCCTTTGATGGATTTTAAGATTATTTGAAGTTGATTTATTATGATACGAAACTTCTATATTGTATTGAAGGTTTTGTGATATGTTTGACTGTGGATGTGCTATTTTTATACCATTCATAGTTTATGGTGAAAGTATTTACATTTCATATGCTAGTTTTAATATGAATGTTTATGTTATGTTTAAACCTTTTCATATGGGAATGCATTGGACTTAATATGTGACGGGTGGAGCCCGCTATAGCTCCTCGATGCATCGGTAGGTCTCATGAGAAAAACTAGTGTCTTGGCACGAGGCCTTGACAAAATCTTATTTGTAGTCTTGGCACGAGGCCTTGGCTATGTGGTTATGATAGTCTGGCATTATGCATTCAAACATTATGAAAGTGGTTATTGATTTTTTCATGTGATTATTCGATTAGTAGAATATCCATGTGAATAAGTAAATGGCATTATTTCATTTTATTTATGCCATACCATGTTGAAAGTTCATATTTAAAAGGCTTTTGTTTTAGTTATACATTGCCTTAAATGTTTATTCTTATTTATGAAAGTTTCCGCTATATTGTTATCCTTACTGGGCATTTCAGCTCACCCCTTTTCTATGTTTTATTTTTCCCAGGATGTGAAGAAGTAAGTTATGAATGACCTACAGGGATTTTATGAGGGGTTAATAGTGTGGATTGTGGAAACATTATGTTGTTGTAGTAGTTTTTCATTTTATGATGTAATGTAAAACTTAGGAATATATCTAGTGTTTCCAAGGCTACTAAACCAATCGGCCTTTCGAGATTTGATCTTTCTTGTGATCATGCCAATGTTATGTAATAATGCACCGACTCTGGGTAACTGGGGTCGGGGCGTTACAGTTGGTATCAGAGGAAGTTTAGTACAAACCTTGGAAGCTATATTTAGATAAACTCTGATTAGAGCACGTAGACCTAAGATGAACTTTGAGGATTAGTATAGAAGAACTTCCTAGAATTTTGGTATTGTAGAGATTTTGTGAGTTTTCCAAGCAATACATCCCTGTATCGATACGAGCAGGTAGAGGCGGCTCTGGCACAGATTTACCTAGGGGTAAAACCCGAAAACACCGCTTTGAGCTAGACTCGAACGGGAACTGGTGCACGACAACGGGCCTTGCTGCACTCTTGGTTACGACACTCCCGGGGGATATGCTTAGGATAACTCTCATTTTCTTTACAAATCATTTTGAAGGGATTATGAGTATATAATTCCTCAAAGAAAACATTCTTATTATTATGGATTATATCCGTAAATAGTTCAATTTATGTTAAGTGTTTTATAAGTATGGGATTATGTATTTTGATTCAAAAATTGATCTAGTTTATGCCATTGTTTAGAAATGGCGCCTAGTGGAAGAAATGGAAACCGTATCAATGAATGCACTACATGTAGGGATTGCCCTCTTGCTCAAGATAATTATAGTGGGGCTGGTGATGCAACTGGTGCTGATCAGCTAATCACCATACTGGGACAACTTACTCAGGTTATGAATAATAACCTTACCCGTATGGAGCACCCTGATCCGCAACGTGGAGGATCAATGTTAGATCGATTCATGAGGCAACAACCACCAACGTTCAATGGGAATACAAATCCCTTAGTAGCTGAGCAATGGATATTTTCCCTAGAGAAAATATTTCAGGCTTTGGGGAGTAGTGAAAGGGAAAAAGTTATCATGGCAGTTTACCGCCTCACTGGAGATGCTGATCAATGGTGGTCATTGATTCAAAATACGAAGGAAGATGATGAAGTATCAAATATGGAATGGAGGGAGTTCAAAGATCTGTTTTTAGAAAAATACTTCCCTCGCGACCATCGAGCAGATATGGAAAGGCAATTTCTGAGTCTGAGACAAAAGGAGGATAAGAATGTCACAAAGTATGAGGCTAACTTTACAAGGTTAGCGAGGTACGCTGGTGATTATATTCGTAACCCAAGAAGTAAGATTGATCGTTTCTTTGATGGGTTAAAACCATTTCTCCGTCGAGCGTTAGTCTCACAATCCTTTTCATCGTACGAAGACATTGTCTCATGTGCTATCAAGACCGAAAAGGAATTATCTAAGTCTTATGACTTTAAAGCAAAGAAAGAGAAGAAGAGACCTTCTGATCAATATGGGAATGGAAATAAGGTGAAGAAGGGAAAGGTTGAATATCCATCTTCTGGTAAATGCGGGAAGAAACATCCTGGTACATGCTTGAAGGGAATGTGAGTCTGTTACAAGTGTGGTGAAAAAGGCCACCAAGCTCATGATTGCAAGGGGAAGAAGAAAGCTACCAACGTTCAGTGCTATAATTGCAGGGAGATGGGGCATTATGCAAATGCATGTCCTAAGCGTCAGGAGAACTTACCTCAGAAAAGGCCAAGGGATCAAGGCCAGGCTTATGCTATCACTACTGCTGAGGTAGAAGCTCCGAAAGACGTGGTGGCAGGTAATTTAATGGTTTCCTCAAGTTTAGAAAATGCATTATTTGATTCTGGATCATCGCATTGTTTCATATCTTCCCAGTTTGCTAAGAAAATTAGATATTTCCAATTTGATTTAATAAGGGAGTTGTCAGTTAAAACTCCTAAGGGAAGTATCGTTGCAACAAAGTTTTGTGAATCAGTCCCCATTAGAGCACATAAATTTTCTTTATCTGCTGATTTCATCGTCATACCTATGATTGAGTTTGATATAATCCTCGGTATGGACTGGCTTTCGGACTATGATGCGAAGATTTATTGTAATAAGAAAGAGGTTACGATTCTTGATGATAATTATAAGGAGCACCTTATTTTTAGAGCAGAATCGTCACCACCTAATTCTTATTTAGATCCACCCCCAGTAGCTCAACTTAATTCAATTATTGGGGAGGAAGAGAATGAAATAACTGTCGGTGAGGAAAGGAATGTTCAAATAGAGGATGTACCTATTGTGAAAGAATTTGTAGATGTATTTCCGGAAGATTTACCTGGACATCCTCCAGAACGAGAAGTTGAGTTTTCTATTGATTTGATTCCTGGATCAAGGCCTATATCAAAGACCCCTTATAGAATGGCCACTGTAGAGTTAGTCGAACTAAAGAAACAACTAGAGGAATTGAGTAATAAGGGATTTATTCGCCCTAGTGTTTCTCCATGGGGAGCCCCTGTTCTTTTTGTTAAAAAGAAAGATGGATCTATGAGGTTATGTATCGACTACAGGGAGATCAATGCTATAACGATAAAGAACAAGTATCCCCTACCTCGTATTGATGATTTATTTGACCAACTGCATGGAGATCAATACTTTTCAAAGATTGAACTTCGATATGGATACCATCAGTTGTGTGTGAAGAAGGAAGACATTCCGAAAACAGCATTTCGAACCAGGTACGGGAATTACGAGTTTACTGTAATGCCGTTTGGATTGACTAATGCACCCTCTGTATTCATGGATCTAATGAATAGAGTTTTCAAGGCGTATCTCGATGAATTTGTGGTGGTATTTATTGATGATATCTTGGTATACTCCAAAACCTACGAAGATCATGAAAATCACTTGCGCATTATCTTGAAGACTTTGAGGAGGCATGAATTATATGGGAAGTTTAGCAAGTGTGAATTCTGGCTTTAAGAGATTTCTTTTCTTGGCCATATTGTCTCTAAAGATGGAATCTCTGTTGATCCTTCTATGACCAAGGAAATCCAAGAATGGCTAGCACCTACGAGTATAACTGAAGTACGTAGTTTTATTGGTTTGGCAGGTTATTATCGACGTTTCGTCCAGAATTTTGCCCGATTGGCTAACCCATTAACGAAGCTCACACGTAAAGGGGTTAAATTTGTTTGGACAAAAGAGTGTGAAGAATGTTTCGAAGAACTGAAGAGAATATTAGTCAATGCTCCTATATTGACTCTACCATCGGGGAATGATGGGTTCGTTATTTATAGTGATGCATCGAAGAAAGGACTTGGCTGTGTCCTTATGCAGAATGATAGAGTTATTGCCTATGCATCACGACAGTTTTAAATTCATGAAAAAAACTATCCTACTCATGATCTAGAGTTAGCAGAAGTGATCTTTGCTTTGAAGATATGGAGGCACTACCTCTATGGTGAAAAATGTGAGATTTATACTGATCACAAGAGTTTGAAGTATATTTTCTCACAAAAAGAACTCAACATGAGGCAAAGGAGATGGCTTGAATTACTCAAGGATTATGATTTTACGATACACTACCACCCAGGGAAGGCAAACAAGGTGGCAGATGCTTTGAGTAGAAAAGACCATGGAGTTTTGAACAATATGAGAATTGAAAGGGATCCAATTTTCATGGATCTAGTGAAGATGGACATGGGAATAACCAGGGAAGGTGAAACATCAATGCTTTTTCAAATGGTTGCCAAACCATCTTTACTAGAAAGGATTAAGAGTTCTCAGACCGATGATGAAGAATTCCAAAAGAAGATTAAAGCTGTGAATGATGGGAGATTGAGAGACTTTGTGTATGAAGATGGAATTTTGAAATTCGGGAAGAGACTTTGTGTTCCCAATATACCTGATCTAAAAAGGGAATTGTTGGATGATGCTCATAGTTCCAATTTCTCTATACACCCTGGGAGCACCAAAATGTATAGAGATTTGAAGGAACATTTTTGGTGGGACAACATGAAGAGAGAGATTGCTGATTTTGTGTCAAGATGTATGGTTTGTCAACAAGTGAAAGCTGGAAGGCAACAGCCTGGAGGAGTCATGCAACCTCTTCCCATACCGGAGTGGAAATGGGGCAATGTTACGATGGACTTTGTCATGGGGCTACCAAAGACTCCTAGAAGGAATGATGCAATATGGGTTATTGTTGATCGTCTTACCAAGACAGAACATTTTCTTGCTATAAGAGGAGATATACCCCTGGAACGTCTAGCAAGACTATATATTAATGAAGTTGTGAGACTTCATGGAGTACCCCTATCGATTGTTTCTTATCGTGATCCCCGTTTTACTTCAAGATTCTGGAAAATTCTTCAGAAATCCTTGGATACTGAACTTCATTTGAGCACTGCTTACCACCCTCAGACAGACGGACAATCAGAACGGACTATTCAAACCTTAGAAGACATGTTGAGATCTTGCTCACTTGACTTTCAGGGTATGTGGGATCAATATTTACCTTTGGTAGAATTTTCCTATAACAATAGCTTCCATTCGAGTATTCAGATGGCACCATATGAAGCGTTATACGGAAAGAGATGTCGTACACCAACCTGTTGGGATGACATTGGTGAAAGAAAACTTGTAGGCCCAGAACTGGTGGAGGAAACGGTGGAAAAGGTGAAAGTAATCCAAAATCACATCAAAGCAGCTCAAAGTAGGCAGAAGAGCTATGCCGATAATCGAAGGAAGGATTTGGAATTTCAAGTCGGTGATCATGTTTTTCTGAAGGTATATCCGTGGAAGGGAGTCATACGTTTTGGTAAGAAAGGTAAATTGAGTCCCAGGTACATCGGACCTTTCGAAATTCTAGAACGAATTGGGGTTGTAGCTTACCGATTGGCAATGCCGCCAAGTCTCTCCAAAGTTCACGATGTGTTCCATGTATCTCTATTGAGGAAATACATGCCTGATCCGACGAATGTACTCACCTATGAGGAATTAGAACTGGAACCCGATCTGTCTTATTGCGAAGAGCCCGTCAAGATTCTTGATACGAGAGAACAAGTGCTGAGAAACCGGACGACGCGTCTGGTAAAAGTTTTGTGGAGAAACCCTAAGATGGAAGAGGCAACGTGGGAACCTGAGGAACTTATGATGAAGAACCACCCGAGTCTTTTTATGCAGTAATACCCTAGAAATTGCGAGGACGCAATTATTTGAAGGAGGGGAGAATGTAACACCCCAAGCTTCTACGGTACGCTTCTCTTTGAATAATGTGATAGCGTGTGTTGTACGCAACACCGAGTTCTAACACACCATAACTAATCAAACTAGCCGTTATGAATAGTAATACATACTTTTTGAAATTATATATATTTTATATTTGAAAATGGACTTCATTTTTGGATTCGGAATATCGAATTTAGCCTAAGGTGAAATTTTGGTACATTTCGGATAACTTTCATATTTTGATGAATAGTGAAAATTACTAAGTTTTAATTAAAAACAACTTTTTTAATCAAAATAATTAATAGTGGTAAATTATGAATTTGAGTGGTTTTTAAGTATATTTAGAATATATTTTTACCATTTAATATAATTTTGGTCATTGGACATAATTTTACAATTAAACCGAACATAAACGAGTGTCAATCTTTTGATAGTTATTATCTCTTAAAAACACGCTTTTTGTTTTGACAGCGGGAATTAATTTTAAATTAATTTCTGCCACTTATGTGTTTTGAATTTAGGAAAATGGATTCCATATTTGGAATCAGGATGATCAAATTTTGTAAATAGGTAACTTTTATTTTTAGACATTTTGAATAATTACTGCGGTAAATATTTTATTTACCATGGTTAAGGGTAAATCCGGTAAATAAGGGTTAAAAAATAATATTATAATAATACTAAATTACCCTAAAACGTGTTTTAACCCTATTGGTTGATACATGGTCGACCATGGGAATCTTTGGGTCTATTTTGGGACCCCATGGATCCACTTGTAAGTGATAATGACACTTCATTTTAATTAAGTTAAAATGAATACAAAAATGACACAAGCATATATCTTTTAGAAAAACAATTGTTACATAGGGTTATATATGTTGGATTTTATATTATAAATATTCATTAGAAAGATAAAAATATTTCCTACATAATTATATTTTATTTATAATTTTTAGACATTAAATAATTTATTTTATTTATGACACAATGATGATGCAGTAATTACTATAATAGTGAAAAATTAAAATAATTGATATTATAAATACCCAAATAAATATAATATGAAACTTTTAATGAATTAAACTAATTTTCTAGGATAATATGATATATTAGGATTTATTTAATTGTCTTTTTTCTAAGTAATCAATCTGTTATGAGTTTCACAAAAATCAACTATTGAATAGTGTCAAAATTGACATAAAAGAGTTCTTAAAACAAATATTATATTCTTAATTGATATTAAATTCCTAAAAATCTAAGGTTCGGCCAAGAGACTTATATCACGATAGGTCCATCATTAATGTACCACTTGGGGGTCGCTTGGATGTATATAGTAAGTTTATTAACCATATTATATAAAAATACAAAGAGACATTGTAAAAGTGAAACTAATTAACTTAGAGTTAATACTTAAAGATAAGGTTAATATAAGTACCCAAACCTATCTAAATTCTATTGGTTGAGTGGTTTTAGACCTATCCCCACCTTAAACTTTGAATAATAAGATTTGGAGCCATTAGAAACCGAATATGAATTTATTATAAATTAATATTTCTAGCTTTTCCAAAGGTGCCCCTCACCCCTCTTATAAAAGGGCACTCCTCCTTCTCATTTCTTCACACCTTCAAAGCCTTTTGGTTCGGCAAAACTCTGCCCAAATACTCTCCCAACATCCCTCACTACAACCTAGAGGCCTTAGTTTGATCAGAAAGCCAACCTAAGGAGCCCTTTTGATCAAATCAAAAGGAAGAACCCGAAGAAGAGGTAATGATTTCACCACCCTTTTCCAAATTCATTTCTTCTTCCACTTCTTCTTCCTTTGTTCTTACCATTCTAAAATAATAACTCCATTATCTCACATATACTGTGATGTTATTATAAATATGGTACAACCATATTCAGTATTCTATCCACCCTTTGAATAACATGTCACCATACGTGCGTACGTACGGACTACCGTCTCCACGTCGTGGTGTAATTGTTATTCAATATAATATTATTTGGATGGGTATAATAATGATGTGTAACTCATGTAAATAATAAATATAACATGTTAATGATTCTTTATATATTATATACCATCCATTTATATATTATTTTAATATCAAAAGAATGATATTGTCGCTCGTGCGTACGTACGGACTACCGTCTCCACGAACGCGATGAGATTCATTCTACATCGTATCCATTCAAGTATAATTATCATTTGATGATTTAAAAATGATGTTTAAGGACTAGATATCATTCTGGATATGAATAATATACAACAACCATGGCTTATGTAACAAAACATATAAAAGAAAATGAGTAAGTTAACTCCCGAAACGACGATAATTCTAAGATATTATTAACAAATCAATGTTAAAAGATCATATATGATATCATATTATTATATATGATTCTTGTATAATTTAATAACAACTATTTCACCATTATACAGGAGGCTAACCTACCCCAACCAAGGAAAATTACAAGGTAAGGGTTTACTTTACAACCTCTTCATTATCCAAGGTTGTTTATACGTAATAATCTACTGGGATCACTTTATCATCCACTTCCATGTTTCTTAAAAATGTATTTCAAAACATTTTTACTATTTACTAGAATATGAGTTAATGTCATTTATACCCTTTTTGACTTTTATAAGTGGTTTATAAAGTAATCTTTTGGTCGTTTTCAAAACAAGGTCCTTTTTAACCTTTTCGACAGAATTAAGGTAAGAATGTTTTTTTAACTTATACGGCGGGTACGGTTATTTTCCGCCGTTATAGAATATTCAAAGCTTTCCTTACAAGCTTATAAGATTTTTTTCAAAGAAAATGTTTGATTTTATATGGATCTTATATGATTTCAAAATAAATGGAGATATTTATTTAAAAAGAATTTTGATTTCATCTATGTCAACATCCTTTGATGGATTTTAAGATTATTTGAAGTTGATTTATTATGATACGAAACTTCTATATTGTATTGAAGGTTTTGTGATATGTTTGACTGTGGATGTGCTATTTTTATACCATTCATAGTTTATGGTGAAAGTATTGACATTTCATTTGCTAGTTTTAATATGAATGTTTATGTTATGTTTAAACCTTTTCATATGGGAATGCATTGGACTTAATATGTGACGGGTGGAGCCCGCTATAGCTCCTCGATGCATCGGTAGGTCTCATGAGACAAACTAGTGTCTTGGCACAAGGCCTTGACAAAATCTTATTTGTAGTCTTGGCACGAGGCCTTGGCTATGTGGTTATGATAGTCTGGCATTATGCATTCTAACATTATGAAAGTGGTTATTGATTTTTGCATGTGATTATTCGATTAGTAGAATATCCATTTGAATAAGTAAATGGCATTATTTCATTTTATTTATGCCATACCATGTTGAAAGTTCATATTTAAAAGGCTTTTGTTTTAGTTATACATTGCCTTAAATGTTTATTCTTATTTATGAAAGTTTCTGTTATATTGTTATCCTTACTGGGCATTTGAGCTCACCCCTTTTCTATGTTTTATTTTTCCCAGGATGTGAAGAAGTAAGTTATGAATGACCTGCAGGGATTTTATGAGGGGTTAATAGTGTGGATTGTGGAAACATTATGTTGTTGTAGTAGTTCTTTATTTTATGATGTAATGTAAAACTTATGAATATATCTAGTGTTTCCAAGGCTACTAAACCAATCGGTCTTTCGAGATTTGATCTTTCTTGTGATCATGCCAATGTTATGTAATAATGCACCGACTCTGGGTAACTGGGGTCGGGGCGTTACAGTAGTTACTTCCAACAAACACCAATTGTGCAGGGAATTAGGGTTTTCATAGTTCATCATCCCATTCGGACTAACCCCAAAGTAGATATCCTCGCATGGGGGAGTTTTGCATCATACCATTCATCAAGGATTATATTCTGATATTTCCCTAGTAGTTGAAGATTTTATTAGCGATTGATATGATTATTGTCAATCTCTAAGCCCATATGAGCAATGATTAGTTTGGGGAACAAGGGATAAAAAGTAATCAGTCTTAAAACATACAAGTTTGGGTATTATGGACTAGGAAATTCCATGGGAGGATAATAAAGAACTCAAGACTCAAGGAAATTTCCTACATATCCTGATTATTAGAGGAATCCGAGTAATCATATTTTGGTTGATTTATCATCCCACTATGGGATGAGGTAGAATGATCTTCCCATGGGCATTATTGGGTCTGGATGACTGGAATATTGAATACACGGTAATTATATCAAAATGGATGATAATTTGAGCACGAGAAATATGAAGGTTACCTACATATCCTTGTTATTGTTTGTATTATATTTCTCACTATTTTGTTTATTGGAAATCACAGAAAAATGTTTCCCTTATATTTGTAAAGACATATAGACCATGTGATATGATTTTTTCAACACTATAATCCCAAGTGATCTATGATTTTTTTGAAAAAAAAGGATAAGAAAAATCTATTTAATTTGTTATGGATGTGGGGATTATTTGCCATGACTTACATAGGAAGATGGATGTGCAGATCAAGCCTCAAAGAGGCGGCCTACAATAATGATTTTTTTGGAATTATAGTCATCATAGTTACTTTTATTTGTTTTCACACAAAATATTTTCCCTTAAATTTATGGAATATCACATTATGTGTGTGATTGGGAATTACACTAGGAGGTTGCAATTGTATTTGGGTCTTGCACAGCCATGATGAATTAGTTTCTCAAATATTGGGATGCCCAGGTGACCTGGAACGATTGCCGATATGATATGTTCTTATTATCTTCTTGTCATGGTTTTGATTGCATGCTTGATATGTTGGATATTATCTACCTGGAATATCTAAAGTTAATTGAATGGTCCAGTTAGATTTTCAAAAGTACATCTCAGATCATGGGTGGAATTTCCTAGAGTTATTACATGATCAACAATGACCACTCCAGTGTACACCATGACACCAAGGTGTTTCATCATGTAATCCATCACATTACCTTAGATGGGTTATCTAGAGGGTGTAACAGGATCCAAATGGCTTGCCTTGGGTTCTTCATGAAATCTTAATGAAACACATGGAGGGTGTCTTGAGAGTTAATGTGACATCTCTTAGAGGGCATAACAAGTCATGGAAGAAATTCCTGGAGGGGATCGTGGGGAATGGATGGCTTGCGGAGTTTTTGTTTTGAGATATAATTAACATGCACAAATTTTATCATAATACTCTTATGAAATATAATGGGATCGTTATATGAATAAGAGGATATATTTGAAGGATTTGGTGTGGTTTGGATTTCAAGACCGAAGGGCATCACAAGACATGGTTGGTGTGGCCATGGGGTTTGATGTGGCATGAATTTACACATCTAGTGGACTTCACATGATCCAAATAGTATACCAAAAGAGTATAGTCAGATCTAGAAAACATTACCCAGTGTTGTCACACTTCTTGGATGGATCTCATAATTTATAATAAGATCAACGTACATGTATTTTACATAAGCCTATCCATCCTTTTATTGGGAGTGTGTAAGATTTATTCAATGTTAGATTATTTTATGTCTTATGTGATCTGGAAAATGTTCATGATGTTCCTCCAATGTCTTTCCAAAAGTCCTTCACAAGATCAATAAGTGACCATGTGAAGAACATTTATGTGTGGTGCATGATCGTCCTGATTATTCATAGGTTTAATACATGACAAAATACTTGTAGGTCATGATATCAGCCACTCTGAGAAATAGTCTGTGGTTCATGGATAGGCTGATACACCTGGATGAAGAAAATAAAACCCCTTTATAGAGGCTATGGTGGGGGATATAGGCCTCTCAACCTAGATTTTTTTCCATTTTGTGCGGCGTATCATGCCTGAATCTATTATGGAGTCAGAAATGTGTTCTGACGACACCCATCTTCACGAGCCGCTGTCATAGATCACTCTAAGGTAATCTCTTGATTTTCAGCTATCATAATTCCCTCTTACCAATGTTTCCTTTGATGAATTACTTTCAATTAATGGGGACTTATTGAATCCTGATGATATGTCAAAGGACATCCTTGATGTCATAAAACCAAGTCCATTATTGTCCTTGAGATTAGGGTCCCTACTAAAAGGTGTTTCTAAGATGCTAAAAGGCTTTTCTGGTACATTTCATGTAGAAATGATGGCTTGCCTAGGTACTTGACGGGATCCAACAAAATTTTCCTACTGCCTCACAAGACCATGTTGTGGAATTCCTCAGCATGTCACAAGAATTTATCCATCATGAAAAGATTCTAAATCCTCCATATTTTATTTCCTTTTTTTATTCCAATGGTCTAGTGTCATGCCTAATTTTATTGGTAATGTTAAAGAAAATTACTCTATCTCTTGATGATGTATCATGTGACAAATATGGGTCTTATGGGGGCTTGAGAACATATCATGGACCAATTTATCGGTTTTTCCATTGTAGGCCAAAAGGATATTACATGGTTTCCAAGACATTCCTGAGGCCTTTCATGTGATTAGTCTTACAAGAAAAGTGGATTTCATGAGATAGGGCATGTACATAATTGGATGAATGTAATTTCTTGATAATGATTGGGGGTAATTTCATGTTTTTTTGACTGTGAGTATCTCCTTCCACTTAAAAATTTTTATGATTATTTTATAAGTGTTTTTGAGATCTCTTATTTCTATGCGAGTGTTTCTAAAGACATTAAATATCATTGTATGTAGTTTGTCACACAATCAAAAATTAATTTGGTAATACTGTCTGAGTGTTGACATCAAAAAACTTCTTCATGTATATGGTTCATTTTTTGATAAATGATGGATCTAGAGATGGAATGATATCATTTTCAAGGATTGTTTCTCTAATTTCTTATGATGCATTGCATATTCATGGATTAATAATAGAGATTTCATGTTATGTCCATAAACAAGAGTTTTCATGGATAGTGTTTAAAGTTATCACATGAATGGTACATAACCCAAGCCATTTGAATATGTCACATGTTTGAAGGTTTGTATGAGAGAATAACATAACATTCAAATCCTCATACAATCGAGTAATGGAGGGAATGTGATGGTTTCTCACAATTACATTTCTCATGTGCACATAAAATATATATTTTCTTCAAATAGTGGTATCAAGGACAATGTGGAGATTCTTATTCATGTATTAATGTATCATGTGTGTGGTGGTAAAACCCATTAGATTGAAATGTTAGACAAAGTCTTCAATGTTATATTAGTCTCATCTTTTAAGGTGCGTTAGAAAAATTATTTAGAACATGATCATATCCAAACATTGTGTCTTTATTCATAATTCTTCACATAACAGGGTATGTGGTATTTTAATCACCTTATATTAAGAGGAGAAACCATGATATGCACTCATATCTGTGCACACCTGATAGAGTAAATAAACATATTTTGCATCAAATCTCAATATGATAGGGTACATGGTGCAACACCCATTCACAAGATAGGTTCTGTGGTTCCAAAAATCATGGTTTTGGGACTTAAATTAAACCGTACTTGTCTATAGTATAAATATCTTCAAAACACCTTTTGTATCACCAATGTTTTTTCATGTAGAACATCCCATACATCAGAAGTGGGATATTTTGATTCTCTATTTTAGAAAAACTGAAGATATAACATAGATAATGGAAGATGATTCACATGATAGATTACATGTTTCATATCCCTCGGTGTGATAAATTACGTAGTTTCATGAATCATCAGATGAGTGCATTCATGGGTCACATGTGATCTTTTTCGCATAACTATTATGGGGTATTTTATGGAATGTTTTGTGAGGGAAAATATAGTTCTACATTTAGTTATGTATCCCCCCAACATATGATAGACCTCAAGTATTTATAGCAGAATTATTGAACTCCGATTGATCGTCCATAAATGGTGGTGTGTCCTATAAAAATTCTCTATCATCCATCACACTGACATACTCACCCTGATATTAAAATAATAATTTTTTAATTAAGGGATATCATCAAAACACTATAAATTTTGGTATTAATCATGTATGATCGCATAACCTCATAAATGAATCATGACATCACATAACATGATATGGGGGTTTCCATGTACACACTGTAGGTTTTATTGACACATAGGTTATTTTTCCTGCTCACTATTTTCATAGTGGGTTTTTTCTTGTGGTGTATTTTCATATGGTAGAAACCTAAGGTAACATCATCAAAACATGCTCAATTATTCGTGTTGAATATATATATATTTAGGTGTTTAAATTTTCACCTAGCCATGTGGGTTTGATGGTCCTCTACATCTCCTGATACACAATTACATATATGAGCTAGCCTATCATGCTTTCTATTGCAGACCACATGCATTGAACTGCATCATATGCAATATACTAGTTGTTCTCTCAATAAACCCCACACTTTTGGAGATAAGATTCATGTGCAGATGGTCTATGATGTTTTCACCAAACATGATCCACTGAAACCATAAAATAACTAGGATAAATAAGATGTTGTAAGTCATTATTTATTATCCAAGAAATATGCTCATGTTATTCATATTTAAACAATATGAAAGTAGTATATAATAGTGCATGAACCCATTAAGACTGATAATGATAGTGTATATGGTCCAAAAAATGGATTTATCTCCATATATAATCATGTTAACAATTGCAGTCTTGGCATGAATATTGTTTCTACAATCAATGTTCTACACATGAAAAAACATATGTGACTGATCTTTGTATGTAAGTGAATAAAACAAAGACTCTATCTATAATCCACTCTTAAAGAATTAAATTTTATGATCTTCATTAAGACATTCTGGAGTTGCAGTGAGATCATGATCATGGGCTACTTATTTTTCTAAAGTGAGATATAAGTTTCAAGTGCACTGGAAAAATCATAAACCTAGTGCTTCATGTTTGAAGGACATATGTGGCTCTGTTTGTCCCTCATGTCATATTCTCTATTTTTACAAAAGAAAAATTATACATTTCATTTATTTTATTATTATCATTGTTATTATTTTTAAACACATAATAATAATAATAATAATAATAATAATAACACTCATGTAATTGTGGTAAACAATTTTTACACTCAAGCACCATTATCACGTGTTTGATCAACTAATAAATGTCCACATGTATCTATCCATGAAAATTTTCCTAAAACATGAATAGTGGTATCAAAAAAATGATCCCACATAGATTTATATTCATTATTAATAAAATTAATATGTTTCTAATGTAAATATTTGTCACATTGATATATATTTGAATGATGATGATTTTTGATAGGGTGTGGCTCAAATAGAGATGGTGGTGGATCTTAATATATATCTAATGGACTTACAGAGAATTGATATTTTTTGCTAAGGCCATATGATGGGCCTTACCTGATTTTTGGGCTAAATAGATTTCATGCTAAATTTTATGGTCTCTTAGATTAGACAATTTATTTGTGCATTTTAGGGCAATATAGCTCGAACCTACTATTGTTATAGTTTTTGGAGTTTTAGATTAGACATAATATTACTTTAGTTCAAGGTATTTTAACTCTAACCTGATATCACTATAGTATAAGTTATTTTTTCATGGACCTTATATCACTTTAGATTAAGGTATTTTATCATGGAATGTCCCTCAATTTAGTATAGTGTCTTTAAGTTCAAACCGTGTATTAATGTCATGGATTATGATGCAGAAATTCTTAGAATAACGTGAAGCATGGTGAGGTGATGGGTTCTAAAATAGTGTTTCTTGGCACCACATGGATCTAGAAGACAAATTGGAAGAGTTAAGATATTGTTTGACAACCATAGGCACATATGTAGAATCCATATGCATTAATTCATAGTCTGTAAAAGGGTCTCTTGAAGCTAAGTATCATTTCAAGGTGCCATGGAAATTTTTTGGGCTAATATTGTTTGAGTGAGAAACCCTAAGGATGATATGAATACTTGAATTTAGAGAGTATGTATTGTTTAAATCATAAAACAAAAGTCTAAGAATAGTAACATGGTATGGAAAATACATGTAAGGTAAGTCACACAACACTCTAAGGTTTCAGGTTCTGCCGTAGTGTTTCTAGGGGTCACAAGGATTGAATCTTTTTTTTTTGGAAAGGAGAAGATTCCTTTAGTTTCTAGGTCAGGCCCTTATTAATTATTAGCAGGGGAAAGAATATATAATCTCCACTTATTTCCAAGGTCAATGAAAGATTTATGAATAAAAAAATTATCTAGATGATGAGGTTGGGTATAGAATTAAATCTATTCAAGAAGGGTTTTGTAACATGAGGGACATTCTGATCTTGATTATGAAGCTCGATATCTACACCATATGGTTTCAAATTATTTTGTATGGGATTTAAAAGGATCGAGAGTAAAGTTTCACATTCATTCATTGATAAATGGTACAACACATGGTGATGTAGCATCAAGGATATCAAATACACTTGGATTATTTGGAAATGAGAATGTAAATCCTAGTCCAAAGTGTTTAGGTTTGGAGGATGATATGGGATAGTCATAATGGGTGTATTTTCGATAACATTGAGGTATTGAGTTCACCCATGATGACTTCTAGTATTAATAGGATCGAAAATCTATTTTTTCATAGTGATACATTATGTTGATAGTCATAGATGCATATTCATGATCCATAAGCATGCATTCATATTAAGGAAAAAGTTCCCTTGATGATGGGAATCCGTTCCAGGGACCTTGGAATGTTGTGGTGATCAGAGGAAGCCAAATAATGATGCTTTATTTGGGGAGAGTGTAATATCCAAGAATATTTTTAGCACCCCAAAATTTGATTCCCCACCTAGATAACATATTCTCACTCTAGGGAGATGTGAAAAATCGTTTCTCTATCATTTTCTAGGAACCTAGTGTCTAGTGAGCATTTCTTGGCTTTTATTAGGGCTATAGAGTATTTACAGAGAATGTTATGCCTTATTTATTTTATCCCTAATTTTTCCCTACATTCTAGAGGAGAATATTTTAATAAGGGAATAATTGAATTTTTCTTAGGCCCCCTTTTTGGGTTTTCAAATTGAGATTTTTGTCCCTCTTTGACTGGTAGTTTATGGTATTGGGATTTGTATCATCATAGAATAGAGTTTAAGGTGGTAAAACATTACCAATGTGAGTATAGTTTAAGGTTGTGATAGTCATGGACCTAGTATAAAGAATGATATTCATGGTCCTAATTAGTAAACACAATGTAAAGAGTATCCCATCATCCTTCAGATCAAGAATTGAAAATGTAGTAAATCATAAGTTTAGGTACTCGGTTCATGAGTATGGATATGTAATATTCATATATGGAGTAATTAAAATCAGACTATGGTGTTACATTATTTAACATTAATGTTAGGGCTTACGATGATCAGAAATCCCATTTTGTCGTGTGATGCATATCGATGATGGCCATAGGAACATATGCATGATCCATAGGTATGAATGATTTATCAATAAAAGGTTCCCTTAATTCCATATATCTTTCTAAAATCCATGGATGATTTTAGGATACCAGAGTTACCCTAGGCATGAGGTGATGTTTACGGATCGAGGTGCTCTAAAATATGATGGAATCACACTATACTATAGATGACTTGAGTAATTTTCTTCTGGTACCTTGATATTGGATGATGACGGGTGATTTCCAACATAGTTTATCATCATGTAGTGGTGACATTTTACTTTTAGTTAAATGTCACTTAGTAAGGAAATTTTCCTTGTAGTTTTCTATCGTATGGTGAGGACTATATTTTTGTGAGTTTTTAATGTAATGAGACCAATATTTTTTCCTTAAACGTTAACATCACGTGGTAAGGATATTTTCTAATTCAGTTTATCTCCATTCATTTAGTATGTTGTCGAATAGACATGAATGAACAGAAATATTGCAGTTGGACCCAAGGGTGGATGTTTAGGCATAACTCTGTATCTCATGAAATTGAGAATCAACCCCCACATAGTTCTTAATGGGATTTTAATTTTACATCTTCATATGAGTCTATGGGTACCCCATTATGAAATGTTGGTATTTTGGTTGGCCCCATAAATGGAATTATGGGTGTCACTATATATCCAAGAGTGGTGGTAATCAACCCGCACATATTTCTTAATTATGTTTCTTATGCAAGTATGACCCACATGTAATGAGGGGGATTTTTTATATTTATTTTTGGTGATTGTGACTAGATTTAGGACTCTTTGCATCACTTAATATCATGTGATGATATGAATCAAGTCACACAAAGTTCGTGAATTGGAAAATCTCTATCTTTATAGATCGGGTTCATTTGGAAATGTGGTCATTGTATCCATGGATTGTTGTATATGGACCTACGATTAGTGATCAAGGCGTCCCAACATATCCTATGGTGATAGGAATCAAGCCACATGTAGTACATGAGGGACCATGTTGTTTTATGTCATGTGTCAAGGACATTTATCGTGCAATTTAATGTCACGTGGAATTTACTCCTGGTGTGAATATTATGGAATTACATTAATGAACGTGATGGTCATGTCACATAAGTTCATGCCTTGTTCATGTGGAGAATATCTTTCTAAAATTACTATACTTGGGTGGGATATTTTAAGTGTGAGAAAAAATGAATAGCATTGGTTTCCCTTACATTGGAGAGGTAGGTGAGGTTAAGAAAAGGCATGTTGTATCCTGTAGTGGATGGACTAAGATATAGGATTGAGGAATCCCTATGTTTCTCATAGAAAAATTATAATCAAGTCATACATAGTTCTATATGGGTTATTTAGTTTTAACATTGTGTAATGAGGAAGTTATCCATGCGGTTCAACATCTTGTGCTAAGAAAATATAACATCTTACGTAAATTAAAATAAATATTGAATCTAGAATAGAGACAAGAGTTTTAGGTGTCACAATGTATCAGGTTATGGTAGTAATCAATATGTATATATTTATAAATAAACCCGTATAGTATAATATACTTCATAAAATACAAGATTTATGTAGTTTCAGTGTCTTTTGGAAATGATAGCTCTGTGCAGTTTAACATCATATAGTTCATATGCACTCTATATAGATTAACATCATGCGGTTATGATGAAATCCATACGTTTTAATTTCATGTACAGATTAATGTCATGTGTTTAAGAAGAACTCCATGTAGTTTAACATCATGTTGTTGGGATGAATGAATGGTCTTAATCTAAATTGGATTCTCATATAATAATATCTATTCAAAGTATTTATTGAGATATATCACATTGGTGGGTGGTGTGACACACTACCCATCCATGGAATCCAATGAGTATGATCCATTATAATAGACCTTGTGTATGATTTATAGCCCCTCCCAATTGGTTTCCAACATTGAAGGATTATTCCTTAGTATCATTGGGGTTCTGAGTGCCATCACAAGTTCTCCTCAGAGGAATGAATTGAGAAGAACCTTTTTATTAAGGTCTTATGTGATTCGATTCTGACTGACCTCCAGGTTGAGTACTGTGCACAACCTATTCTCATCTAGCTGTTCTAATTAAACTAGGGTCTTTTGATATTTTTCTTTATATTAGAGAAATCTAAAAATGACTATTCAGAGTGAAGGAGACTATAATTAAATGGCTAACACTGCCTCAGTCCTGTACGATAATGAGTATGGTGTTACCTGTGTTGCAATTTTCATGGTGGAATGATAGGCTGATAAATCATGGAGGATAATTTCTTGCTAAGACTTCGTATCCTTGTTGTCTATCTTATAGAGTATATTCAATTGAGTCATATTAAGTTATTATATCTTTCAATTTTCCATTTCATGATAGTAGGATGAGTGATTGGACTCGATATTGTACTAATCAAATAGTCTCGAAAAATCCATAGAACATAATTTGGTGTCATTTTCTGTCAATATTGTGTGAGGGACCCCGAATATAAAGATGGTAAGAGAATTTAAGAATATGATAATATTATTTACCCTGACATCCATGAGGTGTATTTCCTCCTCCGATTTGGAAAATAATTTAGTAGCAGTAATGATGTACTTGAACTTCTTAGAAATGGATTGAGGGTATGTCCCCACAACATTCATTCCCCAAGTGAATAATATCTATGAATATTTATATTTCTGTAGAAATTTTTGGTGCTGATGGATGATGTTTTCATGGATCTTTCATTCAAGAAATTTCCTGGATGACTCCACACTGTTTTATATCATGGTTTTCCAAAAATATACCAACCTTTTAATTATGTTGGAGATCCTAGTCCCAGACTAAGGGGTGCCATATGATCATATATATACTTCTTCCATGATGAAAGAAATATCTTCTTCTACTAGGCATATTTGGTGGATTCCTTCAAATACACAATTATATTGGTCTTTCAGGTCATTTAGACTATCATGTTGTGTGAATGTTTCTACATGACACCAAATATTTTCGTTTCCATCATCGTATGATAGAAGAATCTTGTTTTAGAGACAATCATTTATGAGCTACATCCATCCAGGGGTTATAACTTGTTTATCATGATTTAAGAAAGTGTTTACTAGATTGATTTAGTCTATATCATATACTATGATCAATTAGATTATTCTTTAATGTATGATATGTAATATTTATTTCTTCTAATCAGGGTCATCTAGGATGGAGACTTTATTAGCCAGTGTGTAGGCGCATTCATTATTTGATTATGGAATATAGTGCAATATGGTATCAAAAGAGGATTATTCCATCATTCCCCTGACATAACCAATGTTATGGTCTAGTTATTCTTTTTTAATGGTATTTTCACCATTTATTTTAATTATCAAAAATTTAAAATCCTCATTGATATTAAATTAGGCTATGTGAAACTATAGGTCTGGTTTTAGACCATACATGAGTGATTGACATATAACCTCATTATTTTTGTGGACTTTGGATAATGGTAATGTGTAGAAATTAAATTCTTTATTATTAGAGATAAATATAGTCCCCAAAATATCCTTACTATGCTTTGGAATTTTAATCCATGAGCCTATGGGACTTCAGGAGGTTCTCTCAAAGAACATATCTCGTTTCCAGGGAGTTTCAAGGGAATAAATGTCCTCATTATCTAAAAACTTGGTATCTTCCAATGTATGTTTCATGGCATGATATTCTACATGGATATCATTCAGGGATTTTCCATTCACTGAATTCTATGATAAGAACTAAATTTCATATTTATATATAATGACCACCCATATAGAAATGCGCCATGTCAACATAAGGTTGAAAATGATGTACTTGGTTGGATCAATATGTGAGACTAGGTGGAAATTGTTGTTCTACATGTAATGACTTATATTTTTCACAACAAAGATTAGTGCAACACAGGTCCTCTCAAAATCCGAGTATCTATTCTTAGTACCGAACATTTTCTGGATGAGGTATTAGAGACTATTATCACTCCCCATATAAATTTTTTCATTATGAGGAGGGTACCCAATGAGAATTATTTGTTATCCATATATAAGATGAGTGGCCTCCCTTACACTAGAGGAATCAAAACCGTTAAGTGTAGTAATTACTACTTAATCCTTTTGATGTCCTCTGGGCAGTCATCATTCCATTGATAATTCAATCCCTTCGTCATTATAATGGTGAATGGGATATCTTTTCCAGAAAATTTGGTTATGAATTGGCAAATATAGTTGAGGTTCCCTTGGATCCCCCATAGTTCTTTGAAATTTATAGGGGGTCACATTGCTAAAATATAACTAGTATTCTCAGGTCAACCTCAATGCCTTGATGGTGTGCCAAAAATCCAAGAAACATTTCTAATGTTGCTGTAAAAGCGCATATAAATGGATTCATCGTCACAATGGGTTGTCTCAACATTCCGTTGATTGTTAGGATATCATTGAAGTGATCACATTACTATCAGGATTTAACAACTATGTCATTGACATAAAATTTGGATATCA
This sequence comes from Viscum album, assembly GCA_963277665.1. NCBI lineage: Eukaryota > Viridiplantae > Streptophyta > Magnoliopsida > Santalales > Viscaceae > Viscum > Viscum album. The sequence goes on along the minus strand of OY728164.1, from coordinate 1,519,551,544 downwards.
CTCCAAGGAATTAATTAAATAAGTGATACATTTCATGATTATATGTCTCGCCGACATTATTTAATCTAAAGGGAATGAACTGACAGTAGAAGATCCCCTGAGGTGATATAAAGGTAGTTGCTTCCTCATCTTTAGGGCCATCTAGTTCTGAATGTAACCTGAATACTCATCCAAGATATAATCTTCCTCGAAGATAGTAGTTTCAACTATCATGATTTTTGTGATTGGCATTGGAAAATCATCCTTCAGTGAGAGCCAATTATGGTATTTGAAATCGATGTGGACCCTAATCTTCCAGTTCATTTTATTCACTACGATGATATTAGAATGAAATATTGATTACTTTACTTATGGGATGAGTTTTTATTTTGTCACCTTATCAACTTTTGACTTTACATTTGTGGTGTGAGAATGGTTCATTCTCTCAGATTCCTACAAGATTCCTGGATGCTCATCTCGCATGCTGAGATAGTGCATAACCACATTTGGATTCCATCGAAGAATTTCTGTACTGTTCCAAGAAAACATTTTAACATCCCATGATTTTATGGTATCTATTTTTCTAAATTTATCCTCTTCAATAGCTTATGTTACACACAACACCATGTTTAAATGAACAATGATATGAAATTAATTATCATTATTTTTCCATTGTTGGGACAACCTAGTCTTTACATCTTATGGAATGTATAATATTGACCAAATTTTTAGATTTATATATTATATATTTAATCAAATGGGGTTACATTCACACAAATTATTTTATAGGAATAAGATAAGAATGAATCAAATTTTATATATTAAAAACCATTAGTATTATAAAGGATGTTTTACCACCTTTTAATGGAAAACCAATTTTAAATAAAAATTTTCATGGTTTTATTTACTACATGACAAAATAAACTTCTTATTTTAAATATGAATATACAAATTTACTTTGGTTTATTTTTTTTTGTATTTTTATGATATGTTTCATGTTTTGATGAATAGTGATAAAATATTTTATTATAATTAAATGCTACTTTTTCATCAAATTTATTTAGAGTGTTAAATTATTTATTTGAATTTTTTTAATGTATAATTAGATACTTTTTTAAAATTTAATCCAATGTAAGTCATTGGAAACAATTTCATTTATAATTTGGATATAAAAAATTTCAATAATTTGAATGTTTTCATTTTAATACATTTTATCTCATTTTGTAAACGAGATTAATTTTAAATTCATTTTATCTAATTATTTGTTTTAAATTTTAAAAAATGGACTGTATGTTTATATTCAAATGGTCCAAATTTTTTATATATGTACCCTTAATTTTGGACAATATACTAACAGTAGTCATATTTTTATTTTCATGGTTTATGGTAAGTCCTGTAATTAAATGTAATAATTATATTATAATTATAATAAAATTTCCCTAACACATTTCCTAGTTTAATTTTATGAGTGTGGATCAAAAAAATAACCCTTGGTCAGAAATTACATCCATTGTAAGCCACTTAGGTGAATTTATGACATTTATAATGTTATTTTTATTGAAGATTCAATCATGTCACACTTTGTTTTTAACAAGTAAAATATTTTTTATATAAAGATATATAAGTTCTATGTTTGAATATAATTAGTATTTGTAAATATAATAGTATTATATAAATATATATACATTTTATTTTTAATTTTTAGTGATGTAATAATTTAATTAAATGCTATTATAATGATGATGTATTATTTATTCAATTAATGAAACAATATATTAAATTATATCATAAATATTAAAGGAGATATAATTTCACTATATTAGGTGATTCACAAATTGTTTTGGGTTAATAAGACAAGTTAGGGGTATATTATGTGAATTGGTTTGATGTAATATTACACGAATGACTTTATTAATTTCAATGTTATAAATAGTGTCAAAATTGAAACATATGATATTTTATGAAAATTTTATTTTATAACATTATTTTTAAATTCTGAAAATACTATATGAGGTCAAGGGGATAATATATGTTCTAAAATATCCTAAAATGTCCATTTATGGTCCAATTGATAAATTATATTTAAAAATTACAACTTCTTAATATTACAATACCTGTTAAAATAGAAAATCATAAAATGGATTACCTGAAGGATAATCAAAATGATAATAATTACAATTACATAGAAACGTGTCTAGAATTTAATAGTTTAAGATATTAAAAAATTATAATATATTTTCATTGAATCAATGTAATTTTGGAGGTATTTGGTTGAAATTTATTTTATTAAAAATTAATGTTTTGTGAAATTCGAAAAGATCCCCCCCACTCTAATAAAAGGGAACATCTCCTTCTCTTTTATTGACAATTCAGAACATATTTGGTTCGGCCAGACCAAATAAAAAATAATATCTTAACATCCCCCATGTTAACATATAAGCCTTAATTTGGAAAAAAAATCCAACCAAATAAGTCCTTTTGATCAAATCAAATGGTGATACCCAATGAAGTGGTAACATCCATCAACAAACAGTTAGTAATTTTTCTTCTTAAAAACACTTATATTAATTTTATTTAATGTTTATATCATAAGAATACTAATCGTAAATACACTAAGATGCTTTTATATTAAAATTTTGACCTAAAACTACTCATTCTTCCATCTAATGGGTAACAGACATACTTTTTTTGCGTACGGAGAACTACTACATCATGAAACAATGTTGTTTTTTTTACATTACAAATTCTCATGGTTAGTAATTATGATGGAAAATATCTTTTTATATGATATATATTATATATAATTTCTATATGATTATTAATGTTTTTTACAATAGATTACTTTATTCACTCTATTTGTGGGACTATAATAAAATAGTTTTTGGATGTGTGGACTACCACCAACTAAAAGAGATGCAATCCATTCACGTTATACATGGAATGAATTATGGTAGGTTTTAAGTAATGAAATATGAACTATATGAAAACAATATGATACTATAATTTTAATATAAATATATATCATTTAATTTTAATTCTCTTAAATATAATAAATAAATGGAAGTAACATTCATGCATACGTACAACCAACCATCTCTATTAATAGGGAATTCCATTTCTTATCTCCATATTTTATTGATATATATATATATACTTAATATATATTTTATTTATATCATGTTTTTAATACTGAATATTATGAAATTATGTTTTAATTAATATGAACATGTAACAAGTGAAAACATAGTAAAAAAATATGAAATTAACACAAAATATAGTGAAAATATTAGAATATTGCTAACAAATGAGTTATGAAATATTATAAAATGATAATATTTTATATAATAAATATGTTTATGGTTATGGTATAAGTTTATATGATAATTAGAACTATTATAATGGAGATTAAAAATTGTTTAACTAGTGTAATGAAGAATGTAAGGGCTTTTTATCTCACTTATTAGTCTTTGAGATATATGCATTATTCACCACTTATTCCTTGTGTGTGGTGTATATACATCCCTTTGATATATCATTTCATGATTCTCATTTTAATCATCATATTCTAGGATTCATTTATTTTTGTTAATTATTAGGGTTTATTATTTAAATTTTTCAATGTAGTGTGTGACACTTTGTAATGTTTTATGATTATTTTCATCAACAGTTTTTCAATGGTCTCATTTAAAAGTACATTAATATATGTCAATAAATTTTTCAGAATCTTTTTCATCACTAAGGTTTATCTCTTATGATAAATACTTCTATACTTTCATAAATGGTTTGAGGTTAGTTTTTCTAGGAATGTGTGTATATACAATATGATTAGTTATTGATTTGGTTAAGATATATTAATTCAATTGTATTATTTATTTATATGAGGAAATATTTGGACATGTAAGACATGTGCTGGGAACCCGTTAATGAGTGACCCTTGATGCATCAAAATGTCTCATGAGATGAGTTCAGTTGGCCATAAACCCTTCTCTTTCATTTCCAACCAGTTTTAACTTTTCTGTGGATAGATCTTAACAGAAATGAATGGTGTTTCTACCCACAAAAAGGATATATCCTGAAAGTAACTATCTTGAGGATATATCATGATAGTTCAAATGTCCAAAATTATATAATCTATCATTTTTACTATTCCACGTTATCAATTAAAAATATTTGTTTTCATTTATTTGCCATTTTATATTTTTTGTTCCATATTTATCATTCCATACGTTGTACACTTACCCATAATGAGAATTTTAGGTCACCCATTCTTTATGATTCATTTGATCGCAAGGATTACGTGAATTATGTTATCACTGATATGAAGAGTTACACAAAGGGGAATAATGTAAGACTCAATGAAATTCATTTTTTATTTTATGTTTCAAAATGCAATATGGATTTCAAGTATGCATTTAGTTTTCTAGACTACTAAAATATTCGATCCCTTATGAAATGATTCCTTGTATCTTACGCCAATGAAATAATGTAAGGCACCAGATCCAAGCTTATGGGGTCCGGGTGCCACATTTGGTATCAGAGCAGGTATAGTAGAGACCATGGAAACTAGATTTAGAAAAAAAAATTTAGGGAACATAACATTGAGATAGACTTTGAGGATAAGTATAGAATAACATCCTAGAATTTTTGTTAAGGTAGAGATTATGGGATTATTCTTAGAAATACTTCCCTTTCTGGATATATCAAGTGAATGTGGTTTTGGAAACATTTTTTACCAAGTGGTAACAACTCCAAAAAGGTGTGTCGGGCTGGACTCGGCGTAACATAGTAAATTATAATGGACCTTAATGCGCACCTACATTGGAATTACCTAGGGATATGCTTAGGATAATTTATATTTTATTTACAAACAATTTCGTAGGTTTTGAATGTAAATATGTCTATAAAGAATCCATGTTTATGACTATGAGATAGTCTATGCATGAAATTTTCAATTTGTGTTATGTTTTTTATTAGTTCATAATTATATTTTTTTATTAATAACCTAATCTAATTTATTCCATTATTTAGAAATGGATTCTACTGAAAGGAATTGAATCCTCACTTCTGCATATGATCTGAAGAAATAGGATGATAACATCTTTTATGAGGATAATCCAATATTTTCAAGATAAATAGTTTACCTAATATTTTTATTATATGATAAAATAATATCATATTATAATAATAATGAAAATAAAATTTATATGTATTATGAGTTTGGATGGAATCATGAGAACAATAGTGGGAAATGGAAAGAGGTGGATAAAGGGAAGAATAGAAAGAATTATTTTCCTACGTGTGATAATTGTGGAAGGAGACGCCATTGTATATTCTTAAGTATAAAAATAGTTTGCTTCATGTGTTGAAAAAAGGCCCCCATGCTCCTTATTTTATGTTTATGAAATAATTTTACAATGTTCTACGCATCCATTATAATGATATGGGAACTACACAAGTGGATTTTGTTAGAGTGAAACGAATATGCCTCAAAAAAATATAATGGATATGGTCATGATTATGATCTTTCCATAGAAAAATAAAAAATGATGCATGGATTAATGAATTAGGTTATTTGGGTAATTTATTAATGAATTACTAGTCATAATAATTATGGAATAAATATGTATTTTACTGCTATAGTTGTTCTTTAAGGATTTGGAATCATGAATATTTTCATTTATGTTTCAAGGTGATCAAGGAACTAATATATTATTTATGTGACAATGATAGATACATTTTATTTTTTGAATAGTCTAATGTTAAGTTGATTTTTTATAATTAGTGACATTCCATATAAATTTTTGGACTATGAGTTCAGATAGATGTATTTTGGAAGAGTATTATGGTTGAAATGGATTTTAGATATTTTATTTATGTTAAAAAATTTCAATAAAGTTGAATATATTAATGTTATTTCTATAATGTTATAGTAATATAGTATTATAAAAGGGACAACCCTACACATCCAGAAATTCCGTGATACTTAAAACCATAACTGAAAAACGATGAGGTTGCATCAACTACCAACGGCATGAATGATGTCTTGGTAAGTACAAAATACTTTTATTTATTTAAATATTATGACCTATGATATATATGTCATATTTCTAACCCTATATGATTTAGATAAAGATATTATTTATTAATTATTTTTTTATAGATATATGGGTTTGTGGAAGAAAATGATTAAAGGCTGAAACTCTACTTGATAAGTATGTATGATTTATGTTATTATTAGTATATAACAAAAATAAATTCTCTAAACTATATAGAATGTTTCTTTTAATCCAAAATGTTATCTTGGACCATATTTTAAAATAAATCAAATGGTGCAATAGATAATCAAATATTTATAGCTATGTGATTGTTAATATTCTCCTAACCATGTTCTCTATCACTCTTCATCCAAACATGATGGTTAGATTTTTCTTTCATGTCCATGTTTTTCTACTTGTAAACCATGTATTTTTTTATCTATTGTTATCTTCATACTTGCATTTATTTATTTTAATGTGTAAGATTTATTGACCTTTTTCTGATTTTGGATTTTAATAAAATCTTTTATAATAGTAAAACCTTCGTTACTGAACTCAATTTTCTAAAAATGGAGGATGAATTTTTATTAAAGGATGTGAGAATTTTACACCCTAAGATTTTATGATAATTCCAATTTTAAATTTAATATCATCAATAGATTACCTTTCACACAAGAACATTTTTTTATGAAAAATGATATACAATTATATATTATGATTTTAACATGACCATTATAAACTAGTCGTTACATAAGGGTATGTAAATAATATTATCCAAATTAAGTAATTTATTTTTTTTATATTTAGTAAAAGATATTTATTTTCATCAAAAATATTTTATATGTATAATATTTGAACGAATAAAATTTTATGCTTTGAAGACCTATATTTTCCTAAATGCAGTTTTACTACCTTTTAATAGATAACCAATTTTAAATCCCATTTTGAAAATTTTAAATAATATATTGAACAAAATATTTTTTATATTTTAAATATGTTTATAAAAAATTTCTTTTATTGAATTTTTGGTATCTTTCTAATAAGTTTCATGTTTTTATGAATATTGATAAAATATTACATTTTAATTGAAAACTACTTTTTCATCGAATTTATAAATATAATTAAATGATATATTTGAAAATTTTTAAATTGTAATTTTAAAATTTATTTTTAATTTATTCCAATTTATATTATTGGAAATAATTTCATCCTGATTTTATTATATAAAATGATTTCAACCTTTTGAACATTCTCACTATAAACGGATCTTCTCATTTGGTGAACATAATTACATTGAATTTTTTTTATCCAATTATATATATATATATATTGAATAATTTATCAATTATTTTGAATAATAAATTCAAAATTTGTTAAATAATTACCTTTTATTTTTGGAAAAAATGTATAGTGACTTTAGTAAAAAAAATTCATTACCATGAATAAGAGTTAATCAAGTAATTAAATGTAAAAAATTATATTATAAAAATTATAAAATTAACTTAAAGCATGTCCTAATTTTATTTTATGAGTGTTTTTTGGACTGAATAGTCATTGGGACAAAATTACAACCTTTTAAAGCCAACCAAGTGAGATTGTGGCATTTATAATATTATATTCAATGAAATGTCAATTTTTTAGAATTTTGTTTTTAACATGTAAAATATTATTAACATGGGGATATATAAGTGATATGTTATAACATAAATAGTATTTGGAAATATAATGTAATTATATACATCGTGATAATTTATTTATTATTTTGAGTAATTAATAATTAAGTTAATTTCTTTCACAATGATGATGCAATAATGATTTTATTAGTGAAACAATCAATTAAATGATATTATAAATATTAAAATAGATATATTGTGAATTAATTAAGGTGATAAAATAATTTTAATGGTAAATATTACATTATAGTGGTGTATTAAGTGAATTTTTTATGTAATTATTATGTATTCATTTTCATTTAAGTCAATGTTAATGAGTAGTGTAAAAATTGACACTTATGATATCTTAAGAATATAAAATTTTATCCAATAATTTAAAAAAATTAATATATTAAATAATGAAAAGGGGATTATATATGCTATAATGGATCATAAATGGTATATTTAGAGTCCAATTTACACATTATAATTAAAAGTGACCACATCTTAATATTAAAAATATTGTTATCATAATTATAATTAAAACGCCTAAACTAAATGTTAATCAAAATGAAAATGTCTAAAATTTAATATAAACATCACAAGAATATATTGGTTGATAATATTATGAACTTATAATACATTTTATAAGAATTAATAAAATTTTGGAAGTATTTGTATTGAATGTTTTTTTAATATAAATTACTCTTTCGAGAATTTCAAAACAACCCCACCCCTCTCTTATAAAAGGGAACCCGTCCTCTTTTATTTACACTTAATAACCTATTTTAGTCAGCCAAAACTAGTAAAAATGTTATCCCAACATCCATACTTTCATATTATAATCTTTATATGTGGAATAAATCCTACCAATGAAGTATTTTTTCATATAATCAAAAAGAGATACCCAAAGAAGTGGTAACCATCATCAACAAAGGTTTTTGTTTTATTTATTCCAGAAAATCCATTAAATTATTTTTATCTTATGTTTATATAATTAAATAAATACCCAAAATATTCTGATATTTTATTATAATTATTGTCATACTGAAATAGACACATAATTCCATCTAATGGGTAACGAACTTACCGTTTTTTTATACTGTGAACTACCCCCTCACGAAATGATGTTTTTTGTTTTTCCATTACCACACATAATGGGTCAGAATTGTGATGGAAATTATTCATTTATATGATATATATTATTTATAATGTGTAACGACCCAAAATTTCATTAATGGAAAATCCCTCTTGATCCAGTTAAATGTTTCTTTATGTTTTTATAAGATTTCAACTTCTTTAGTTTAACGTTATGATTTGTGACCGTTACTTTTATAGCCGTTGAACAGTGATCATCTGGGTAGTTTAAATATAAGGCTTTAACGAACCAATTTTCTACTCAGACAAAGGAAGCGATGGCCTCATCCAGTAGAATCGCCCCTTACGAAGCCCATTTGTCGGAGCTCGGAAAAGAGGTGGCGTCTTTGGGCTTTTCCCTTGACCAAGCCCAAGCTGAGCATCATCAAGTCAAGCTCGAACGTGATCGTCTACGGGAAAAATGGAAGTTGATAGAGATTACCACTCGAGCGATGTTATCCGAGCAACCCCAAGAGTCTGTCACCATCGCACACCTTACCCTTAGGTCTTATGCGGCTATTTTAAGGGGTTATGTAACAAATAAGTAGCACCATGTTCATGTACATAATTTTTGTATATAATAATGAATGTAATTTCTAGTCATTTTTTATGCATTGTAATTAGTTTTTAAAGTACAAATGATGTTTTTAGTTATTATTTAATTAAGAATTATATTTTATTAAATTAAAGGATTTTTGAATTAAATAATATTTTAATTAAATATTATTATTAATATTAAATTAATTTTTATTAAATATAAATGATCTTATAATTTTATGAATGCAATTAAAATTTTTATTAAGGTTTGAAAGCCATTTCTCTCAAAACCCGTGAATTTTTTATAAATGTCGGTTTTTATTTTAAAAGTGAAAATTCACATATTTAGAAAATTATTTAGTTAAAATAAATATTATTTTTGGAATCAGGACGTCGAAATTATCCAACGGTGAATTTTTCATAATTTTCTGAGACAGTCAAATTTTTGGGTAAAAATTAAATACCATTTAAATATATAATGTGTTTTATTACATCATAATGACCCAATGGTGATGTAATAAAATACCATAATCCTTATGTTCGGCCAATATGTGTTTTATCATTAAAATACTGAGGTTTAGGGTTTGTTTGACTCACTTTTCAAAGCATTAATGGAGCCCTCAAGACTTATTCAACACTTTGCCTTTTTAAATTAATTTCCATGGGAGTGTGACTCACCTCCACATAAGCAACCATACTTTTTTAATAAGTTCGGACCTTGGCCTTGTAAAATATTGTTTTCCTCTTTCATTTTCCAGAAACCATGGGCAAATACCATGGGATGGTTTGTGGTTTGGATTATTTTAATATAAGGGGTCCCAAACCTAAATAATAAAGAATTCTCTCACCTTTCCTATATAAACCCACCCAAGCTCCCACTTCCTCCTCACTCAAAGCCCTTTAAGATCGTCCAACCTCTGCCCTACTCTCTCTAGAATCCTCCCAAGGTGCCCCAAGCTCCCAAGAAGCCTCTCACAAGCCTCTCTCTAGGCTTTGGAAGCACACTTCCAAGTAAGGGGTTTTCTTCCTTTCTCATTTTTTTGTCAATTTTCTTTAAGTTGTATTTCCCTTTTTATTTCAATTATGAATGTTGGGGTATGGTTTCGCACCTCCCCCATACTGCCCTCTTATTGTTTGAATTATGGGAGAACCCTTTCTCTCTCATTAAATGCCTCCCATGTACACCTGTTACTATGCCGAAATTCCGAAAGGAACTTCTCTCTCTTCTTTTTCATTCAAGCAATACTTTTGTATCATGAATATAAATTCCATTTCTATTGTTGGGACATGTATATATATGATCTCCTTACTGTCCATTACATGTAAATATGATGAGGAACCCCTTTCTCTCTCATCAACCTTTTTTATGAATTCTTTTGTCACACAGTTACGCTGCCGAAATCGCACCGATTTTCTAAGCCAATGTCTTTGTGTAGTGAATACCATGCCCATTTCTCCATAAAGGGTATTCACCTTTATGAACATATACATATTGATTGTAAAGTTTCATGTATGAATTCCACATTCCTTTATCGTGGAAGAAATGATTATGTTTTATGAATCCATGTTTTATGATCCATGTGGCACACTTATGCATGAAATGAAATGTTTAAGAAGGGTGCGCCCTTTATAGCGCTCCAATGCATTGGGTAAAGTATAGTATCATGATACGTCATGTGCAATGAGTGTTTACTCATTCTAATTCAAGTGCAATGAGGGTTTACTCGTGATTCAAGTGCAATGAGGGTTTACTCATGCTCCATGTGCAATGAGCCTTGGCTCATGCTAATTCAATGTTAAATGTTGTTGCCACATTTCCATGTTATGATTATCATGCTTTATCATGCCTTTATGTTCATGTCTCTCTTATGCTCTATTGATATGCCTATTACCTAACATGTATTTTACTCCTCATGTTATTCATTATGTACTCCCTTACTGGGCTTTATAGCTCACCCTTTTCTTATGCATGTCCTCAGGTTATCCCATGCAATGCTAAGTACAAAGGAATGTAGTGGTCATGTAAAAGAAGTTTTCAATAAGGATGTTGTATTTCATGTTTAAAGTTTTTATGTAATGATCCTAAGCCCCAAAGACACTAAACCTCTCGATCTTCTTTTTTGTATCAAGTGAAGTTTTATGTAATAAAGCATGTTTAAGTTGTAATAAAAAGAAGGGTTGTCATAGTTGGTATCAGAGGATAGGTTTAGTTATTTTTGGGATTAGGAAACCCTAGTAAAGCCTTAGATACAAGACTAAGCATAATAAAAACATCCCTAAATTTTGGTAAATACTATGGAAGTGGTTTATCAAACAAATACATCCCTGTCTGGATACGATCAGGTAGAGGCGGCTCTGGTACAGATGTATCCTAGGGGTAAAACCCAAAAACACCGCTTTGAGCTAGACTCGAACGGGAACTGGTGCACGACAACGGTCCTTGCTGCACTCTTGGTTACGACACTCCCGGGGGATATGTTTTGATAAATTCACAATCTTAGTATGAACCCTTATTAAGGGAAAAATGACCCTAAGAATATATGTTAGAAGGAAGATCATGAAAAGCCTGGATTGAATCCTATAGACTCATGAGTTGAAGAGATTAAAGTTTATTTATAAGTCATCAACTTTTGTCTTTGGATTACCCTTTATGTGTTACCCATAACTTTCCTTTTATTCCAGCCAATGGCCGGTAATAGGAGAACTCGGGCTAACAACCGTTGTGAAGATCAGTGTGATGATTGTACTTATGAGATGCCCAATCCAATGGGAGCGGGAATCACGAACTTTGTCACGCTTCTCTCTCAGCTAACTCAAGTTTTGAATAGAAACACTGGTCAAGAGGAACGTTCAACCCCCCCTAAGAAAGAACAAGTCGCTATTGAAAGCTTCATGAGACAAAGGCCTCCTACTTTTAGTGGATCATCCGATCCCACGATTGCTGAACAATGGATCAACTCCATTGAAAAGATATTCTCCATCCTCCAATGCTCTGAAAAAGAGAAGGTTCTCCTGGCGGCTTATCGTATGGAGGGTGAAGCTGATCAATGGTGGACGTTGATCAAAAATACGAAGCCTGAGGAGGAGATCGAGGCTTTGGAATGGAAGGTATTCCGGAAGATGTTTTTCGATAAATATTTTCCACGCACCCTCCGTCTTAAGATGGAAAGGGACTTCCTTTCCCTCAAGAAGAAAGATGAGGAATCTGTGGGAACGTACGAGGAAAACTTCACAAGGCTTTCACGATACTCTTCCGGCTTTGTCGTTACCCCCGAATGCAAGGTTGACCGCTTCTTTGGTGTGCAGAAGCCTAGCTTGCGGAAAGAATTAGCGATCCGTGACTTCGACAGCTATGAGGAAATTGTCCGATGTGCCCTCAAGGTTGAAATGGAGATTGGAGAATCACAGGGGTATCATGGGGACAAGAAGCGGAAGGTGGACTTCAATGCTGGTGGTCCGATGGATAAATCCAATGGCGCTAAGAAATTCCAGCACCCCACTTGCCAAAAGTGTGGAAAAAAGCACCCTGGAAATTGCCTTAGGGGACAAGAAAATGCTTCAAGTGTGGAAGAGAAGGGCACCTAGCTGTTAACTATCAGCAAGAAGGACCCACAGCTGCGACGGAGGGGAGGAACACTCCGTTCGAACCTCAACGCGTTGTTCAATGCTTCAAATTCAAAGAACCGGGTCATTTTGCGAATCAGTTCCCTAATCCAAGGGTTATCGGAGGCAATCAACAACCTCCAAGACAGCAAGGAAGAGATTTTGCCATCACTTCTGCCGAAGTGAACCCCGACAATGAAGTGGTGATAGGTACGCTAGTTATTCATTCAAGAATAGAGAACGTACTTTTTGATTCAGGTTCTACGCATTCTTTTATATCTCAAAAGTTTAGTAGAATAATCCCTGCACCACCACAAATCATGGAAGTAAAGATGTCGGTGAGTACGGCAAATGGGGAAATCATTTCATCCCATGAGTATAAGTCCTCCCCTGTTATAATCTGTGGATTGAATTTCCCAGCGAACCTCGTCATACTCCCTTTGGTGGAATTTGGTGCAATTCTTGGAATGGATTGGCTTTCCTTATATAGAGCCAACATAAATTGTCGGGAGAGGGAAATCACACTCCATATAGAGAATCGACCCCCGATTCTTTACAAGTGTCAGGAGGAAGATGAATCTCCTTTAGCTCCATCATCTCAAGCATGGATATTACTGCCTTATGAGCACGCATATCTGGCTCAGATGATTGAGTCCAAGGAAGAAACCACCCTTGAAGAAATGCCTATTGTGAGGGAATTCGCTGAAGTATTTCCCGAGGAACTTCCTGGCCTTCCTCCAAGAAGAGATGTTGAGTTCTCAATTGAACTTATACCTGGGGCACTACCAATATCCAAGACTCCATATAGAATGGCTGTGGTTGAGCTTGAAGAACTGAAAAAACAACTACAGGAGAATCTGGATAAAGGGTTTATACGCCCTAGTGCATCACCATGGGGTGCACCAGTCCTCTTCGTCAAGAAGAAGGATGGGTCAATGCGGCTTTGCATCAATTATCGTGAACTTAAAAAAATCACGATAAAGAACAAGTATCCTCTCCCAAGAATCTATGACTTGTTTGATCAGCTGCGTGGAGCACAATACTTCTCCAAGGTCAACTTGCGGTCGGGATATTATCAAGTAAGGGTGAAGAAGGAAGATATCCCCAAGACTGCTTTTCGTACAAGGTACGGGCACTATGAATTCATAGTAATGCCTTTTGGACTCACCAATGCTCCAGCAATATTCATGGACTTGATGAATAGAGTCTTTAGAGATTACCTAGATAAATTTGTGGTAGTCTTTATAGATGATATTCTAATATACTCCAAAACCAAGGAGGACCATGAAGAGCATTTAAGAACTGTACTGGAGACTTTGCGCAAGGAGAAGCTCTATGCCAAGTACAGAAAGTGCGAGTTTTGGTTGAAGGAGGTCTCATTCTTGGGCCATATCATGACAAGCAATGGGATATCTGTGGACCCCTCCAAAACAGATGAAATTGAGGGATGGCCGAGGCCAACATCGGTAACTGATATCCGTAGCTTCTTGGGGTTAGCTGGATATTATCGACGATTTGTGAGAAACTTCTCACGATTGTCCAACCCTCTTACTAAGCTAACTCGAAAGGGAGTAAAGATTGCTTGGAGTGATGAATGCGAAGAAAGCTTCAAGGAGTTGAAAAGGAGTCTTATCACTGCACCTATGCTCACTTTACCCACAAGTGGGGAGCTTTTTGTGGTATTCAGTGATGATTCGAAGAAGGGCTTAAGATGTGTGCTGATGCAGAATGATAAAGTGATATCCTATGCCTCAAGACAGTTGAAAATCCATGAGAGAAACTATCCAACGCATGATCTGGAGTTGGCGGCGGTGGTCTTTGCCTTGAAAATCTGGCGGCATTATCTCTATGGAGAGAAATGTGAGATATATACTGACCACAAGAGTCTTAAATATATATTCACACAGAAAGAGCTTAATATGTGCCAGAGAAGATGGATAGAGCTCATGAGGATTATGACTGTTCAATACATTACCACCCTGGGAAGGCGAACAAGGTGGCGGATGCCCTAAGTAGAAAGGATCCAACAATTCTATCAATGTTGAGAATTGAGAATGATCCAATCTTCTTAGACTTGATGAAGATGGATGTGGGAATCATAAAGAAGGGAACATCATCAATCCTTTCACAAATGATTGCCCAACCATCTCTTTTGGAAAGGTTAAAGGATGCTCAAAAGGATGATGTGAGAATCCAAGAAAAAGTGGAAGCTATAAAAAAGGGAAAATCCTCAGAGTTTAATGTTAATGAAGAAGGAATTGTGCGGTTTGGGAAAAGACTATGTGTCCCATCAAGTTCGGAGCTGAAGAAGGAACTTTTGGATGATGCACATAGTTCAAATTTCTCTATTCACCCAGGGAGCACAAATATGTATTGAGATCTCCGAGAAAAGTTTTGGTGGGATAATATGAAGAAGGAGATCGCTGAATATACATCAAAGTGCCTGGTGTGTCAGCAAGTGAAGGCAGAGAGGCAGAAGTCTAAGGGGATGATGCAACCATTGCCCATACCTGAATGGAAATGGGAGAACATCACCATGGACTTCGTCACTGGACTTCCAAGGACATCCAAAGGCAACAATGCAATCTGGGTTGTTGTGGATTGTCTTACAAAGACTGCACACTTCATTGCTATTCGAGAGGATTTCTCTTTGGATCAACTGGCACAAATATATATCAGGGAAGTGGTACGGTTTCATGGAGTACCACTATCTATTGTGTCTGACCGAGATCCAAGATTTACCTCTAAGTTTTGGAAGAGTCTTCAACATGCTCTGAATACTGAACTGAACTTCAGTACGGTCTATCATCCTCAAACTGATGGCCAATCCGAGCGGACTATCCAAACACTTGAGGATATGTTGAGAGCGTGCTCAATGGACTTTAAAGGAGGATGGGATCAACATCTTCCTCTAGTTGAGTTCTCTTATAATAATAGTTTCCACTCGAGCATCCAAATGGCACCATATGAAGCCCTGTATGGGAAAAGGTGTAGAACACCGACATGTTGGGATGAGGTCGGTGAACGTAAGCTGCTTGGACCAGAAATGGTTGAAGAAATGGTGGAGAAGGTGAAAACCATTCAGCAGCATATCAAGGCAGCCCAAAGTCGACAGAATAGTTATGCAGATAATCGTCGACGAGACCTTGAGTTTAAAGTCGGAGACATGGTGTTTTTACGCATATCTCCGTGGAAGAAGGTCATGAGGTTTGGAAAGAAAGGGAAGTTAAGTCCAAGGTACATAGGCCCATTCGAGATTCTTGACCGTGTTGGGGCTGTGGCCTATCGACTAGCACTTCCACCTACTATGGCCAAGGTGCATGATGTCTTCCATGTATCCCTCTTAAGGAAGTACATACCAGACCCTTCACATGTACTCTCTTCTGAGGTGGTACAATTAGAAGACGATCTTTCTTATGAGGAGCAACCAGTGAAGATCTTAGATCATAGAGAAAAAGTTCTACGAAATAAGACAATGCCCCTCGTCAAGGTGTTGTGGAGAAACCACAAGTTTGCAGAAGCAACTTGGGAGTCGGAGGATATGATGAAGCTATGTTACCCACATTTGTTTTAGTGTGGGAAAAGGAAAATTTCGAGGGCGAAATTTCTTAAGGGGGGAATGTTGTAACGACCCAAAATTTCATTAATGGAAAATCCCTCTTGATCCAGTTAAACGTTTCTTTATATTTTTATAAGATGTCAACTTCTTTAGTTTAATGTTAAGATTTGTGACCGTTACTTTTATAGCCGTTGAACAGTGATCATCTGGGTAGTTTAAATATAAGGCTTTAACGAACCAATTTTCTACTCAGACAAAGGAAGCGATGGCCTCATCCAGTAGAATCGCCCCTTACGAAGCCCATTTGTCGGAGCTCGGAAAGGAGGTGGCGTCTTTAGGCTTTTCCCTTGACCAAGCCCAAGCTGAGCTTCATCAAGTCAAGCTCGAACGTGATCGTCTACGGGAAAAATGGAAGTTGATAGAGATTACCACTCGAGCGATGTTATCCGAGAAACCCCAAGAGTCTGTCACCATCGCACACCATACCCTTAGGTCTTATGTGGCTATTTTAAGGGGTTATGTAACAAATAAGTAGCACCATGTTCATGTACATTATTTTTGTATATAATAATGAATATAATTTCTAGTCATTTTTGATGCATTGTAATTAGTTTTTAAAGTACAAATGATGTTTTTAGTTATTATTTAATTAAGAATTATATTTTATTAAATTAAAGGATTTTTGAATTAAATAATATTTTAATAAAATATTATTATTAATATTAAATTAATTTTTATTAAATATAAATGATCTTATAATTTTATGAATGCAATTAAAATTTTTATTAAGGTTTGAAAGCCATTTCTCTCAAAACCCGTGAATTTTTTTATAAATGTCGGTTTTTATTTTAAAAGTGAAAATTCACATATTTAGAAAATTATTTAGTTAAAATAAATATTATTTTTGGAATCAGGACGCCGAAATTATCCAACGGTGAATTTTTCATAATTTTCTGAGACAGTCAAATTTTTGGGTAAAAATTAAATACCATTTAAATATATAATGTGTTTTATGACATCATAATGACCCAATGGTGATGTAATAAAATACCATAATCCTTATGTTCGGCCAATATGTGCTTTATCATTAAAATAATGAGGTTTTGGGTTTGTTTGACTCACTTTTCAAAGCATTAATGGAGCCCTCAAGACTTATTCAACACTTTGCCTTTTTAAATTAATTTCCATGGGAGTGTGACTCACCTCCACATAAGCAACCCTAATTTTTTAATAAGTTCGGACCTTGGACTTGTAAAATATTTTTTTCCTCTTTCCTTTTCCAGAAACCATGGGCAAATACCATGGGATGGTTTGTGGTTTGGATTATTTTAATATAAGGGGTCCCAAACCTAAATAATAAAGAATTCTCTCACCTTTCCTATATAAACCCACCCAAGCTCCCACTTCCTCCTCACTCAAAGCCCTTGAAGTTCGTTCAACCTCTGCCCTACTCTCTCTAGAATCCTCCCAAGGTTCCCCAAGCTCCCAAAAAGCCTCTCACAAGCCTCTCTCTAGGCTTTGGAAGCACACTTCCAAGTAAGGGGTTTTCTTCCTTTCTCATTTTTTGACAATTTTCTTTAAGTTGTATTTCCCTTTTAATTTCATTTATGAATGTTGGGGTATGGTTTCGAACCTCCCCCATACTGACCTCTTATTGTTTGAATTATGGGAGAACCCTTTCTCTCTCATTAAATGCCTCCCATGTACACCCGTTACTATGCCGAAATTCCGAAAGGAACTTCTCTCTCTTCTTTTACATTCAAGAAATACTTTTGTATCATGAATCTAAATTCCATTTCTATTGTTGGGACATGTATATATATGATCTCCTTACTGTCCATTACATGTAAATATGATGAGGAACCCCTTTCTCTCTCATAAACCTTTTTTATGAATTCTTATGTCACGTCGTTACGCTGCCGAAATCACACCGATTTTCTAAGCCAATGTCTTTGTGTAGTGAATACCATGCCCATTTCTCCATCAAGGGTATTCACCTTTATGCACATATACATATTGATTGTAAAGTTTCATGTATGAATTCCACATTCCTTTATCGTGGAAGAAATGATTATGTTTTATGAATCCATGTTTTATGATCCATGTGGCACACTTATGCATGATATGAAATGTTTAAGAAGGGTGCGCCCTTTATAGCGCTCCAATGCATTGGGTAAAGTATAGTATCATGATACGTCATGTGCAATGAGTGTTTACTCATGCTAATTCAAGTGCAACGAGGGTTTACTCGTGCTTCAAGTGCAATGAGGGTTTACTCATGCTCCATGTGCAATGAGCCTTGGCTCATGCTAATTCAATGTTAAGTGTTGTTGCCACATTTCCATGTTATGATTATCATGCTTTATCATGCCTTTATGTTCATGTCTCTCTTATGCTCTATTGATATGCCTATTGCCTAACATGTATTGTACTCCTCATGTTATTCATTATGTACTCCCTTACTGGGCTTTATAGCTCACCCTTTTCTTATGCATGTACTCAGGTTATCCCATGCAATGCTAAGTACGAAGGAATGTAGTGGTCATGTAAAGGAAGTTTTCAATAAGGATGTTGTATTTCAAGTTTAAAGTTTTTATGTAATGATACTAAGCCCCAAAGACACTAAACCTCTCGATCTTCTTTGTTGTATAAAGTGAAGTTTTTTGTAATAAATCATGTTTATGTTGTAATAAAAAGCAGGGTTTTCATATAATGTCTTTTTTCTTTGATTTTCATATAACAGATAGCTTTATGCACTCCGTTTTGGGTTATATGATAACATCGTTTTATGACGTATGGACCACGACAACCCCAAAACAATGTGATTTGTTCCTATTATACCTAGAATGTATTTTTCTTGGTATTAATTAAAAATATGTGAAATATATTACATAAATAGGATACCGTAATTTATATATATATATATATATCATTTACTTTTCATTTTTTAAAATTGGACAATGAAGTATTTCCAATGTTCATGAATACATATGACATACCGTCTCCATGAACTGTGAATTTCATTTCTTATCTCAATGTTTTATGTATTATTGTAAACTTATATTCAATGAATATATATGATATCTAAATCATGGTTCAAATTCTTAACATGTTTAAATCCTGATCGAATTAATAAAAACAATAAGTTACAAGTCAAAATATACTCGAAAAACTAGGCAACTAATAATAAAAATTGTGAAAATAATGGATGATTGCAACAAAATGGGTAATGAGATATTATATCAAGTTAATATATTATATTATAAATTTTATTAAATTTATATTATAAGTTTATAACATCCTTAAAACCATTGGGCAGGAGGTTAAAGAACACTCAATTAGAGGAACAAACAAGGTATGGGTTTTCACATCTCACTTTATGTTATATGCTATATATGCCTTGTTAACCACATATTTATTGTGTGTGTTGTATGTACTAGCCTTTTATATATAATATAACTAATATTTTTTAATCATTATATTCTATATTTCATTTAATATTATTCCTTCGTAGGGATTATTATTTAAATGTTTCAATGTGGCATAAGTATCTTTGGAATATTTAATGGTTATTTTACTCAAGAATTTTTTAGTTATCTCATTATAAATAATATTCATATATGTAAACATAATTTTCTTATTCTATTAGTTCATTGATGTAAAAATTTAATGATACTATATTACATAATTCCAAAAGTTCTTTATAGTCAGTTTTATTAGGAAGGTGTTGATTTACCATAAGAGTAGATATTGATTAATGTGAGACATATTGAATATATTGTACAATTTATTTATATATGGAATTATTTGAACATGTATGACATTGGTTGGGGACCAGTTAATTAGTTCCACATAGTGCATCACTAGGTCTAATTAGATTAATTTAGTTGGCCACAAACCCTAGATGTTTGTTTCCAAGCAGTTTTAACTTTTTTGGAGGATAGATTTGAACACAAATATGGCGGGATTATACACACTTACTTAAAATGTAATAATGATAGATAATGATAGTTTCTATCTATATGATATAAATTGATAGTTAATATGTCCAAAATTATGTAATCCATAACTATTATATTCCTATGTGATTAATTAAATAGAATTTGTTTATTTATTTACCTTTTGATATTGTTTATCACATATTTACTCATAGTTTTTATTATACTCATACCCTTACTGATAATTTTATCTCATACCTTCTATATGTTTTAATTATTCCCTAGTATTCCATGAAGCATGTTATGAATGACATGTACAGTTACAGAAAATGCTGAATACTGGAAGGCTCAATGAAATTCATTGTTGATTTTATCTTTTAAAATTTAATGTGGATTACAATTATGTATTTATTTTACCAAAAAAGCTAAACTAATTGAGCCTTGGGATGTGATTCCTTGTACCTTATACCAATACAATAGATTAAGTCACCAACTTTGGGCTTCTTGGAATGAGGAGTTACAATTGAAATTAGAGTAGGTTTAGTATAATCCTTGGAAATTAGATTTATTAATAATGAATAGGGAGAATAATCCAAAGAAACTATTTGAGGATTAGTATAGAAAAACACCCTATAATTTTGGTAAGGTAGGGATTATATGGGTATTACTATAAATAAATCCATGTTTGTATACCACATCTAGACATAGTTCTAGAACATATGTACTAAGGGGTAATAGCTCTAATAAGGTGGGTTATAACTCACCCAGGGTAACTCGGTATAAGACAATGTGCCTTACTATGCACTATGTTTGACACTCTTAGAAGATATGATTACGAAAATTTCTATTTTCATAAAAAATAATTATTAATGATTTAAAAGAAAATATGCCACCAAATAAACCATGTGTATGAATATGAGATTTTATATGCATACAATTTTCAATTTCGGTTAACTTTTTTGCTAGATAAAAATTAAGAATTATGATTCCTGTCCTAATATATTATATTCCATTATTTATAAATTTCTCTAAATGTAAGGAAAGTAAAGCTTAGTAATGAACATGATTTATATATTAAGCATGAAAATATATTTTATGAGCTTATGAAAAAATTTATAATAGAACTTGTCTTTCAATAATTCCTATCATATAAGGAAATAATATCATTTTCTAATAAGGTATAGAAATACGTTTTTGTGTCTTATGAGTTTGGATAAATGATTGATAAGAAAATGATGGCAGAGGAAAATATGGATAAAGGGAATAATAGAAAGAAGGATTTTCCCACATGTGATAATTATGGAAGGATACACCATAATATATGATTAACAAGAAAATGATTTCTCTTTAAGTGTGTAAAAAAGGGCCTCCATGGTCTAGATTTGTGGGGAAGGAATGAATTTTCCAATGTACAATCTTCAACTATAAGCATGCTATGAAAAAATGCAAGATAATTACCCAAGATTCAATGGAATATGACCAAAATGAAGCTAGTGGGTTATGGTTATACTTACGATGTTAGAAAAGAAAAAAATATGCATGGATTAAAGAATTATTTCATTTGAATATTTTATCAATGATATACTGGTCATAGGATTTATGAAATAAATAATGACTGCACAAATATAATTATTCATTAAGGATATCGAAGCGTGAATGTTTTTCTTATGGTTTTTAGGTTATCATAGTATTCATATATTTGCTATATGAAAATGATATCTATATTATTTTTGGAGAATATAATTACAAGTTGATTTTGGAAGTTTAGGGGCCCTCCATATAAATTGTTAGACTATGAATTTGGATTGGTGTATTTTGGTAGAGTCATATGGAAGGAATGGACATTGGATATCCTTTTTTGAGGTTAAATTTTTTTTAATGTTTAATGTACAAAATTTATTTCAATAATTTTATAATAATATATTTATAGAAAAAGGACAACCCGTAGGATGGTAGGTAACATGTCACATCCAGAAAGGCCACAAGACTCGAACTCACAACGGAAGGGTGACAAAGGTGTTTCACCTACCATTGGACTAAGGGATATACTAGTAAGTATAACATAGTTTTTTATAATTATATTTTATGATAAAATAATTTAATTTCATTTTTGGATCCCTCTATGATTAAGATAAATAGAATATTTTAGAAATAATATCTTTTTAATGAAAATATTAGTTTTTAGTAGAAATAGATTAAAGGATGAAACTCTAATTATCAATGATGTATGATTCCTTATGTTCTTAGTATATGAATTTAATGAATTATTAAACTATTTGGAAATGATCTGAAAATCCAAAAAAATTATCCTTGTACCATCTATTGAAATTAATAAACTTTTCCCCTATATCATCGTTGATTTATAGCTTTATGATTGATAGCTTTCATTGGACCATGTTCTCTATAACAGTCTATAATAAAATAATTTTTATATTAATTTTCAATGTCTATGTTTTCATACAGGTAACCCTAGATTTTTTTATCTCCAGTTACTGTAATAATTCCATTTGATTATTTTAAATTGGATGCTTTATATACCCTTGTTCTAATGTTGGATTTCAATAAAATTATTTTGATTAGTCAAATCTTCATTACCGAACTTGAATTCAAAAAATGTAAGGATGAAATTAATTGAAGTAGGTAAGAATGATTCACCCTAATTTTTTATATTATGTCTATTTTCAAATTTTATATCTTCAGTATCTTATGTTTCACACCACAACTTGTTAAATGAACAATGATACACAATTAAATATTTTTATTTTAATATGACTATTATAAGCTATATATTATATTTGTGGGATTTAATAGTATTAAAAAATTATAAAAATTATATTTTATATATTGTCTATATTTTTTATATTCTTCCAATTTATTTTATAGGGATAATATTAGAATGAATCCAATTGTATGACTTAAAAACCTGTTTTTTCAAAAGAAAATTTTATCTCATGTTAATTTAGAATATTTTATAAACCAAAATATTCACCCTTTAATATAATATATTTTTTAAAATAAACATATTTTTTAAATAATAACATAAAATTATAATTTGGTATAATTTTTCATTTTTTTGAAAGATTCATGTTTTGATAAATAGTGATAAAATATTACATTTAAATTGGAGACTAAATTTTAATCGAATTCATTGGTAGTGATAAATTATATTTTTTAATTAATTTATAGAATTATTAGATCATTTTTGTCATTTAATAAAATTTATGTCATTGGATTCAATTTCATAATGAATTTGGGAAGAAAACTTTTAATCTTCTGAATGTTTTCATGTAAAAACATGTCTCCTTGTTTCATCAATAGGGTTAATTTTAAATTAGTTTTATCCAATTATGAATTTTGTATTTTGAAAAATGGATTCCAATTTTTGAATCTGAAGGTATAAATTTAGTAAATATTTCCCTTTTACTTTTGGAAGATATGATTATTTACATTAGTAATGTTTTTTACTGCCAAGGTTAAGGGTAAATCAGATAATTAATGGAAAACATAATAATTTTAATATTATGAAATTACCCTTAAATATTAAAAAATTCAATTTTACGTGTTTATATAGACCAAAATATTATTTTCTAAAAAATTAAGACCTTTGGATTACACATGGGTAAGATTATTACATTTATAAAATTATATTCAAAGAAAAGACAAAATTTTCACACATTAGTTTTTAACAAGAAAAATATTTTTAATATGGAGTTATATAATTGATATATTAAAATATAAATAGCCTATTAAAATATAATATCATTATATAATTCCTGAAAATATTTTAATAATTTTGAGGTATGTAATAATTAAATTAATGGCTTTCATAATGACGATGCTGTAATGATTCAATTAATGGAACAATCAATTCAAGGATGTTAGAAATATTACAGGAAATATTATTTGAATAAATAAATGTAATACATGAATTTTTTGAGTGAATGTTTCATTTGAGGTTTTTATTAACATCATTGTTTCGAAGTAATATTGCTAGATTTATTTTTTTAATGTCAATGTTATGAATAGTGTCTAGATTTACACTTCGGATATTTTATGGACATAATATTTTATCCAATTATATAAAAATCATAAAAATATTAAATAATTACAGGGGATTATATATGGTCTAAGATATCATAAATTGTAAATTTATGGTATAATTGACACTTTATATGTAAAAATAAAACCACTTAATATTAAATATATTCTTAACGTAGTTAATATTTAAATGGCATAACTAAAGGTTGATCAAAATGAAGCTATTTAAAATTACATATAAACATGTATAAAACATATATATTTGACTATATTAAAAACTTATAATTTATTTTATTATAATAAATTTCATTTTGGTGGTATTTTTAGTAATATTGGTTTTATTATAAATTATTCTTTTTAGAAATTCCAAAAGTGAACCTCCCCTCTCTTACAAAAGGAAATCTATACTTCTATTTTATTAATTCTATAAAACCAATTTGGTTTGGTCATATACTATCCAAATATTCTACCAACAACCCTCCATTCATCCTAGAATACATACATTGGGCATAAATCCAACCAAAGATGTCCTTTGGAGAAAATAAATGGTAGATACCCACATAAGAGGTAATGTTCTTCAATGAACATTTTTTATTTATTCTTTAAACAACTTAAATTATTTTTTAACAAGATTATATAAGAAAATAAGTACCCCAATTTTACCTATATTTTATTATATAATGGTATTGACCTATACTTACACACACTTCCATCTAATGAGTAATGAACGTACCATTTTTGTGTACGGTGAACTACCGTCTCATGAAAGGATGTTGTTTGTTTTTCCTTTATCTCATCTCATGATTGGGAATTATGAATGGAAATATATTATTTATTATATATATAATATTTATAATGTATTTAGGCTTTGGTAATTGTTATATATAACATTCCATTATGCTCTCCATTGATAATATGATAGCATCATTTGTGGACGTGTGGACTACCACATCCTCAAAGCGATGTGATTCATTCAAGTTATAAATGGAATGTATTAGGGTTGGTTTTAAATAAGTATGTTTAAAATATATGAAATAAATATTATACTGTTATTTTAATATAAATATATATCATTTAATCTTAATTATTTTAAATATAAATAAGAAATGAAAGTAGTGTTCATGCGTATGTACAACCTACCGTCTCCATGAACAATGCATTTTATTTTGTATATCCAAATTTTTTGGATTTTAATAAATACATATTTACTTTATATATATGATATTAAAATAATTATTGAAATTATGGAGATGGTGGAATTTAGATCTAATTAATAAGAACTACATGTATCAATGAAATACATTCTTGATTAAATGGGAAATTAACACACAAAATAGTGAAAGTAATTGATGATTGCTCAAAAAAGGGTAATGAGATATTTGAAAAGGTTAATATATGATATTAAAAACATTATTATGGTTATATTAAATTTTTATAACATAATTAAAAACATTATAATGTTGGTTAACTAATGATTACCTAATATAAAGAACAAGTTAAGGGTTGTTTCGTCTGACTTTTACTAATGTGAAATGTATGGCTTGTTCTCCACTTATTAATTATGTGTTGTGTATGTACATTAATTCGATACATAATATCATGAATGTTATTTAATCATGATTTTATTAGTATCACTTAATTTTATTCATACTTAGGGATTATGATTTATATGTTTCACAGTTGAATGTGAAACATTGGAATGTTTAAAGATTATTTTCCTCAAGAGTTATCAATTTTATCATTTAAAAGTACATTAATCTTTGTCAACTTCCAATTTCAGAATATGATAATTCATTGAGTTTTATCAATTAATATCTTATATTCCATAATTACATAAATTTTTTATGGCTAGTATTACTAGAAATGTATTGATATGACATATTACTACTTATTTATTTTATAATATATATTGATTCATTTGTATTATATATTTATATGTGGAATTATTTGGGCATGTAATTCAAGGATTGGGGTCCATTTAATGAATGCCCCTTTATTAAATGGTAGGCATCATAAGACTACGTCTTTTGGCTACAAACCCATCATTTTTTTCCAAGAAATTTTAACCTCTGATGAGAATATATCATTACTGAAATCTGATGGGATTCTACCCATAGACATAAAATATTATGAGGATAGATTTTATAGTAACTATCACGAGGATAGATATTGATAGTGTATAAGTACACCATTATGCAATCCATCTATATTATTATTCCAAATTAGTAACTAAAATTCATCTGTTTCAATTATTTACCATACTATAGTGTTTATTCCATATTTAATCATAGATTCTATTATAAACATACCCTTACTCAGAAATTGAGTTCACACTATTCATATATTTCTATTTTTTCCCATGAATACAAGAAGTATGTTATGACTGATATGCAAGAGTATAAAATGGGGAAATAATTGAAAAATCAATGAAAATATGTTTTATTTTATTTTTTAAAATTTTAATGTGTAATGTATGTGTGTATATAGTTTACCAATAATACAAAAATATTCAGTCACATTAGAATGTGAATCCTTATATATTATGTCAATGAAGAAAAGTACGACATTGAATCTATGATTCTAGGTTCAAGGAATTACAAAAACATATCAATGTTTCTTGAGAAATGTGATGTAAATTTCATTATTTTTAGTTGTAATTACAATAATAATCAACGTAGGCAATAAGTATTACTATATTATTAGCTTAATCAGTCCGAGAACATTGATCTTGGTGGAGACACCCTCCTCAAATTTAGGATGGTATTACTGAGTTCATCTTGATAATATTCAATTTCTAAGTCTTTGGAGACACTTTCAAATGAATATAGACATATGGGGGATTCTTAATTACTTTTGGGGTGAGAGAGGTAATGGGAAGAGGCATTATCATTCCCTAATACTTGATTCATTGTCGAGAGATATAAAAAATTAGTATTTTCTACATTAAATCAAGGAATAGAATCACATTGGATATATAAGACCTGGTTTTTTGCCTCGAATATATTTTAGATGAGCACATAGTCACTATAAACCATAATCTAGGGATACAAAGTGGTGTCCCTAAGCTATTGGGAGCTAAAACATGTATATCATCATCTTCAATATTTTTCCTTCATCCCTTCTTGTAATAAACTACTTCAGCATATGTATCTCCTCAAGTCTCCAAGGGGGAATTATCACTATGTACTATGATTAATTATCCATTAATGTGGTTTTTAGACACTGATGGAATTTCATTGGTACAACTAAATGGTTGTAAAGATAGGATCTCCCATGAGGGAAATCATATGTTTGTTCCTTTTTGTATAACCATAAACTCAGTGTCCTAGGCGTGTTCTTGAAACTGATCATTGAGTTTGAACTTCTCTATAGGTATTTTATCAAGATTATCATACTCTTGAATGATCAGTCTTGTGTGAGATAGGTCCTTCGCTACATCCCAAATCATTGTATGTGAATGAAATGGAGACATGAATGTTTGATGGAATAGACTCTAATCAATATTCATCAACTGAGGCAACATATTTCTTGAACTTCTATGGGATCTGAAAGGCTTCAATGGGTGCCTCCATAAATACTTTTGGAAGATGAAATGAATATCGAATTTAGATTTTGTTCGGGGACGCAACCAGTTGTTTTATAATGTAATACATTTGATCTAGGTGTTGGCACTTCCCTATTGGGGGATTTCACCTTGACATGTTGCTCAGGATATTAGGCATTTGTTGTGAATGGACCAGGTTCTAATGACGAGGTGGTGAAAGTATCATCTTCCAATGACATGGGGCATTTCGACCTTCCCTATTTTTTATGTTGATATTATAATACAACCCATTCTAAGCATTCATAAAATTCAATTGGGTACCGATGACTGTTGGAGGGTTTCAAGAATCCTTTTCTCTATTCACTGGTTTGTTAGAGGGCCTACCCATAGGTATCAGCTTCATATATATCCTCTATTGGGAATTTATTGAAATTTTGGGTCTGACCACACCCATGATTTCTTCTTTATCCTTGATTTCTACACCTACGTCCTCCCATTCCCCAATTATATACATGGAAATTGTATTTTGAGGTATTTCCATCATCAGAAAAGCATCCTTCAAGGTATATCTTATTTAAAAAACAAATGATGAGATCTCCATCTAATGTGGATCCCATTTGGTGGGGCTTCTCCCGAGCTTTATATTTTTTATGGAATAAATTTCTAAGGGTCGAAGCTTATGTTGGAGAAAAATATGACTGTTCAAATTAAATTTATTCATACTTCCAGTGATCACACGCACTCATGGGAGGAACATATGATACATACAAATTAGGTGGTTGAGCAATTTTTGAATTTCGAAATATTTCAATCATTGAGAATTATCACGATGAACTATTTTTTGATTCAACCAGTTTTCAAACATTCATTCACACCTGGTCAGAACATTATTCCATCAAACTACATATTCTTATCAAATAAGGTTATGTCGGACACATACTATTTAGTGTTTTCTAATGCCACCTATCCAGAATCATCCATGTTTTTAAGGATTCCTTTGAAGACCAAACCTTAATAGATATTATATACCATCAATCTATGGTAAGAGCTGTAGTAAGGATAGCCAATGAGGTGGACCTCATAGGGATTATTAGTTTGTGGAAACATGATTATGTTATTTTCCATGGATACCAAGAAATAATGAGGGACTTTTACATCTCTAATGGATTATTCCTTGTTCATGCATTCTTCAAATCCTATGAAACCCTCAATTCACAATGATTCTGGCCAAGGGAGATTATGTGGTTGTCGCTGCTCTATAAGAGTCACAAGGATGTTTGGGGACTGCCTAGGTCCTTCGATGTAAATTATTTCTGGATTAAGATTCCTAGCTATGATATCTTATTTTCTTGGCTTTTCCTCTGTGATAAGAGGATGAGTCAAGACAAGGATCGGGGTCACTATATGGATTCATCAAAACATCATTCCTTTTCTGGGAACTCATAAAACCCACCTATAAAATTCATTGGAATCAGTGGTTTTTGAACCTTATCATTGATATATTTGTCATAGAGTTCGAAAATTTTAAATTACTAGAAGGGGTACTGAGTGAATAGGTTAAACCTTTCAACCTCGATATAAAGTCAAAAACTCTCACATTTTAACATTTCTTGTATTTTTATAGGTCCTGTATTTTTATTTTATTTATTGAGGAGGTGAACTAATAAAGGAAATTATGATGAAGTTCTTCCCATCCTAGAATGGATCCTACTTATAGAATGTTGTACCAAATTAAGTCTAGACCTATCGAATTCTATATGAAACAACTCATCTTTGTTTCCAATAGTTGATTTTGAGAGTCCATCATTAGTCTATATCTAGAAAAGATGTGTGTGAGATGTTTTTTTGGGTATCTTTCAACATCATAGGAAGAGATGGTAGGATTTTAGAATATCAGTGGTTGTAGAATATCATCCTCCCATACATGATACAATCTTTTCTCAAGATGTACATGTGAAAATTATCATTACATTGATTCCATTTAAGTACATTGGGACTCTATGAAGTTATGTACCTCTAGGGTTAGTATTATACGAGCCATATCCCATCCATAGGGTAAGGGAAGGGGTCAATGAGGTGGCCTTGAATTTATCTCCCACTGATTCTTGATTTGTCCCATAACTGAATGATCACCATGGAAAGGGGGAAGATGTCACCACAACCGAGGGAAGTCATGATCATTTTCAACATCCTCATTTATGTAGACTGGATTCCTAGATTAAAATCTATTATGATTATTAGATACTTCTTTGGGAATATTTAACCTTAGTAATCCCTCATTGAGTTTCCTAAGAGATTGTTTATCACTATCATTGTCATGAACTGAACTGGGTCGACCCTGAACTGGTCACTCGAGCCAGCCCGTGACATGGCCCGAGGGGCGTTTGCAATCCCCACAGGCTGGAAACTAGTGTTCGGTGCAAAAATTAAATAAGTGGCAATGATTTGGCCCAAAATAAAATAAACTAAACAATGGAAAATAAATAAAACAAAATCAAATAAAAAACGGAACAACCAACAACGCTACTATCTTGACCACGACCAAAACTCCACAGTACCCCGTGGGTTACTCTCCAAACAAAGGACCAACCTCTCTCTAACAATCAACGGCACAAACCAAGAAAAACTGATCAAAGGAATCTGCAACTGAAATGGTAAAAGATAGGCATGAGTACAAAAAGAAATTCTCAGTAGGTGAGCCCAACAACAAATCCCAAAGCACTACCAATAAATAAAGAAATCCAAAATCCAGGTTTGAACTACATTGTATAAAATTATGCTTTCATAAATATATTACTTGAAAAAAAAAACACGAATCATTTCCCTTATTCATTTCAAAAATTCAGATTCCTTTCATTAGTGCCAATAACATTTTCAAATGGAAATTAATGATACCTTTCTTATTTTACACAAAGAGAATAAAACATTTTTATTTGAAACCATTTTCCCAAAAAGAACAATGTACCAAAAGGAACAATAGAAACCACACTATAAGGGTAATGTAGGTATAAAAAAACAACTACACTAATCACTACTAACAACAGAAAACCAAAAGACATGGCTCAAACCTAGGTGCTCGTGATGAATCCAGAACATACCATACATATGACTCATCCTGAAGGCATGCCCTAACTCGATGAATTCATTACGCCCTAACGTTCGGCATATCCCTAGATGGCCTAACCGAGGGGACCAATCCCCATAGTAGCAATAACTCATTATTCCCCTACTATGGGGCCACTAGCCAGTGCGTAATCTAAACTAGTGAGGCAATCGTTCTTAGAAGATTAACTCACTATGCCAGGTACCCATTTCTTTACAGGAAATAAAAAAGGGTGTGAGTCAACAAATACTAGTCAAGCAATTCAATAAATGCATTATCATCTTACACCATCAACACACACACAACAAAAACACCCCCGAGTACCACATGGAACAAGACACTGTCTTTTAAACCATTATCACACAAGGGAAAACCCCAAGCCAAGGTAGCCCCCATCTTTCATCAACCAGCAAGGAAAGGAATCATTACAAGGAGGGTTTTCTGATGAAACCATTTTTATTTAAAGTGCCAACCAGGCCTGAACAACCATCTAATACAAAAAAATCTGCCAAAGACCCATCCCACGCCATCCCATAGAAAACCAGAAACACACATAGAACCTCATTTAATAAACTCAAATCATCATTTTGAAACTGAAACACATTGGTGTCACAAGTAAAATCTTTTTCTAATATCCAAATGCACCCACTTCCATCTAGGGCCAAACAGACATTTTTTAACATTTTGAAGGAATGTTATTTCTCAAATAAAATACAAACATTTATTCACACGCCAATGGAAAACATTTTTCATCAAACTTGAACCACACTTAATGTTTCCAAAATCAATTTTACAGGACAAAAATGCATTTTCTTTATTCAAGGTTTTAAAAGAACACCATTTTCCATAAATAAGACACCTACCATTTTACACACACCAAAACCATTTGAAAACACACTTCAACATGACTTTCACATTTCATAAAGCACCCATTTAGCAATATCACAAGAAAACGCAAAATTAAAATCCAAGAACACTAATTCCAGTGCAGTGCTGGAAATAAACAGCTTCCATTTTTAGCAGGTTACAACAAAAAAATAACTATTTAATGCTACATTAAATTTACTGAAAATCAATGAAATGGAAAGGAATAAATAAATTCCAAATTTAAAGGAAAGTGCAGCGGGAGACAAACCTTGATATGAAAACCAAACTCGATGACGCAACACAACTTGAGTAGGTTCGTACGCATGTGAAAGTTGAAGACCACTACGTTGTGGAATAATTCTGCCAACACGCTGCAACAAACACCAAAAAAACCAAAAAAACCAACCACGAATATGAAATAAACTCAAACATATTCAGATCACAAAAAAATTACCTCAGCGCAGAGATGCCCTCAACCCACGGGGACACGTGCCAGTCAAAAGGGGTGGCGTGCTCAGGCACGGAGATAGCCAGGGGTCGCGCACCGACCGTCCGGTGCGCCACTAGTCGGCGCAAGGCGGCATTGGTTAGCCGGACCATGGAAGGCTGGAACATGACCGACCGAATGTGTGGTGATCGGGAAATGCAGCTCAGGCATGCTGGAGGAAGCTGGAATACCGGATGGGGGGCCGTAGGGCGTGTCGGAGCGCCCAGAAAAAGGATGGGAGTGCCCGAGATGCCGGAACGTCTGCTAGAGGACTGCTGGCCGAAGGTGGGGCTTGTCACAAGGGCTTGCAGGGGGTGTCAGAGGGGGACCAGAGGCCACTGCATGGTGGCGGGTCTCTCCGTATCTCATTCGGTGGTATCCAGAGAGGGCAGTGGTACTTGAACGGGCGGGTGGATGCCACTGGCCAGAGCGGGGGCTCACCGGAGGTGCTGGCCGACGAGGCGGGCAACAGTGAGGTGGAAACCAAGGGTGCCGAAGGCCCTGGCCAGCAGTGGGGGTGATGGGTACTGTAGGGGTCATGTAGAGTAGGGGCAAGGCAGAGCCAAGCGGTCGCGCGGAGCAGGGGATAGGTAGAGCTGGGGTGGTAGGGCCGCGCGAGTGCGGGAGTGGGGAGCGGCGAGCACCGGAGGTGGCACGGGGAGCGGCGAGGTGCTGGGTCGAAGGTGCTGGTTGGGCCTGGGGGTGAAGCAGGAGGCCGGCTAGGGGGGTTGCAGACAAGGGGAGGTCCCAAGGGAGGGAGCAGCGGCTGAGCGCAGGAAAGGGAGAGGGGTTTAGCGTGAATTAGGGTTTCATTTTTTTTCATTCTATTATATTAATAATAATAACATCAATAATATTAATGATATTGATAATAATAATAATAATAATAATATCAGATTAATAATATTAATAATAATACAAATAATAATAATAATAATTACAACATGATATCATTATTACAAACAAACATTATTTTTAAAACGTAGTACATTTAATTATCAAATTATGAAAACTGGGTACCCATAGGCTCATTGCATGACCTAAGGAAAATGCGCATGCAGAATGCATGCCTCAACGCGGTCTGATTGGGCCCAAACATAAGCACTTGGGGTGAACCCACAGTCATTGCTAACCATGCAGTGCCCGTGCATGGGTCTGAAACTCACCATGGACATTAAACGTCGTAAATTTTAACATCAGGAACCAGCGTGATCCTTGACGCGAGAATGTAGGGCCCAATAATAATAAAATAAAAATAAAAACAAATTCAAATGTTGGGGCGTGACAATTCTCCCCTCAACAGACACCTTCTTCCCCCATAATATCACCCAATCGAACGATAAACAAAACTCGAATCAATGCCTGGTTGAAAACAAAACGAACCACAGTACAATAGAATGAGAGAACACGAAAGGGTTCTCCCCACCACAAGGTCTTAATTAGTCCGGAAATTTTAACACTCAAACATACCACCTCGGGAGGGGGGGGCGACATGAGAACTCCCAAATATCCCAAACTAACCTTTATAGCACGATCAAAACAACACCTCCGCTAAAACATCGACATAGACCAAAAACCCTGAATGCTTGAGAGAACCCTCTAAGAAGAACTTAACCCACGAAGTAAACTCATGAATTAACACAACATTAAATCCATCCATAGGCACTTACAGCTTCAAACTAACACAGTTAAACCACGATTAACCCATACAATTGTCAAATGCACCTTTAAATAAAAACATACGATTCAGAGAATCATAATTCAGACAAACCAGACTTTTTGGATTACAAACAAACACGTTCATCCCATCTTTACGATTATACAATGGACCTACAACAATTCCAAAATTTAATAGTGGAAGAACGAGAACGAAAAGGCTTTAAATGTTTTTTTTGGAAACACGGAACACCAAAACCCGAACTGAGGCTTCAAACCCCGATTACTTATAACTACACGCAAGCCACACACCAAGACCTGTGTTTGGGGCTCTGATGGTTGAAGCATCTCCTGCCTCACATTCAGGCACTGAAATATTTTGGTCATAGTGTCTTTGTCAGGAGACGCTTCCTACAAAGCATCTCTAGATGATCCAGACGCCTACAATGATGGCATGTCTTCTAAGGGATGCGACATGACGACTTCAAATGCCCTAACCGGCCACACTGGTGGCACACAACTGAACAGTTTGACATACTGGAAACCAAAACCACTGTCGATGACTCTATAGAAATGGTTTCCTCTGGCACGCCCTACTTGCCCGATGGGGAACCATTGCAAGCAACCTAATATGATGGCTTTCCAACCATTTGTTCTCCAGATTCCAACTCCGCTAAAAATTCACCATCCCCCATCTTCTCAAAACAAAGGTCCCTTAAAGGTAGGACACACTCCTTGATCTATAAACAAAGACCCCTGATGAAGAGGGGATTCTTCATCAAATCATGGGACGCTACCTCCAGAGAAAAGGACACAAGCTCATTGAAATGGTCAACATAAGTCTTCACCAACAGTTGTCCTTATTGAATACGCATGAGCTCTTCCATTTTCTTCATCTTCACTTCTTTAGGTATAAGCCATCAGATAAATACAGATTTAAAGACATCCCATGTCATCCAAACTTGCATTGACGGTGGGGTGAGAAACTCTTTTTCATCCAGGGTTGGACCTTCGAACATGCCCAAAACAGCACGCACTCTAACACCTTTGGGTGTTCCCAATACCCTGAGGACCTGGTCGACCTCTTCAAGAGACTCCACTATCTCTAACAGACTCAAATCACCATGAAGGGAAGACAACATCCGAGAAAGACCAAAAATTGGGCATGACTCATCAAAACTACTGGGACCTTTCTGGGTGGATTTCTGAACAACATATATATCACCAAGACAAAATTGATATCAATCAAATCAACATCAATAAATCACCCTCATCCAAAAACAACCAGCTCAAATAACCAAAAAACCACAAACACAACCCAAAAATTCCCTGTCCAAAATTCCCTTTCAATTTTATATTCCAAAACCACCCTTTTTTTTCAAAACTGCTTTCATTCAAGACCACTTTCCAAATACCAAATCCATTTTTCAAACCAATATCACTTTAAAAAACCATTTTACTCTTTAAAATCCAATTTATAAAACAAGGTCAAGCCTTTAATTTCAAAAACACTGAGTGTCACGATCCATCCTCGGGACCCGTGCGTGACTACCCCAAGCCCACCTTCCATAGTCGAGGGGCTGGCGACTAGCACCAAAGGCGTAAATACCGATAAAAAGGGGATGGAATTGCCCTATAAAGTAAAAAAACACCACATAGTAAGCCATTAGAAGTTAAAACTAATTAAAAATGCGTACAATAGTAAGTGCGGAAAGTAAATGGGCCAGAATACAAACCCAAACTGAATGTAATGTTCAACTAGAAAGAAAGTACAACAACTGAAAGTAAAGCAAAAATGTCGAGCCGTCCACTGGAAGTCCCACCTGAAGGGTGGGTACTGGTAGCCTCCTCAGCTCCTCGGGTCCAGCCGTCTGCTCCGTGTACATCCCGCCCATTGGTCCACCTCCAGGTACCGACCTCCTCAAAAAGCCTCAACCATGATCACCGCTGTCTGTCATCTACATCCAACACAACGTAGTGCGAGCATAGACCATGCCGGGGTGAGTGTACGCTACTTAGTAGGGACCCTGAGACCGTCGAATATCTCTCAGAGTCTACAATGTATAATCCACAATGGAAAGATACAATCACGAAATAACATCCAAAACTACTTAGGTATATTCCAATACATATACATAAGTCATCAATTCTAGTTCGGCTCCAAAATCTGAGCCCAAGTTTGACCACGTCCACATAGGATAGTACAACCCAATTC
Source organism: Viscum album (assembly GCA_963277665.1). Classification (NCBI taxonomy): domain Eukaryota; kingdom Viridiplantae; phylum Streptophyta; class Magnoliopsida; order Santalales; family Viscaceae; genus Viscum; species Viscum album. Next base: position 1,519,515,194 of record OY728164.1, on the reverse strand, counting down.
ACATAGAAAGCACAAAAAAATCCACATAGGAAAGCAGGTCAATCAAATCGAAGAAAATGATTGAAACTAAAGACTCAGCTCACACAGGTATACTTCTTCGTAAGGTGATATAGATGATCAGATGTAGCCATAGATTCATCAAATCTAGGACCCACGTAGGATACTAAACCAACTAAGCTGTCAGACCCACGTAGGATACAATTCCAGCTACTCTGTCGGACCCACGTAGGATACTACAACATAGGTCAAATACTGTCAGACCCACGTAGGATACAAGAACAATAATACTGCCAGACTAACGTAGGATACAAGAATATTAGTCATCGCCGTCGAACCCATGGAGTATTTTAGTATGGTCTTCATTGCTGCTGAACCCATGGAGGATTTCAGTGCAGTCATCGTCGCTACCGAACCCACAGAGGATTTCAGTGTAGTCGTGATCGTCGTCACAGTCACAACTAGCTCTAGGGTTCCCGCACACACCATGCTCGTTTCCGGGAGGGTCTGCTCCATGAGCCAAGGGGGTCGATACATCAACTGACACATAGTCTGGAGTTGATGTATCCCAATGTTCTATCTCAACATTGGGAACTCAACACAAAAGAAGACGCGTCAATCGGATGCCCGATCTGAGATTTATTGGCATTTTCGTTCCAGGGGCCCGGTTGGTTTTTAAGTCAAAACCAACCCGAACATACTCCAACCACATCCAAACCTCGAGCGGAGTAAGACAAAAGGTCATTATCACTAAGAGGAATCCAACAAAGTTTATGGCATGTCAATCGGACGGCTGGAGCTCATGTTATAAGCGTTTCCGCTCCGAGGGCCCTGCTGGTTTCGTGTTCGAACCAACTCGGACATAAAAAAAGTTCTCCGAAACCTTGAGTGTAATATTTCCAAACGACCATCTCGATCCAAGGATCACATCACAACTAACGGTGCGTCGATCGGAGGTCCGTAGCTGATGTTACTCGAATTTAAACGAACTGTCTGGTTTTTAGGGGGTTTTGGGCCCGGACCGACCCAGCCCAAGACCCCCTGGGTCAGCCCGAACATGGTCGCCCGACCCGGGTCTGGGTCCGGCCTAACTGGGTGTGGCCCAACCCGGTGGGCGCGGCCCGGCCCAGTCGGTGGGGCACGGCCCTACCGGCGCGGCGCGACCCGACCTGCGCGCCCGGGCCCGGCCTGGGCGACCCGGCCCGGCCTGGGCGGCCGGTTGGCCTGGCGCGGGTGCGGCCCGCATGGCCATCTCTGCGCTAGACAAGCTGTCGCGGAAGGGGGGGGGGGGGGGGCGCCCCCCTGTTTTGAAATGGTGGCCCCACCTAGGGCCCGCTCATTTGGCCCGCCGGGGGTTACGACCCCCGGCCTTCTTCGATCGGTCGGCCCAGATGGACGGCCATGCTGCTGCCGTGGGACCCCGCGGTCCCGCCCCTCCGTCGCACCGGTGGCCGGTGGTTCTGATCGCCGCTCCCTACTCCGCAGCGGCCAAAGGCCGCAGCCTTGGTCCAACCGGCGTGGCGCGACGGCGCCCCGCCCCTCCGCCGCAGCCCCGCTCCGGCCACGGTGTTTTCATGGTTCTCCAGCGTGGCGCGATGGCGTCGCGCCCCATTGTTGCGGCCCGAATCCGACCGTGGGTTCATTCGACTTCAACGGCGCGACGCGACGGGGCCATGCCACTTTTCCGCGACTCTCCATGTTCCCGCGCAGTGTCGTTGCACCGCGCTGCCTTTGTTCGTGCCGCAACAAGAACAACACCAAAGAGGGAGGAGGGTCGGCCGTGTTCGTGCGGTCCGACCTCCTCCCGTTATAACGATAACAGGAGGCCCAAAAAGAATAAATATCCTTGTGATGAAAGCGCAAATTTAATCCAAAATATTTGAACTCAAACCCCTACCTCGCAATGTAATTCACGGTTGTCAAGCGCCGCAAAATATGGCGTCGCGGGGCGTGGTTCTGTAGATGTCGACGGAGAGCGTCTGAGGAGACGTCATCTTCTCTTTATCACGGAGAGAAGAAGACGATTTGGCGTCATTAGAGAACCCCGACGTCGGTGTCTCTTCCCTTGTCGCGGAGGAGAAATGGAATGAAGATACCAAAGTTATTGAGTTGTTCTTCATTGAAGAGATGATGTTCTTCGCGGAAGGATTGAAGCTCTTCACGGGAGGATGAAGTTCTTCCCAAGAGAAAAGAGTTCTATCTCCCAAATCTTCTCACACAAAAACTAACCCCCCCCCCCAAAAAAAATAAAATATGACTAATCTTATTTTATTACATCAAGCCAAGGATTTCAATTTTAAAATTCAAACACATAACTCATGTTATTAATTAAGTGTGTTGGCATGATTAAAGAGGAGAGAGGGGGAGGTGAGTGGTCTCACATTAAAGTGTAGTTAATAAAAACAAGGGGAAGTTATGGAGTTATGGAATGTGAAAAGGTGGGGGATCATGTGGGCCCCACCTCCCTCATAACCACACATGGGATGTTGGGTGGTCGTGGGACCCACCAACAACTTCCCATGAGAGAGTTAAACTTCCATGGATAAATTAAAATTTTTCACAATTTTATTTTACTTATTAATGAATTAGCATTTTTTTACCACTCCTCCCAAGAAAACGCACCTTCGGTAAAAGTCCTCTTAAGCAATTACTAGTGTTGTAGTTCCATCGGTGCCCTCAGATTTCAATTCTGAGCACCGGTTCAAAAGTTAGAAAAACTCGCTCGTACGTTCAATGAACGTACCCGAGCTAAACTTTGGAAATTGATTCCGGGCAAACCGGGCCTTGGAATCAAGTGCCGTCAGAAACTGCGTACTCGTAAAATACCAAAGAAATTAAGAAAAAAAATTTCTTGAAATTTACGGGTCTTTACATTAATCCCACCTCAGGGCTTTACGTCCCTGTAAAGATACATCACAACTAGGGAAACAAATGATGGTACTGAGCACGTATCTGAGCCTCCCGCTCCCAAGTGATCTCTTGGAGGTTCCCGTGCTGCCACATGATGTGCACTAGAGGAATAGACCACCCATGTAAGACCCTCTCATATCGATCCTTGATCTCCACTGGGACCTCTGCAAAAGTCACTCTGTCATCGATGTCCAGTTCCCCATGGTCGATGATATGCGTCGGGTCGTGCACGTATCTCCTAAGCTGAGATACGTGGAAGATGTCGTGCATCCGGTGCAACTGAGGTGGTAGAGCCAGGTGATAATCCACCTCACCTATCCTGCTGATAATCTGAAATGGTCTGATGAAGCACAGAGATAACTTGTCACCCCGGCCAAATCTCCTTAATCCATGTCGAGGTGAGACCCGTAAGAAAATGTGGTCTCCATCCTCGAACTCTAGTGGTGTCCACCTCCTGTCAGCATAAGACTTCTGCCGGCTCTGAGCTGTCCTCATCCACTCCTGGATGACCTAGACCTTATCTGTCGTGGCCTGGACCATCTCCGGTCCCACATGTGCTGACTCCCCGGGGTCTGTCCAGCACAGAGGTGATCTGAAAGGTCGGCCGTACAATGCCTCGTATGATGCCATCCCGATGGTGGAGTGGTAGCTATTGTTGTACGCAAAATCCACCAAGGGTAGGTGGTCCTCCCAGCTACGACCAAAGTCAAGGAAACATGCATGGAGCATGTCCTCGAGTGTCTAAATGGTCCTCTCGATCTGACCATCCGTCTATGGGTGAAAGGTGGTGCTTAGACGTAGCTGCGTCCCGAATGCCTCCTGAAACCCCTTCCAATGCCGGGAAGTAAAGAGAGCATCTCGATTCGAGACGATAGATAATGGAACACCATGAATCCGTACAATCTCTTGAACGTAGAGACTTCCCAAGCTCTCTACTGAGCCCTTCTCTCTGATGGGTAAGAAATGAGACGACTTGGTGAGTCGATCGACAATCACCCAAATGGAGTCATGACCTCTAGAAGTACATGGAAGTACAGTCACGAAATCCATAGATATCCCATCCCACATCCACTCCGGGACCTCCAAGGGCTATACCAAGACTGCTGGTACCTGGTGCTCCACCTTCACCTACTGGCAGTTGAGGCAACGAGAAACGAACTCTACTACAGCCTTCTTCATACCCTGCCACCAGTGCTGTCGTCTGAGATCCAGGTACATCTTCACCACTCCTGGATGTACTGCTAAAGGGGAAGTGTGAAACTCCCTCAGCACCTCCTCCCATAAAGAAGCTGGTACCATGGTACGTCCTCTGAAAAGAACATCGTGCTCTCCTATTATAGAGAATCCATCATGTGCATGTCCTGAGGATATCTGTGCACGCCACGTCTCACAGTCAACATCCTCATGCTGTGCCTCTTTGACCCGTTGTAGTAGTGTAGGACTGACTGTGACTGACTAAAGAAAGGCTGATCCATCTCTATCCACGAAGGATATCTGCAAAGCGACTAGATGCTTTGTCCCCTCTCCAAGTAGCTGAATTCACGTCCTCCTACTGAGAGTATCGACTACTACATTCCCCTTTCCAGGAGTATAGACTATCTCAAAGTCATAGTCCTCAAGGAACTTGAGCCATCACCACCGTCTTAGGTTCAGGACCCTCTTCGAGAAGATGTACCTGAGACTCTGGTGGTCAGAGTAGACTGTAAAGCGCTAACCCATCAGATAGTGTCGCCACATCTTCAGAGTGAAGACCACTGCTGCTAACTCCAGGACATGGGTAGCGTAGTTCTGCTCATGCTTCCTCAACTGTCGTGATCCGTAGGTTATCACTACTCACTCATGTATCAGTACACATCCGATTCCGGTCCCTGATGCATCGCAGTAGACTACGTACCCTATTCCCTCCTCTGCTAGCCTTAAGAAAGGTGCACTGGAAAATCTCTATCTCATCTCCTAGAAGCTCTGCTGACATATATCTGACCACACGAAGGGTTTCCCCTTCTTCGTCAAAGCTGAAAGCGGTACCAAAACTCCAGAGAAGTCTAGAACGAATCTCCGGTAGTATCCAGCTAGCCCCAAGAAACTCCGCACCTCTGTCACGCTCCTGGGTGGCTCCCAAGCTAGCACTGCCTCGATCTTCGCAGGGTCCACCACAACTCCCGCATTAGAGATGACATGTCCCAAGAAGTGGATCTCATGTAACCAGAACTAACACTTCAAGAGATTAACATAAAGCTGGTGCTCTCTGAGTGTGTCCAGTACAACCCGCAAGTGATAGGTGTGATCCTCCTTAGTGGTCGTGTATATCAATATGTCGTCGATGAAGACCACGACAAATCGATCGAGGTATGGCTGAAAGATCCTGTTCATGAGACCCATGAACACCGCTGGAGCATTGTTTATGCTGAATTGAATAACCAAGAAGTCATAGTGTCCATACCGACATCTGAAGGCCATCTTCTGTACGTCCTCATCCCGAACTCTGAGCTGATGATAGCCTGATATGAGGTCTATCTTCGAGAACCACCATGCTCCTTTGAGATGATCGAAGAGGTCGTAAATCCTCAGTAGTAGATACTTGTTCCTCACAGTCACCTGGTTTAGGTGATGATAACCGAAATACATTCGCAAGCTCCTGTCCGCCTTCTTGGTGAACAATATCGGGGAAGCCCAGGGTGAAACACTCGGTTGGAAGAATCCCTTGCCCTGCAAGTCCTCCAACTGTACTCGTAGCTCTCGAAGCATAGTAGGGGCCATCCAATATGCTGGAGTGGATATCGGGGCTGTCCCGGGGTACATGTCAATAAAAAGTCTACCTCTCTACAAGGAGGTAGTCCTGGAACGTCATCAGGGAAAACGTCCGCATACTAATCCACCACTACAGGAAAACTATGACTCCACACGTCAACTGCTCCTAGGATGAGGCTTGCCAACTGATGAGTGATCGGCTGTCCTCTCCTCTGCGTGATTACATCCTGTGCTGCTAAGGTTCCCTTCTCTCCAGTGAAGGTGAAACTGCTCCCATCGGTGCGAACACATCACACCTTGCGCTTAATACATTCAATCTGAGCTTGGAGTGTAGATAACCAATCCATGCCCAAGATGACATCGTAAGGCCTCGACACCACTACAAGAAGATCCCAGTCAAAGCTCTCGCCTCCTAGAGTAAGCTCACACTACCGGCAACAGTGTGTAATCGTTGAGTATGCTCTCGTAGGAGTCTCTAGCTGTAAGGATCAAGCCAACAACTCCGTCTGAATCTCCGAGCACGGAACAAGGGCAGCGACAATAAAATAATGAATCGTTCATATGTCTATTATAACTACAGCAAGGGTGGAGTAGACACAGATAGTACCTCGAATAATCTCGGGCACGCCGTCTTCGTAGGCCTCTGCCGCCTGAAGCTGAACCTGTCTCTGCCTGCCACCTCCCTGTAGTCAGGGTGGACCTCCTGGTGGTGGTGGTGGTAAAGCCTCAAAGCATCACCCACCACCTACTGCTCGTCCAGCTCCTCTGCCTCGTCCGCCTGCACCCAGCGGACTACCACGGTCGACCCTCTACCTAAGCCTGGGTGGCCCTTGAACCGTGTGCTGCTCCTCTGTATGGCAGGTCGGGTAGTCACGATCCATGTAGCCCTACCTGCCGCATGTGTAGCACTGTCTGTTCCCCAGAAGGATGGCTCTATGCCGGGTGCCCCGTACCTCTGAGCCAGTGTCCTGAGGTTATCCGCCTGATGGTCTGGTCCGCCTGGACCCCTGTGACGTCCGTCGACTACCAGCTGCAGACAAATCTACTACATACCTCCCTACGGTAGGTATCACTACTGGTATAGGCTCAGAAAGAAATCTCTATACGAGAAGGGCTCTCTATAGTACTTTTTCCTATGTCGGAATGCTGAGGGAGATCATCGATGCCCTGATCTCATGCCTCAGTCCCTACTCGAAGGTCCTGGCCCGGAAGAATGGGTCCTGTATCATGTCCGTTGAATAGCGCGAGAGATCAGTAAATCTCACCGAGTACTGTGCTACAGTCATGCTGCGCTGCCGCAGCTATAGTAGCTCCTGAATGCGCACTGCACAGAGGGTGGCGGGGATGAACTCTGAGCGGAAGAGGCTCTGAAAGTCCATCTATAGAAGATATGCCTTGTCGTGCACCTAGAGCATCAAGCTCCACCATCTGCCTGCTACCGCATGCAGGAGGTTCGCTGCAAGGATCACCATGAGGTCAGTTGGTGTCCCCACTATCATGAAAACTCGAACTACAGCCTCCAGCCAATCCTCAGCTACCTGAGGGTCCGTCTCCCCACGGAACTTGGGTGGTCTCTGACACTGAAACTCAGGCAGTGCACTAAGGCGACGTTCACTCTCAGCGGCTGGGGCTGGTGGCATCGGTGGGTCGGTGGGTAGTGGTACCACCGGTGCCTCCACTGAAAAAGGGTCCTACACCGAGGCCTCATTGCTCGGTGGGCTGTCGTCTCGCACAAAGCTCGGAACCCTAGGTACCTGCCGTCGTGGGGCCATCCTAAAAAGAAACAGGTGCACCACGGTCAAAACAGTATAACTGGTGAGCTGACACAAAGTAATCACAATGAAAGATTTTGAAACACACATGCAATCAATTTTTTCGTGCATTGAGTCAGAAATCAGAAGTTAGGGTCCTGGTGTACAGATACGTCAGCCGCCGCACCAACAGTGGACTCCCTGGAATGATAACCACACTCAATACCCTTAACACTATTTCTTCACATAGAAGAAAGATCAGAGTCCGGAGTTCTGCGGTACAACAGAACTCCTCTGATACCAATTTTTTAGGACCTGTCCTCGGGACCTGTGCCGTGACTACCCCAAGCCCTCCTCCCATAGGCCAGGGGCTGGCGACTAGCACCAAAGACGTAAATCCCGATAAAAAGGGGAAGGCATTTCCTTATAAAGTAAAAAAACTCCACAGAGTAAGCCAGCAGAAGTAAACACTATGTAAAACTGGGCACAATAGTAAGTGCGGAAAGTAAATGGTCCAGAATACAAATCCAAACTGAATGTAAAGTAGAACTGGAAATAAAGTACATCAACTGAAAGTAAAGCAGCAAAGTTGAGCCGTCCACTGGAAGTCCCACCTGAAGGGTGGGTACAGATAGCCTCCTCAGCTCCTCGGGTCCAGCCGTCCGCTCCGTGTACGTCCCGCCCAGTGGTCCCCCTCCAGGTACTGACCTACTCTACAAGCCTCAACCACGATCAGAGATGTCCGTCGTCTGCATCCAACACAACGTAGTGCAGGCATAGCCTATGTAGGGGTGAGTATATGCTACTTATTATGGACCCCAAGACCCCCTAAGGACTCCCCAAATCCAAAAAAGAAAGATTCAATCACAAAATAACATCCAACACTACTTAGGTATATGCCCATACATATACCTAAGTCATCAATTCCGGTTTCGCTCCAACATCCGAGCCCAAGTCTGATCACGTCCAGACAGGATAATACAACCCAATACACACAGGAAAGCACAACACAATCCACATAGGAAAGAAAGTCAATCATATCGAAGATAACGATTGAAAGTCAAGTCTAAGGTCATAGAGTTATAATTCTTCATAAGGTGATAGAGATGATCAGATGTAGCCATTGATTCATCTAAGCTGGGACCTAAGTATGATACTAAACCAGCTAAGCTGTCGGACCCACGTAGAATACAAATCCAGCTACTCTGTCGGACCCACGTAGGATACTACAACAGAGGTCAAATACTACCGGACCCACGTAGGATACAAGAACAATAGTCATAGCCATCGAACCCACGGAGGATTTCAGTACGGTTTTCATTACTGCCGAACCCTTGGAGGATTTCAGTGTAGTCGTCATCGCTGCCGAACCCACAGAGGATTTCAGTGCAGTCATCATCGTCGTCGCAGTCGTAGCCAGCTTTAGGGTTCCCGCACACAACATGCTCTTTTCTAGGAGGGTCCGCTCTATGAGCCAAGGGGGTTGATACATCAACTGACACGTAGTCCGGAGTTGATGTATCCCAATGTTCTATCTCGACATAGGGAACTCAACACAATAGACGACGCATCAATCATATGCCCGGTCTGAGAGTTATTGGCCTTTTCGTTCCAGGGGCCCGGTTAGTTTTTAAGTCAAAACCAACCCGAACGTACTGCAATAGTGTACAAACCTCAATCGGAGTAAGCCAAAATGTCTGTCTCACTAAGACGAATCCAACAAAGTCGACGACATGTCAATCGGACGTCTGGAGCTCAAGTTGTAAGTGTTTCCGCTCCGAGGGCGCGATTGGTTTCGTGTTCGAACCAACCCCTCCATTCCAAAATTATTCGAAACCTTGAGTTTAATATACCAAAACGACCGACTCGATCCAAAGATCGCATCGCAATTGACGGTGCGTCGATCAGAGGTCCGTAGCCCAAGTTACGGGAATTTAAACAAACTGTCCAGTTTGGGGGGGGGGGGTTGGGCCCGAACCAACCCTGTCCAAGACCCCCTGGGTCAGCCCGAACGGGGTCGACCCGACCTGGGTCCTGGTATGGCCCAACAGGGCATGACCTGGCCCAGCCGGCGTGGCATGGCCCGACCTGCGTGGCCCGGCCTGCATGGTCAGATCGGCGCTGGCCGAGCTGTCACTTGGGGGGGGGGGGGGGGCGCTCCCCCCTGTTTTGAAATGGCGGCCCCATGTGGGGGGCTGCTCCTTTTGCCAGCCGGGAGTTACGACCCCCAGACTTCTTCGATCGGCCTGTCCAGCAGGCCGACCGTGCTGCCGCGGCGGGACCCCGCAGTCCCGCCCCTCCGACGTGCCGGCGGCCGGTGGTTCCGGCCGCCGCTCCCTGCTCCGCCGAGGCCCTGCTCTAGCCACGGTGTCTTCGTGGTTCTCTAGAGTGGGGCGACAATGCCGCACCCCTTCACTGCGGCCCAACTCTGGCCGCGGGTTCGTTCGTCCTCAACGGCGCCGCGCGACGGTGCCACGCTTCTTCGCCGTGATTCTCCATGTTCCCGCGCGGTGCCGTTGCACCGCACTGCCATTGTTCATGCCGCAAAAAGGACAACAACAAAGAGGGAGGAGGGTTGGTCATGTTCATTCGGTCCAACCTCCTCCCGTTATAACGATAACAGGCAGCCCAAAAAGAATTAATATCCCCGTCAAGCAAGCGAAAATTTAATCCATAATATTTCAACTCAAACCCCTACCTCGCAAAGTAATTCTCGGTTGTCAAGTGCCGCAAAATATGGCATCGCGGGGCATGGTTCCGTAGACGTCGACGGAGAGCGTCTGAGGAGACGTCGTCTTCTCATTATCACAGAGAGAAGAAGATGATTGCGCATCATTGGAGAACCCCCGCATCGGTGTCTCTTCCCTTGTCACGGAGGAGAAAGGGAATGGAGATACCAGATTCGTTGAGTCATTCATCATTGAAGAGATGACGTTCTTCACAGAACGATTGAAGATCTTCGCAGGAGGATGAAGTTCTTCCCAAGAGAAAAGCGTTCTGTCTCCCCAATCTCCTCACACAACAACTAACCCCCCCAAAATAAAATAAGACTTATATTATTTTATTACATCAAGCCAAGCATTTTAATTTTAAAATTCAAACACATAACTCACATAATTAATTAAGTGTGTTGGCATGATTAAAGAGGAGAGAGGGGGAGGTGAGTGGTCTCACATGAAATGGGTGTTATCAAAAACAAGGGGAAGTTATGGAGTTAAGGAATGTGAAGGGGGGGGGGGATCATGTGGCCCCCAACTCCCTCAGAACCACACATGGAATGTTGGCTGGTCGTGGGCCCCACCAACAACTTCCCATGAGGGTGTTTAACTTCCAAAGATAAAATAAAATGGTTCACAATTTTATTTTACTTATTAATTAATCCACATTTTTTTACAACTCCTCCCAAGAAAACGCACATTCGGTAAAAGTCCTCTTAAGCAATTACCGGTGCTGCGGTTCCATCGGTGCCCTCGGATATTGATTCTGAGAACCGGTTCAAATGTTAGGAAAATCCGCTCATTCGTTCACTAAACGTACTCGAGCTAAACTTTTGAAATTGATTCTGGGCACACCGGGCCTCAAAATTAGGTGCTGTCAGAAACTGCATACTCGTAAAATCCCAAAGAAAATAAGAAAAAAATTTCCTTGAAATTTACGGGTCATTACACCGAGGTAATCCCATGAACTGTTGCAAATATCTTCATCCACATTCATTCATATGCACCAACACGCACTTTCCACGCATCCTCTCACATTTGAAAACGTTCGTAAGGAGTACCTGATGTTTCACACCAAACCATTCTCGACCAATTTTCAAGAAAACACCAATTTTTCAAACCAAAGGCTTTTAGTTTTAAAACCCATTTCAAAAATTTAAAGTAATTTAAAAGAAATCAGATCCATTTAAAAAAACCCTTTTTCATTTCCAAAAACTCATTTACACCAACTAGAACTAAAACGACACTCATCTTGCATCAAACAACTGGAGTGAGGGACTAGCGGTCACACTTAACCTGGAGACATGGTAGTGGGACATGCCCCAAGTAAGCGTCAACAACTAGGAGGAATTGAAACAATGTACCCAGACTCCACATGGGTCACTACTCCATGTGAGATCATGATATATCATCGGTTTACCTATGTTGTCATCCCTCTATCCAAAACAAACTAGAACGAAACAAAGAATCAATTCCCAGACTATCCCTGATGACTCGAGGTGCGGAATGGGCGAGGGTTCATGACGTCCTTCCTGTACCTACCTCTCGAGTCCCGACAATTCTAATCTCCATCAACCAGACTCCCCAAATAACAAGGGCCCACTCTGATACCATTTTGTCATGAACCAACTCTGGATGACCCTGAACTGGTCACCCGAGCCATCCCGCGACATGGCCCGTGGGGCGTTCCCAATCCCCATGGGCTGGAAACTAGTGTCGGGCATCAAAATTAAACAAGTGGGAATGACTTGGCCCAAAATAAAATACACTAAACAGCGGAAAATAAATAGAACAAAAGCACATAAAAAAGGAACAACCAATAACGCTACTAACCTGGCAATGACCAAAACTCCATGTGACCCCATGGGCCACTCTCCAAACAAAGGACCAACCTCACTCCAACACTGAGCATCAGAAACCATGAAAACCTAAAAAATGGAACCTGCAACTAAAATAGTAAAAGATATGTGTGAATATAAAAAAATACTCATTAGGTGTTCCCAACAACAAATCCCAAAGCACTGCCAATAAATAAAGAATTCACAAATCTAGGTTTGAACAACATTGTATAAAATTATGCTTTCTTAAATATTTCACTTGAAAACAAAACACGAATCATTTCCCTTTTTCATTTTCAAAATTTTGATTTCTTTCATTAGTGACAGTATCATTTTCAAATGGAGAGTTATTCTAACTTTCAGTTTTTACACAAAGAGAATAAAATATTTTTATTTGAAACCATTTTCACAAAAAGAAAAAAGTACCAATAGGAAAATTAAACCCACACAGTAAGGTAAATGCAGGTGTACAAACTACCACTACACTAATAACTACTAGCATCAGAAAACCAATTGATATGGGTCAAACCTAGGAGATCGTGAACAATTTAGAACAAACCATACATGTGACTCATTCTGAAGGCATTCCCTAACTCGATGACTTCATAATGCTCTAACTCTTAGCATAACCCTACATGGCCGAACCGAGGGGCCCAATCCCCATAGCAGCAATAACTCAATATTCCCCTTCTATGGGGCCACTAGCTAGTGCATAATCTAAACTAGTGCGATAATCGTTCTCAGAAGATTGACTCACTAAGCCAGGTTCCCAGGTCAACACAAGAAATAAAAAGGGGTTGAGTCAACAAATACTTGTCTTGCAATTAAACAAATGCATTATCATCTTACAGCATCAATACGCACACAACAAAAACACCCCCGAGTACCTCAAGGAACAATACCCTAGAATTTAAACCATTATCACACAAGAGAAAACCCCAAGCCAAGGTAACCCCCATATTTCATCAACTAACAAGGCGAGTACCCATTCCAAGTAGGGTTTTCCGATAATACAATTTTTATTTAAAGTGCCAACCGGGCCTCAAGAACAATTTAATAACAAAAAATCTATAAAAGACGCAACACACGCCATCCCATTGAAATCCAAAAACACACATAGAACCTCATTTAAGAAACTCAAATTAGTATTTTGAAACTGAAACACATTGGTGTCAAAAGTAAAACCATTTTCCAATATCCAAACGCACCCACTTCCATTAAGAGCCAAACATGCATTTTTTAACTTTTTGAAGGAACACTATTTCTCCAAATAAATCCAAACATTTATTCACATGCCAAAATACATTTTTTTCCATCAAACAATAACCACACTTATAGTTTCCAAAATCAATTTTGAAGTCCAAACATGCATTTTCTCTATTCACGGTTTTAAAAGAACATCATTTTCCATAAATAATACACCTTCAATTTTACACACACCAAAACCATTTCAAAACACACTTCAAAATGACTTACACATTACATGGAGAACCCATTTACCAATATCACATGAAGAACACATAATTAAAATCCAAGAACACTAATTACAGTGCAATGCAAGAAAAAAACTGCTTCCTTTTTCAGCAAGCCGAAGACCACTGCGTTGCAGAATTATTCTGCCAACGTGATGCAACAAACACCAAAACAACCAAATTAGCCAACCACTGATATAAAAAAAACTCAAAAATATTCACGTCACAAAAAAATACCTCGGCACAGAGATGCGCTCAGCCCATGGGTTCGTGCCCCAGTCAGAATGAGTTGCATGCTTAGGCAAGGAGACCGTCGAGGGGTCGCACGCCGACCGTCAGGTGCGCCGCTGGCCGGCGCAAGGTGGCATTGGTTGGCCGGAAAGTGGAAGGCCAGAACACGACTGACCGAAGGTGCGATGGTCGGGAAACACAAAGCATGCACGCCAGAGGAATCAGGAATGCCGGAAGGGGGCCGGAGGGTGTGCCAGAGCATCATGAAAGAGGCCGAGAGTGCACGGTTGCTGGAACGGCAGCAGGAGGGATTTTGGACGGAATCGGGCTTGCCGAAAGGGCCGGAAGGGGGTGCCGGAGGGTGCCAGAGGCCACTGGCTGGTGGCGGGATTTGTCAGATCTCGGTCAAAGGTCGCTGGAGGGGGCCGAGATACCGTAACGGGTGGGTGGAGGCTGCAAGCCGGAGTGGGGGCTCGTCGATGGTGCTGGTCGGGACTGGGGGTGAAGCGGGTGGCCGACTAGGGGGGGGGGTTGTTCACTAGGGGAGGTCCTAGGGAATGGATAAGTGGATGAGTGCGGGAAAGGGGAAGGGGGTAGCGTGAATTAGTGTTTTTTATATTTTTAATTCTATTTTATTAAAAATAATAATATCAATAATATTAATGATATCGATAATAATAATAATAATACTTGATTAATAATATTAATAATATTAATAATAAAAATTAAAACCTAATATCATTATTGTTAACAAAAATCATTTTTAAAACATAGTACATATAATTATCAAATTATGAAAACTGGGTACCCGCACGCTTAGCACACGACCTAAAGAAAATACACACGTAGAATGCGCACCTCAACGCGGTCCGCTTGGGCACCCGCACAGGCACCTGGGGCGACCCCACGGTCATTGCAAACCACACAGTGGTCATGCAGTAGTCTGAAACTCAACAAGAACATTAAACTTCCGAAATTTTAACATTGGGACCCAGCCTGATCCTTGACGGGAAAATGTGGAGCCCAAAAATAGTAAAATAAAAATAAAAATAAATTCAAACGTCGGGGCATGAAACTCATATTGTGAAAACTATTCATCCATGGAAGGGACCTAAAATCTTCTAGGCAGTGATTAGGATTCATTTTCCACTTTCTTATTTTCTTTGTAAGAGTTCCATAGAGGAAGGGAAAACTCTTTATTCAGTGGTGATAGATTTTGGAGACTAATTTGGTTTTCGGTGTGCACAATGTAACGCCCCGACCCTAGAAGCCCAGAGTTGGTGCCTTATTTCATAACATTGGAATGATCATAAGGAAATCATGTCTCGAATGACCGATCAGTTGAGTATTATTGGAAACAATATTCATACATAATTTCAACATTATAACTTCAAAATAGATACAACATGAATTTGTTCCATTAAAAACATCGAATATACCTAGATTATGCCTACATGTCACTCATAAGTAACATCTTCATATCCTGGGAAAATGAAACATACAAAAGGGGTTAGCTCAAACACTCAGTAAGAGTATGCAATACAACAAAAGATAAATTAAATATTAAGCATGGTGAATAATTGAAACCACATGCCTTTTCCAATAATAATCATGAATACCTTTATGGAAGGAATATGAGCAGAATAAATAATGCCATAATAAAACATAGTCATGGGTATTATACTAGTCGAAGGACCACTTGAACCATCAATATTATTTTCATAATGAGGGAATGTATAATTCCATACATTCTGAAATGTTTTGTCGATGCCTAGACCAAGACATCTAAAAATGATTAAGGCCTTGGCCAAAATCATATATCAAATTGGGAAAGGCCTCGGCCAATTCAATTTCTAGTTGTCTCATGAGACCTACTGATGCATCAATGAGCTATAACACACTCCACCAATCACATACTTAGTTTAATACATTCCTCATAAGGAATTTTAGAAATTTAACATAAACATTTATATTAAAACTAGCCTCCTAAATGTCAATACTTTACCAATAAAACATGAATGGTGTAAAAATAATACATCCACAATCAAACATATTAAAAAATATTCAATACAATAAGGGAGATTTGTATCATAATAAATGAACATCAAACATGTTTTTAATCCCTCATGTTATTTTGATATAGTTGAAAATTATTTGTAAAAATCGTTGAGAGAAATCATCATTTTTCAAAAAAAAAAATTAAAAGTCACACAATTTAGAAAGGAAGGCATTTAAATCCATTTATGAATCAAAGCGTTCCATACCTCTTTGAAAATTTTGAAAGGAATTGACATTTTAAAAACATTAATGGCCTTAAAAAAAAAATCCTTAAATACCATTTTGAAAACGTGGACAATAATGAGAATGATTTAGAAGAATAAATATTTATAAAATTTAATATGATGTTTTAGTAAAAATTATCTTCAAATAATCCCTTTGAAAACACTTTTATGAATCATGTACATGGATAATAAATATGTCCCAATAGATTCTTACACATAAAAAATCTCTAATAATAATGAAATTGGGTAATTAAACCTTAAATTTTAATTTTTCATGGATGAGGGTAGGTTAACCTATTGTATAATGGTGACATAGTTATTATTAAATTATACAAGAATCATATACATCAATATGATATCAAATATTATCTTTTAATATTTCTTTGTTAATAATATCTTACTATTATCGTCATTTCGGGTCTTAACTGATTCATTTTCCTTTATATCCATTATTATGTAAGTAATGTTTGTTACAGATAGGATGTATCTTATTCATATTCAGAATTATATTAACTCTTTAAACATTATTTTTAACCATATAAATAAATTTGTATTAAATGGATACGATGGGGAACGAATATCATCCCATTCGTTGAGATGGTAATCCGTACGTACGCATGAGTGAAAATATAATTATTTTGATATAAAAATAACATATACTTGGATTGTGTATCATATATACAGAATAATTATCATGTTATATTAATTATTTACATCAATTACATGTCATTATTATACCCATCCAAATAATAATGTATTGAATAATAATTACACCACGACGTAGAGACGGTAAGCCGTACATACTCATGTATGGTGACATATCATTCAAAGGATGGATAGAATAATTTATATGGTTGTACCATATTTATAATAAAATTTCAGTATATAGAATATACTGGAGTTATTTTTTTATAATGGAAACAACAAAAAAAAGTGAAAGTGGATGAATAGAGGATCTTGAAAGAGGTCATTAAATATTTACTTCTTCTTCGGGTTCTTCCTTTAGATTTGATCCAAAGGACTCCATAGGTTGGATTTATGACTAAATTAAGGCCTCTAAGTTGAAGGTAGGACATTTGATAGGGTATTTGGGGAGGGTTTTCTCGAGCCAAATGGCTTGTATGGTGTGAATTAGAGGGAAGGGCATGTGCCCTTTTATAATAGGGGTGAGGGGCACCTTAGAAAAAGATAGAAATATTAATTAATAACAAAATAATTTTCAGTTTCTAATGGTTTGAAAATTAATTATTTAATGTATATGGTGGGTATGGGTCTAAAAACACTAAACCAATAGGTTTTAGGAAGGTTTGAGACACTATATTAATATTATCTTTTAGATTTGACACTTAGTTAAATAGTTTGACATTTTTCATGTCTCTATTTATTTTTATATTATATAGTAAAAAACATACTATATACTTCCAAGAGAATCCCAAGTGGTTCATTAATAATAAAACTATAATTATATAACTTTTTAGGATGATCCTTATATTTTTAGGAATATAATGTTAATTTATAATTTAATATTTGTTTTAAAAACACTTTTATATCAATTTTGACACTATTTGATATTTTCTTTTTCCTAAATTCATAACAGCATTATTACATCACAAATAATTCATCTAACAAACCCTAATATGTCATATTAACCCTGAAAATTAGTTTAATTCATAAAAAAGTCACAAATTAATTTTTTTTGGATATTTATATTGTCAATTATGTTAATCATTCATTAATTAGGTAATTACTACATCATCATTGAATCATAAATAAATTAAATAATTTAATTCCTAAATAATAAAAATAAAATAAAATTATTTAGGAAATTTTTTTATCTTTTAAATGAATATTTATAGTCTAATTTATCATATGTGTTACCGTATATTAAAAATGTATTAGTTATTAAACATTGATTTTAACTCTATTAACTCTACATTGAATTAAATAATAATAAATGATCAAATATAATCCAAGTGGACCAAAGAGGTTAATATTTTATTCTTAATGCTGTTTTTGGTCTAATTACAGTTATCCAATAGAATTAGGACATGTTTTAGGGTAATATAATAATATCATTTTTACCCTTAATTACCCTATTTAATTTTATCCGTTGTAAATAAAAGTAAAAAGTTACTATTCACCATAAATTATATTCATCTTATTGAAAAACATTTTACTAATTGATATCAACCATGTGTCTCTGATTTTTTAAATTAAACTCAAAGAAGTAGTAAAATTATGTTTTATGAGAATTTTCAAATGCTCTTAAAAGGTGGTCAAAAGACGATAAAAAGTTCAATAAAATTTTTATATATCTAAAAATATTATAAACTGACTGTAATGAATTAAATTGAACTAATATAGGTATTATTTATCTTCTTTGACCTAAAAATAATTTAAATAAAATAAATAATTATTTGAATAATTTTTTTAACGAATAACACCGAGTTTTTCCTTATTCATCAAAAATTGAATGTTTTCATAAAAATACCAAAAGTTTACCCTAAGCTAATTTAAATATTTTGAATTCAAATATTATGTCTATTTTACCAAATTAAAAATATATACGTTTAATTTATTAATTTAAAATTCATTCCCATTGTCAAAACCAAAAAGTGTGTTTTTAAGAAATAATAACTAACTAATGATTGATACTTCTTTTTGTTGAATTTCAAAGTGAAATTATGTCCAATGAATAACATTGGATTAAATAGTAAAAATATAATCTATTTATACTTCCAATGAATTAAAATATATATTTTAACACTACAAATTATTTTGATTAAAAAAGTTGTTTTTAGTTAAAATATAATATTTTTCCATATTCACCCAAATATGAAAGTTATCAGAAAAACACCACAAATTTATTGAAATTAAATTCGTATGTCCCGGTTCTAAAAAATAATTTTATTTGTCAAATTGAAAATATAAAAGTTTCAAATATTGGATTTAAAAGGGGTTCCCCATTAAAGGGTGGTAAACTTGTATTTTTTGAAAAATAATTATTTTATCTGAAAAAATGAATTTGTTCTTAAATTATGTGTAAAAAACTCATAATATAGATTCTAAAATTATAAGGATTATATAATGTTTAAAATTTTGTTAGTACTATTAATAACCACTTTTGAATGGCTAGTTTGGTATGTCGTGGTGCGCTTGAACTCGGTGTTGAGTGTAGTGCAAGTTATTGAATTACTTCGAAGAAATAATATACTATGAAATCTTGGGGTGTTATATTCTTCCCTCCTTCCATAAATTTCATTCTCGCAATTTGAAATTTTTTTCGAAAATAAATGGTTGAAAATAGAAAATACCTTTGTCAGAAAACCCATATAAAAATTTTGGTTAATAAAATTTAGTCTTAATAAAAGGAAAAGGGGGAACAAAAAAGTCACCGCCAAATTATGATCTTGATTAGGAGAACATTGTTGGAAATTAGAGACACAGAATTGGAGGGAAAACATAAATATTTATAGGGAGTTATTGATTTCATTAGTTACAAAGAATTTTAGAATTCAGGGCCTCAAAGAAATCAATATATGATGATTTAAAATATCATCTCTTCAACAAGACATAAGGTATTAGGATAAAACATTTTTTTATGATCCCTTACATATATTTTAAGAATTAATTTCATCATAGAATATAAGAAGAAAATAATATATACTTGAAAAGTATTGTTCCATCCTTTAACTAATTTCTACCACAAAATCATCTTACACTCTAAAATATAATAGAACATTAAAAAAATATCCCATTTATCCTATTCATATAGGGTTCCAAAAAAATGAATTTATAATTCATCTACTAGGCCTTTAGAAAATCGACATTATTCAATCCATGACATCACATGGTCTAGTGGTAGGTGATACACCCTAGTCTCCCTTCGGTTGCGGGTTCAAGTCTCGCAACCTTGCCGGACGGGTCGGGTTGCCGCCCGACCTCCACGTTGACCTTTTATATAAATCCAAAAATAATCTCAAACTAGAATTATCCAAAATAATTCGGTCCAAACTCACAGTCCAAAATTTATAAGGAAGGTAAACACAATGAATATCATTTTTGCAACGTAAAAACATGAAAACACCATCATCATGTATTATTTTAAAACATCGTAACACCCTGAATTACCATAAAACCTTATTGATTACATTCATTCTCCCTTATTCCTTATAAAATTATGGATATACTCCTTCTATCAAAAAATGTTGTAAACTCCAAAAATGATGGAATATACAAATCATTAATCAATATAACGTTAGTAAAAAGTATCCAATATAAATTATCCAAATCAACCATATCTTATTCCAAAATCACTACCTAATTATCAGGACCATATTGAGGATTACCTTTCCTTGAACCTTGTATTTTCCATAAAGTTTTGCATACTCTTAAGTCACTTTTCTTGGAACCATAAAATCTCAAATCCTCAATAAAATATTACTAGAGTACAATCCTTATTTATCTCCATAATTCATATAACTAGTATATTACTGATACAAAACTCAAATGAAATAAGTCTATAACAACAACATAAGAACAATTGTTCTTTCTCTTCATCTACGGTAGTATCGTAAATTGATTATTATCCAATAGCATCATTTTTGGTATACTCTGATGACTGGGACATTGATTCATGTAGTGTCCCAATTAATTGTAGATGAACAATTTTACATTTGAAACCTTTTTCTTACCCTTAAAATAATGTACATGGTGTCCTTTTTCTTCACACTTATAACAAAATCTCATTCCCTTCAAGAATTTACAAAGGTTATTCTTTCCACAGTTATCATATATAGTAAAATCCTTCCTTTCCCTCTTCCCTTTATCCATATTTCTCTCTTCCATCATATTCTTCTCTTGCATCCCTTCAAAGCCACATGATTCAGAGAATTCATTACAAATCTTATTAACAAATGGTATTATTTCTTCATATGTTGAGGATACTTGGGAGACTATTTCCCTTTTAAATGTTTGTTCAATACCGTGAAATATATGATTCTTCTTACTCATTGGATCATACGTATTTCTGGAGTTCACATTCCTCATACTGGGTTCTATTTCTATACAATGTAATACACTAGGTCAGTTTATGAATTGAAATGAATAATTCCAAACTAGTAAAATACCTAACGTAAATTCAACAGTTTGTGGATATAATACATAATCATAAAAATATTTTCTTTGAGGAGGTATATACTCGTAAATCCATCATAATTATTTTTAATGAAAATGAGAATTATCCTTAGTATATCCCTCGAGAGTGTTGTAACCAAGAGTGCAACAATTCCCATTGACGTGCACCAATTTCTGTTCGAGTCTATCTCAATGCAGTGTTTTCGGGTTTTACCCCTACGTATATCTATGCTAGAGCTGCCTCTACCAGCTTGTATCTATATAGGGTTGTATATGCCTGGAAGACTCACAAAATCTCTACATTACCAAAATTTTAGGAAGTTCTACTATACTAATCCACAATTTCTAGCTAAGGGTAATGTGATCTCATCACAGTTTTTCTGAATAAAGTTTCCAATGTTTGTACTAAACTTCTCTGATACCTATTATAACACCCCGACCCCAAAAGCCCCGAGTCAATGCATTATTACATAACATTGGTATGATCACAAGGAAATCATGTCTCGAAAGACCAATCAGTTTAGTATTATTGGAAACAATATTCATACATAAGTTCAACGTTACAACTTTAAAAGAAATACAACACAAATTTATTCTATTAGAAACATTCAAGCCTCATAGATTATGCCTACAGGTCACACATAAATAACTTCTTCATATCCTGTGAAAATGAAACATAAGAAAGGGATAAGCTCAAATGCTCAGTAAGGATAAGCAATACAGTGATAGATAACATAAATATTATGCATGGTAAATAATTGAAACCACATGACTTTACCAATAATAAACATGAATAATTTTACGGTAGAAATATGAGGTGAGTAAATAATTCTATAATAAAACATAATCATGGGTATTCTACTAGTCGAATGACCACATGAACAATCAATATTATTTTTATAATGAGGGAATGTATAATGCTGGACATTCTGAAACATTTTGTCAAGTCCTTGGCCAAGACCTCTAAAAATGAATAATGCCTCGGCCAGAACCATATATTAAATTGGGAAAGGCCTCATCCAATTCTACGTCTATTGTCTCATGAGACCTACTAATGCATCGCAGAGATATAACGTGATGCACCTGTCACTTACTAAGTCCATTACATTCCTCATATAAAAAGGTTGAAATATAACAAAAATGTTCGTATTAAAACTAGCATAGAAAATTTAAATACTTTAACCATAAAACATGAATGGTATATAAATAACACATACACAATCAGACATATCAAAAAAACATACAATACAATATGAAGATTTGTATCATAATTAATCAACTTCAAAAATGTTTAAAGTCCATCATGGGATGTTGATATAGATGAAAATGATTTGTAAAAATCATTGAGAGAGATATCCCTTTTTCATAAAAACATTTAAAAGTCACAAAATTTAGAAAGGAAGACATTTAAAGAAACTATTTAATCAGAGTGTCTCATACCACTTTGAAACTAATGAAACTAATTAACATTTTAAAAACATTAGTGTCCATATATCTAAATCCATAAAAACCATTTTGAAAACATGGAAATTAATGATATTGATTTAGAATAATAAATACTTAAAACATTTAAAATTATGTTTTATTAAAATTTACCTTAAAATAATCCCTTTTAAAACTCTTTTATGAGACATGGACATGGATAATAAATATTTACCAGTAGATACTTAGACATAAACAATCTTAGATAATAATGAGATTGAGGAAGTAACCCTTACCTTGTATTTTTCCTTGGTTGAGGTTAGGTTAACCTCATGTATAATGGTAAAATAATTGTTTTTAAATTATAAAATAATCATATACATTAATATGATATCATATATGATCTTTTAATATTTCGTTGTTAATAATATCTTAGTATTATCATCATTTCAGGTGTTAACTGATTCATTTTCCTTTATAATCATTATTACATAAGTAATTAATGTTATAGATAGGATGTATCTTATTCATATTCAGAATTATAACAACTATTAAAACATTATATTTAATCATCTAATAAAAATCATTCTTGAATGGATATAATGTCACTACTGAAAAAATGGCCTATACCCACGGTTCAAAACCATGGGTATAGCCCCCAAAACTGTGGGTATTGCCTATACCACAGTTTTGGGAACCGTGGGCTAGAAAGGTGTCCGTATAGGTCCCCAGCCTATACCCATGGTTTTCCAAAACCGTGGGCATAGTTGTTCTTCCACCGTGTCAATGCATCATATGAAATTTCCATGGTGTCAATGTCTTTTACCCACTATTTCAAAAGAGTGGGTATAAATCCTAAAAAAATGCAGGCGGCGGGCTTTGATCCCGCAACCTCTTCGCTGCAAACACTGCACCTAACCACTACCCCAACATCACCTAGGTGTATATATGTATATATTCAGTTGAATTTAGATATATAAACAATGTGTATATAGTGAAGAACATTGGGTATAGGCCTCCCATAAAATAAAATTTCCTTCCCTCGTGAAATTTGTTTTTCATGCACACACTAGAATCCTATATCCATGGTTCATTATAACCGTGGGTATACTTATTTTAACCCAGACCTATCCCCATGGATTTTGGGAATCCCATGGGGATAGGTACCCTTAAACCCACGGGTTTTGAAAACTGTAGTCATAGGTAACATTTCGGGACCTATCCCCACGGTTTTGAACAACCATGGGGATAGACCCCCCTATAACCACAATTTTCCAAAAACATGGGATAGTTTTGAAAAATAACCTATGCCGACAGTTTTCAAAAACCGTGGGTATAGGGGGACCTATCCCTATGGTTTTGGGGAAACCAATGGGGATAGGTCCATTTTCCAGTAGTGTGGGGAACGAATCTCATCGCGTTTGTGGAGACGATAATCTGTACATACGCACGAGAAACAATATCATTCTTTTGATGTTAAAATAATATATAATAGGATGGTATATCATATATAAAAAATCAATATCATGTTATATTAATTATTTTTTACATCAATTACACATCATTATTATACCATCCAAATTATAATGTATTGAATAACAATTACACTAGGACATGGAGACGGTAAGCCGTACTTACGCACATATGGTGACATGTAATTTAAAGGATGTATAGAATAATGAATATGGTTGTAACATATTTATAATAATATCACAATATATAGATGATATTGGAGTTATTATTTTAGAATGTGAACCAAAAATAAAGAGGAAGTGGAAAATAAAGTAACTTCGAAGAGGTGATGAAATATTACCTCTTCTTCAGGTTATTACTTTGGATTTGATCACAATGTATTGATATGATGGCTTTATAATTAAAGAAAGGCCTCTATAATGAAGGGAGGATAGTTGAGAGGGAATTTGGGTAGTGTTTGGCCAAGAAAAATGGCATTCAAGGTGTAAATTAGAGAGAAGGTGGAGTGCCTTTTTATAAGAGGGGTGAGGGACACCTTAGGAAAATATAGAAATATTATTTTATAGTAAAAATATTTCAGTATATAATTGCTCCAAAATATATTATTTCAAGGATAAGGTGGGTATGTGTAGAAAACCACCCAACCAATAGGTTTTAGACTGGTTTGGTTCACTATATTAACATAATCTTTTATATTTAACTCTTAGTTAAATAGTTGACCATTAGCATGTCTCTTTGTATTTTTATATTATATGGTTAATAAACATACTATATACTTCCATGAGAACCCCAAGTGGTTCATTAATGAAACACCTATCATTATATAAGACTTTTGGCCAAACCTTATATATTTAGGAATAGAATATTAAATAATAATATAATATTTGTGTTAAAAACTATTTTATGTCAATTTTGACACTAGTTAGTATTTTGTTTATTCTAAATTCATAATTGCATTATTACTTCGAAAAAATTGATCTAACCAACCCTAATATGTTATATTAACCTATACAATTAGTGTATTTCCTAAAAAGTCTCAAAATATATTTATTTGGATATTAATAATTTCAATTATTTTAATCATTCTTTAATTAGGTAATTACTGCATCATCATTGTGTCATGGATAAATTAAATTATTGAACGTCTAAAAAATATAAATAAAATAGAATTATGTAGGAAATCTTTATATATTTCTAATAAATATTTATTGTCTAATTTATCTTATGTGTAACCCTATATTAATTTTTTTAGTTATTAATCATTGATTTTAATTCTTTTAACTCTTCATTGAATTAAATAATAATAAATGTCCTAATCTAATCCAATTGGGGAAAAGAGGTTCATATTTTATTTATAAGGTTTTTTTGGTCGAATTGAACTTATCCAATAGAATTAGGAGATGTTTTAGGGTAATAATAATATCATTTTTATCCTTAATTACCATATTTACTTTTAATCGTGGTAAATAAAAGTTAAAAGTTACTATTCACCAAAAATTATTTTCATCTTATTGAACACAATTTTACTTAATTATATCAACCTTTTCACTTAGATTTTTGAAATTCAACTCACATAAGGGTAAAAATATGTTTTATTTTATTTTTTAAATGCTCCTACAAGGTGGGTAAAAGACGGTAAAGATTTCAATAAAATTTATATATATATAAAATTAATATAAATTGAATCCAATGAATTAAATTGAAGTTATATATCTATTATGTATATATTTTGAACTAAAATAAATTTAAATAAAATAAATAATTATTTAAATAAAAATTTGGTTTTAACCTATAACTTTGTGTTTTTCACTATTAATCCAAAATCGAAAGTTTTCAGAAAAATACCAAAATTTAAACCTAAGCTAATTATGATATTCTAAATTCAAAAATTAAGTATATTTTACCAAATTAAAAATATATAAGTTGCATTTATTAATTTAAAATTGATTTCCATTGTCAAAACCAGAAGCGTGTTTAAAAAAAAATAATAACTAACAAAACATTGATACTTGTATTTGTTCAATTTCCAAGTGAAATTATTTACAATAAGTTACTTTGTATTATATGGTAGAAATATAATCCATTTATACTTTGGAACCATTAAAATGTGTTATTTAACACTACAATTTATTTTGATTAGAAAAATTGTTTTCAGTTAAAATATAGTATTTTTCACTATTCACCCAAATATGAAAGTTATCAGAAAAACACCAAATTTTTTAAGAAACTAAATTCATATATCCAGATTCTAAAGAAGAAGTTTATTTTGTATACTTGAAAATATAAAACGTTCAAATATAGGATTTGAAAAGGGGTCTACATTAAAGTGCGGTAAAAAGGCATTTTTTTAAAAAATAATTATTTTATCTAAAAAAAATGAATTTGTTCTTACATTATGTCTATGAAACTCATAATATGCATTCTAAAATTATAAGGATTATATATAGTTCAAAATTAAGTTAATATTATTCATAGCTACTTTTGAACGGCTGGTTTGGTAAGTCATGGTGCACTTGTACTCGGTGTTGCATGTAGTGCAAGTTATTGAATTACTTTGAAGAAATAACGCACTATGAAATCTTAGGGTGTGAAAATTAACCTCATTTGTTGAATCGAAATCGCCTACATCCTAGGGTATATTTTCTATACTTATGACTTCTTCATTTTTGACCCAATCCGCAATGTCTACCATATTGATAGTAATTATTTTTAAAGAGGAATATTTGGAAATGGTTGTACTATCATTATATTCAAAACAACAGGTTTATTATACACTATATACAACAAGTTAATTATTTAGACCATTTTTCTTATTGGTTGTTTTCTAAAAGTATCTCTGGTGGTGTTTGGTCACCTATTCCATACATTCCCACTATCTATTCATGTATGTAATGATCTTAAGGGTGTGTTTGATCATGATTGTCGAGCAACCCTAAATATTAGAGGTTCACAGTGTGGTGGGAGGAATAGATAGGATGCCGACCATTGCTATTTACCTCCCAAAATGTAATAATGATTCTACCTATAGTGATAATGATGATTATAATTTCCTGATATCAAAATATTGGGGGTCATTCATGGCCATAATTTTCATCGATTGGTCCTATTTTCGAGGATCCAATGATTTTAGCCAGGGATTTTATGATTCTAAGGATGGAAATTGAGATATAAAGGCACCTAGACTATTGGTGTTGGGTTGACCAATAATATACACTAATTCCCCTAAGACCCTCTAAGGGGATGATGAACCCACAGATGGAGATTGTGAAATAAATTCCCCCAGCCTAGCATGATATGGTATGTTATCACTGGTGGAGGATATATACTAAATCCTCTCAGGAATTGATGTTCTGGGAGGTGGAGGTAGTTGTATATATTCCCATGGTCTAGTGGACTAGTTCAACTCTTGGACGACTACTATGGAAATTACTACAACCCCCTATTCGATGGGGAACAATTGTACTTGTGTGGGAGCTATGTATGATGGAAAACCATGATGAGAACAATTATTTAAGAAAAGTTTTCTAGGTGTTCACTACGTAGGTCTCCATATTTTGAATGTATTCTCATATCTACAAGAGGGATAGTTTGGCATCATTTTGGATATCCAATTGCTATGTTCATGGCTTTTTGGGCATCATTGAAGTGGTAAAATTGCATTGTAGTGACCAACTAGACATAACATTAAATGGCCCCCTGATTTCACAAGTGGGAATAATTTTATATGAAGCCATATTTGATGTGATTTTTTAGTTATAAGGGTTTATAAATTTATAACTCTCCATAAATTTTCCGTCCTTTAATACGTATAAATTATGTGGCTTTATAGATCAATTTTCAATGGTTAATGATGTAATGGAGGAAAACATGTTGAATATTTGAGCTGTACATTTCTGGTTTTGGTTCCATGCCTTTGAAGATAGTAACCATCTCTAGATGACAATATAGTTTTTTTGATTATCTGAAGGTGAAACTCATATTCTGGATAAGGGAGATGTTGATACTTCAAGATTTGATGAGTATCCCACATATTTTGGCATAGATAAGGCCTGCACCACTTTTTTAACTCACATGGGATCTCATATTTAGAAGTGGTGAGGGGTCAGAACACGATGAGGTGCTTGCTTCAAGATAAATCAATCCATCTTTCAATGTTGTTCTCCTATTCATCATAAATACACACCTCTATCTGATCAGACCATAGAATACGGTTCATATTATTATCTTCTTATAGGAGTGGAGTGCTACTTGGAGTTTATGGTGATCCATATGGAGTTTACATAGATGTTTTGAGCACTTCTCTATAATAAGGTGTCATAGTTTTGGAAATCCCTCTACACGAATGTGTTTCAAAAAGGGGATGATTTTCTTTTCCATCAGATATATCCTTGTGGGGAGGTTGAACATAGGGTATTTCAATAGTAGAGTCCATACGATGCATATTAACACAAAGGTGAGGAGGACTATCACTGTAATGATCATCTTCTTATTTGGTGGAGGAGTTGACAAACCCTTGGGGTGTTGAGAATGTGTCTTGAATGAACTAAAGATCACTAGCATTGAGATGATTATAAATATGGGCCATGATCTATGTCGTGTCAGGAATATATCATCAATCCTTTTGGGATTGTGTAGGGATATGATCATATTGCATGAAAGTTACTCAAAAATTATTATTACTACATGGTGTTGTGGGAATATGTTCCCACTATTCAGAAGCAGTTAGAGTAATCCAATAAGTTGTCTTATTATTGATAGAAATAAGATCATGTCCTGAGGCATGTTCAATTCTCACATGGTCATCCTCAAAGAGTATGGGATTTTGAGCCTGATCTTGAACCTTTGGGATATGGTGCTGGTCCCTCTAAATATTAATACGAGTCGGCCCTGAGCCATGTGTTGCTCTCACCTAGTGGGGACCAGTTGGAATAGGAATATGATCCTAGTCTAAATATGAATTCCCTACCATAATATACCGAATGACCTCTATAATGAGATAAGGGATATGATCCTCCTTCTGTATTACCTCAAAATATTGTTGTTGCAGTTATTTATTAGGGGATGTAGGAATATTCTCCTAGTATTCGTGATATGACGGAATATAACAGTAAGATTCAATGATAAGAAAATCTGTTGGCCCCAAGGCTTGTTCCATTCTCACCTGGTCATCCCCGAAAAGAATGAGGATATATTCATGATCCTAGTCCATTAGAGTATGCCACTAGAAATATTTGATAGCAATATGAATATATCCCAATGTTTGTGCTCCTCTAAATTGGAGACCCCCAACCAAAATGAAGATATGAGGCTGATCTTGGGACTTTGGAATAATGCCCCATATTTATTTGATAGGCATGTTCCCTAGTCTCATGAAATGTTCCACTCTCACTTGGTGATCCCTAGTTGGAACTAGTGTATGATCCCAATTTGGTTTCTCATCCTTTACCAGAATATACCGACAATCCTACTAGATTATAGAATGAATGTGTGATTTCTTTTGTAAAAACACTTGTTCATAATGATTATAATGTTGAGTTACCATGTCTACAGGGATAAGAGTATGCACCTTTCCAAATATATACAATAGTTCAAGAATATTAAAATTGAGTTCATCAACTGTTACTAAATTATATTGGCATTTTAGGAATATGTGTGAAATGATATAAGCCTGCACATTTTCAGCCTCCATTATACACTATAGTATGTACTCAAATGAATTGTGGATAAGCACCCAATGTTTTCCTCCATGTTACATTGTAATATGATGATGGGATTCATGTATGGAGGTAGGGATTTTTTCCTTCCACCATGCCTGCACTGAGAATATGACCACATAATTTTTCACGGAAGCAGGGATATGAGACTTCTTACTGGTTCCTACCGAAATATGATGACATGAATCATTAATTGAAGAAGGGATATGATCCCTACCCAATTTATCAATCTTATTCCTCTCTTATGACCCTTTATTAATGTATTTTCATGGGCGTCAGAGGTGTTATCGTGTCGTGTGGGACCCTTAGCAGATGATTGGTGTGTACCTACAAGATGGAGTTGGTAACCGTGATTGATAGGTTCCCTCGTTAGTAGCACCTGAACCAAAATGGAGCCTTATTTGTCTTCCTGATCCACTTTCACCAATAAATAATGTTATAAGTTTTCTCTCTTTAGGGATAAGATCTTGAATTAGTTGGATGTAGTGACATGGCTTGCTAGCTTAGAAGCATCCTTCCTTAGATGATGCAGACTCATCTACTCTGTGCATTAAAAAACTTATAGGTAGATTCCTTGGTTTGGATTTTACTATGGTGATGGTACTCTCAGGCCATCTTGTTCGGTACCTATCATTAGAGGTGTTAATATAGGGAGATTGTTTTGCAACCTATGGGGGTTGGGATTTCATTTGATTTCCAAATGAAATCACAGCATGATGAAGACCTTATCTCGAACCAGGCTATTGAGAGTAGAATCAATTGATACACAGATGATAGAGAACATGAATACTGATTTGTGTAACCTAATTGGAATAATATTCTCAATCCTATTTTCAATGTTAAAACAATCTTTCATTTATTCCTAATTCTTCCATTCTAATCTATTGTACTTATCAAAGTGAGTATAGACTTATTTCCTAAGAACCCCGTTAATAGAGGATTATAAGTAAGATCGTTCTAGTCTTAATTCTATTTTTGTATATGGTATTCCAAAAAAACTATCTTTACACATGACTAAATAATCATTATATCATTAGATAGGTTCAGATCTGGATTTTTGTTTTGTTTGTTTATATAGTGAAAATTAAATGGATCAACGGATAATAACCCAATCACATTTTATTAGAGAGATTCATGTTGGGTTCATCATTTATTATTCTTCAGGATGTCAACGTTGTGGATCAGAATCCACTAATGGTTTTATTGGTTTTAGGGGTTCAAGGACTTGCTCCATCGTTCACATTGGGTTTTCCATTTGTTCAGTCTTCACATGAAAATACTAATGGTTACACTATCTGTAGAAGGGTACAAAGATATATTCCAATGGTAAGTAGTTATCTTCTTTTTCATTAACAATGGATCATAGGGACTCGAATAGATTAGGGGATTGTATGTTGGGATTATCATAGCATTTTGGGGGGAATTAGCACATACTATGAGGCTCTCTTATAAATTTAAGATATGTTCATTAATATATTCTTAATACTGATAAAGAATCAGTTACCTTAAAAAATGATCAAGTGTTAACATTGTCTCCTATAAAAAAGATATGAATATTACTTTTGAATCATTCTATATGTATCTGAGGTTCTACATTTGTTCCCAATAATGTACGACTGCTCATGTGATGAAGTTTTATAAATAAGAGAATCAGAATCCGCTACCATGAAAAGAGGTAGTAAATGTTTTGTTGATGAGATTGAACAACTATGAGGTGTTATACATATCCATGATATTGTATGATGAAATAAACACATAGTTAGAAGAACCCATGAAATTTAACATCATGTGTAAATGATGTATAATAGTGTTCTGAGACACCAGGTGTTCAACTTCATATCCCTTATAATTTTCCAATGTTTTCCGATTGTGGAGGAAATTAGAGTTTTCATAGTTATTCATGCACTTGGGACTGACCCCAATGCCAATTTCCTTGTATTGGGGATATTTTCATCATGTAATTCATCATGTAATACATATTGATATTTCCCTGGTAAGTGGAGATTCATGATGACAATGATGTGATTATACTAACCCTCTATGCCCACATGAGCAATATTCGATGCAGGAAACAACAAATTACAAGTATGGACTTCTTCTGTATATGGGTGGGGGTCTAATGTACTAGGAAAAAACATGAGATATTAAAAAAATCTTGGGACATGAGGAGACATCCTAAAAATATGTGTTACTGTAGTAATCATAGTCATCATATTTTAGTTGATTTTTTTGTCTGCTAAGGTATGAGGTATAATGATCATCCCATGGAAAGTATTGGGTCCCGATGGTAGGATTTTTGAAGACATAAGGATTACATAAAAATGGATTTTCATTTGATCTCTGTCCTTTGGATGGAATCCAAAATATCCTAGTTGTTATAGGAATTAGAGTTCTTGTAGTTCGGTTTATTAGGGCTTACACATTGAAATTTCCCTTGAATTTGTAGAGACTTAGGGTGGAATTGAATTTATCTTTACAACCACCTAATCCCACATGATCTATTCTTGTTGTGATAAACATGGAATGGAAAATGTCAATGCAATTTCTATGGGATGTGGGGCCTATGAGATATAAATACCCTTGTTAGATTGATGTGGAGCTTAATCCTTGAATATGTAATGTCCCAACCTATATTACAATCAAACTATAGCTG
Organism: Viscum album; assembly: GCA_963277665.1. NCBI lineage: Eukaryota > Viridiplantae > Streptophyta > Magnoliopsida > Santalales > Viscaceae > Viscum > Viscum album. The sequence goes on along the minus strand of OY728164.1, from coordinate 1,519,482,850 downwards.
GACCGGTGGGTTACATGAATTCAAGCATATCTCCCTATACGGAAGAGGCCATCGACTACCAGTTAGGGTTTTAGGAGGTGATAGTGTGGAGACTATACCCTCGTATCAGAGACTATACAATGGTATATTAGAATATAAATGGAAGTAAATAGTGGAAGAATAAATAAATAAATGGAAAATAGTGGCATAAAAATATTATAATAATTGAATTAATGATTCTGTCTCCATTTTACAAAGCAGGCATTTACTAATGATGATACATAAGAAAAAACCATAAACATACAACATACATTTTAAAATAACAAAAATACTGGACCCAAGAAAATAAAATATCTAAACAGCCCAATGGTGATCTGTACAAGAATCCTGAGCTTTATCTTAGTCCTATACTCCTTACTCTCAGGTATAATACATAACATTAGAAATCAGTGTTGGTCTTTCAAACAGAAGGATTTTTTGGGCACCCCTTTGCAATGGAATCCGATGAAGTATATGACACATAAATCCTAATAGACCAACAACAAATATGTCTAGCCCAATCTAGATATTGAGGTATATATTAAGACAGTGTGTTTTTTATAATAAGTGTATTGAAATAACAAATAAATTGATCACACCCTATTCTAGGTTCCAAAACAAACTCATGGATCATAGCATATACTTTGGCCTATGTTGGATTTCAAAAACGAGGTCTCTATGAATGTAATAATACATATAACATTTGAAAATATAAAAAAAATCATCTTTCAAAATAATTCACCCATGCTTGTGCTCTGACTTGGGGTCTCATATCCATGACAACACATGAGGAAGAAATAGTATAATCAAAAAGTATGAAGGAATAAAACATTGAGCTCACAAAAAATAAAAAAGATTCATCTCATAAGTGAAAACAACTAGTCATTGTAATCCATTAAACTAGCTACGGAGTCACATGCCTGTCCAAGGCAATGTAAAATAATCTCATGTATCCCAATGAGAACATTCAATAATTCCAATACCATCGAGGCGCTCCAAGGATATCCATATGGGGTCCCATGTATCATTATGAGGATAGCTATCTTCGTATTCAATCCTAGGAATCTCACATAGGGGACTAAGTATAACCCAAGGCATGGTGTAAACATCATTCCAAAATGATCATCCATGGTTGCTTCACTTGAAAACCAGTATCAATTAGGGAAAAGATAAACATCATGGGATGCCCTTGCTTGAAAATCCAAAGAATTTCCACCAGCACATCGTGGTATAACACCTAAGCACAAGAGTCCATCAACGGATCCTGAATATGTAACCCATGTTTTCTAACATCCCATTTCAAAATATCTATATCAAATAAAGCATATATCAAAATGAAATGAATTTATAATATTTTATACCACTAAATAAACCTCTCATTCCATCAAAATATGTAAATATATTTATCACAAATGCATGTATGTAACAATTACATGACATTAGTCGCATTTTAATATCTTAAGATTAAAAAATTAAAATAACTATTTATATAGCCACTAAAATAGTGCATAAGAATTATAAACTTTCTTATGTAGTGGAATATAAACAAAAACACATGGCATCTACAAGCCTCTTACCAAAGGCCTTTATCGACAATAAATAAAAGTAGTTAACAAGCTGGTCCATGAAAAAAATTAAATTAATGGGTTTCCCATGCCACCCTCCATATTTAATTCTGTCTAAACCACTCAATGAAAGGAAAATAAATTAATAATTAATAATCTATTTTATCAAAGACATTTTATTAATTTTAACTAGGCATAAAAATTCAATTTTTTTTTTCAAATAATGTCTTCTCAATTTAAACAATCATGTAATGGATTTTTTCCATGACAATACATTACATCCAAATCTTTTTATTTACTTTATCAAAAAAAGGAGATTGGATGTATAGTGGAATGACATCACTTAGAATGTGCAATAGCCAATAGGGAAATTACCAACATGGTTAATTTATTTTTCATATAAAGTCAAACACTTAGGAGGTGTTTTGTTATAATTGGACATTTACTAAATTACCTTATGAAATTTCAAATATACAGTAAAAGTCAACATGAGTAATCCAATCTGTTTATTTCATGTTATCCAATTAAACTATTTAAATGTTGCATAAACATTAACTTAATTAAATAAGTGGTGAATTACCTATCATGTGATATATTAACAATTATTTGTTTCATTTAACTCATTCAATTCAATAAAACATAAAAATATTGTTTATAAGGTTAAAGGGGTCAGTTAGACATTACATGGTCATTACAACACCTTCCTACTTGGGAAATTCCCTCATAAAAATCTAGGGGAACATAAAGGGTTCTTTTGTTCAAACAACCATTGTAATAGAAAGAGGTAAACCCCCGTCAGGGATATAAAAAGGGACCATTATGATGTATTATTTACTAATAACAATGAGATAATGTATAAGGAAAACATAAATGCAGTAATGTTAAGAAATATAATTAATAATAAACTACCACTGTGAGTTTTTACAAATAGTGCACCCCCATTGGTGGGGTTTTATTACAAAACCATGACTTCATAATAAAGAGAAACAATTATCTTAAATAAACACATATTAAAGAAATAAAATTACATTTAATATGAAGAGTAAAGAAGGTGTAAAAATGATATTTAAAGATTTATTAAATTAACGTGTCTTGGAGAGGGATCATACCTCATAGATTTACTCGTCTAACACCTGGCACTTAAGTGATTTATCGGTGACAACCTAGAACATCTCCACACACACGCATGCACATACCCTCATATATTTATATATATGAACGAATTCCTATATTCCCTAATCCATGATGGAATGCATACATTGAATATATATGTATATTATATATATACATACCACAATATATGCATGTGCGCTCCTTTACAAATCATGGAAACTCAAAAAAACAAATACTATGATACCTAAAAAATGAATGGAACTAAAATATACTAGAAGAAACAATGTATTGGGTTTATAAACATACCCAGACTGATGACGGTGATCTATATTGAACTCATTCACCCCACCTTTGGCAGTAGATGTCGGAACATGAACACAAGGGTCCTGAAGAAGCCATCATATGATCTAAAACTGGATGAAAAAAATCAAGATCAAACCCTAACCAGGGTTTTTTGGATGAACTGTTATGGGTGACCTAAATACCAAATGTATCCATCCGTGGATGTACATGAGGGATGATTGTTTTACCTCAAATGATCGAAGGGAATACCTGTGAAATCCTTGTAAATATCAGTGCACCAGATGAGGCCACAAGGAGAGGGGTCTGCGCTATGGTGATCGGCCAAAGGGGCTCGTGGTGCAAATGGTAGGATAATTGGTGGGGTGATTTGTAGATCAATGGGGAGCCTATGGTAGAGGGATGGTCACACGTTGTTGAAGGAGATGGAGGATTCTACCCATGGACGAAATGAGGAAGGGGATATCAATACACAGGGGGTTCAGCAAGGGGGGTTTTGTGCACTGGGTATACGGAGGAGTGGGAGGACCCCTTGTGCATGTATATAAAAACTAAACTAATATTATTTTTATTAATATTATTATTATCATCAGAAAAACATTTCATTATTATTTTTTTAATTTATTCATATTTAATTCATATTTATATTAAATTTAAATTTAATTAAATTCTTAAAAAAAATGCGGTGTTTTAAAAGTTGAAAAAATGCATTCCTAAACTCATTTTCAAAAAAATCTCAACTAGAAGATGAAAAAAGATTAAAATTACTTTTATATTGTCTGATTAAAAATATGGGATGTTGAAAAATTCCCACATTATAACATCATATCCCCATGAAGATTTCAAGAACTACAAAAACATAACCCATTCAATAAGGGTTCATGAAGTCTCATTGAAACAGTCATGTTGCGTTTCAAACACTGAACACACCATTAAGAAATTCTTAAACACGTGAAACTAAAGATGTCAAACCTGAGGCAATGATCATTTTCCAACCAAAACATAGAGGAGGAACAAACCCAATCTCATTTAGCTAGAGACCCAATCACATCATCATCTCATTAAACATTTTTCCGAAGGTACACTCCCACATAAGCTTTAATGTTAGGAAACCAATTCCAATTCACAGCATCCCCACCATTGGAATATCTTTTCAAAGTATTACATTAAGCATATTAGTGATGCTCCTGGAGTGAATTTGAAATTGTCAAATAGTCGATTCCCCATCAACTTCAAAGCCCATATCGATACAAGTTTTCATGAAAATCCCCTTCCAAAACCAAAATCTGATTTATTCACTTGATAATGATCGTTTTAATGGTCCTTCACCAAATATATTCATTAAAAAAGAGGGGGAAAGAGTTAATTCACATATATTGGATATTTATGATGATAGAAAACATTGGTAACTGGTAATTTCTAACAAAACAATGATGCCATCTCCAAAATCATCTCGAATTCGCCTTGAAAACGACCACTAAAAAGTATAATCGAAATCTGATGACAATGATGACCAAACCGAGAAGGAAACCACACATGCAGTGTGAGACATAGAAAGAGAACCACCCACCATGATCAACAACCATTAATGATTTATCTCAGTGTAAGACCAGCACACTTTTAGTGCATATAAGATGACGTAATGATAGGGGACATGATTGTCACTTAAGCAGAATATTGTAAGCGTTTTTCTAGGGATCCCAGACAAACATACCCAATAACTATAAATGAGATTATTTGAACCACATGTAATCAAATTGAAAGATAAAAATCAACTACATAGGTCAACGCACCATCACAACTGATCACAATATGTTTTTCAGAAAAGGCATTACCTGATCATTAATGATTTACCACTAAAGTCTTTATGAGATCAATAGTGCATCACATGGGTTTCAAACACATCCAAGCACAATGAATCCATTATTCCATGAAAGAACCTACATTTATAAAACCAAATACCCCAAGGGATTTATGGAAACTAACCATTTCCAAACGTAACTCTTGGATGAGTTACTTCTACTTGGAAGGGAACTATAACCAGAACTGACATGGTGCTCCGTAACTAAGGAATATTGTAGTCAAAAAATGGAAAGATAAATAGATACTCAATAGTGTTCTAGACCACAAAACACCTTTAACAAATGTGGGATTCTCTTCCAAGGCAAAATCTCAAGGTCAATGTGTAAAAATAACTTAAAAACCTAAAAGAAACCAATACCAGAAATATTAGTGTTCTAAGAAACATGAATATTTAAAATATCATCCTGAGAATTGGGAAAAACCTGATTCCATAATTCATTAGACACTCTACTTAGTGATGATCTAGGACTATACTCAAAAACATTAGAGATTAATTTTAGAGTCATTTTTTCTTATATGACCATTTTTATGTATGGCTACATAACTAGTCATCCATAAATATGAAGAAGAAAGAGTTAAACGCCCTATGAAGTAGCCCACCCTTCCCGAGGCATGTATAACCAACTGAAACTGAGTGCATCCTAACGCCCAAGACATAAAATAAAGCTAAGGGTAGCATGACCACACATCCGAACAACAGTGTCATTAAGAAGTCACGTGTCCAATATGGAGCAAAGACACCTGAACGACACCGAAGGCTAGAAAACACAAAATACAAGAAATTCATTTACATTCAAAGGGTTACACCAACCATGGGTATCCACTTTTGACAAAAAGCATCATCCCATAATGAGTTCATCCCAAATAGAATTCACTAGCTCAAAATTCGATCATCTTAGTCATTGATAACGAATAGAATGACTATAGAAAATTCTCATGCTTCCATTACGTGGAAAATCTAGTGAGAAACTAAAACTAACCTAAAAAAATGGTTTTAAAAAGAGGACACCACTACAGGTTCCATTTCAAATCCCTTCACATTAATTCACATTTAATATTTAATCATTAAATGATTTGATCCAAACATTAGGTACCATTTTATTAAAACAAAATCACGATGAAATTTATTAATATAACACCCAAAAGAATATAGGAATGATAAATAGAACTTCCTTTTAAATATTTAAAAATTTATTAGACATCATGTCTTTATTAGGCAATTAATCAATGAAATTCATATTTACGTTATAATAGAAAAGGCGGCCTTCGAGAGTCCTACTAACACAACCAAGGTTCGTAAAAAAGAAACCAAATATAAATTTAATTATTTAGGTTTTAAACAAACATACTCAGTGATTAATAAGAAACATTCTTTGACTGGCCTACTTCGTTCCAGTTGATCATTTATGAATATACCCAATTTATTTAAGATTAAAACTAAATAGAATTTATATTGATTAAAATTCAAACATAACATGGTATGTACATTTAATATGGGTTTCCATATAACAATTCAAGATGTTCCCATACACTCCATAGGTTGAAAAATGAATCCTATTTGTTAAAACCAAATACATTTTCTCCACGACATCAATTACATATCTAAATCTACGTGAAGAATTAAATTTCATGGAAAGGAATACTAATGGAATGTGAATATCAATATTACTATTGTGATGCATGTCATCATTCATCCTTTATATATCGAGCCGATGGAATAATTCCATAAAATTCTATAAATTGATAAGCATTGGAATGTACTCTAATAACTATAGGTGAAATAATATCAAATGAAACAATGAACAATATAAACAGAAATCCTAGCCCCGGTCAGATGGTTATTTCCTATATTAGGTGTTATAAATCCTAGGCATGGCATTTAATGAAGCTTTGAATAATTACTAATATCATATCTAGAAACCCAAAATAGTATGAAAATGGAAAAAATAACCTCATATGGTACCAATTTGTATCATTCTATCCGGGCTGGCCATCAAATTAGTAACTAGACTGGTGTGTCACATGGCGTCAAGTGCATATCCTCTTATTCTATAGGATAAAAACTATCAGCAAGGGTCTTAGGTGGTGATAGTGGGGAGACGATACACTCATATCAGTGATTGTATATTGGTATATCAAAATATAAATAGAATTAAACTATGAAAGCAGTAATAAATAAATAGAAAATAGTGGAAGATTAATATTATAATAATTAACTTAAAGAGGCTGATTCTAGTTTTCAATGCATACATGTCCTGATGATAATACATAAGATAAAACAGCAAACATACAACATGCATTTCAAAATAGCACAAATTCCAAACCCATGAAAAGAAAATAACTAAAAATATCAAAGGAAATCTCTATAAATAATCCATATCTCTCACTCAATCCTTTTTTACTAACTCCAAGGTACGAGTAACCGTACAGTCAATCAAAAAGGGTCCTATAAAAAAGGCTGATTAGGTAACCCAGTGCAACGGTTGTGTGAGTTTGGTGTGAGACCTAAATCATAGTAGGTCAGCCCCACCGGGGTCTCTCCCAATTTTGATTATGCAACATAAACAAAGATAGTGTGCCTTTTATATTAATGAAAATGCAATAACAAATAAAATAACCATAATTTATATCAAGTTAATAAACAAATTACTATCCCATACCACTTGCTATGGCCTAATCTAGATATCAAAAATTATGTACCATTACTCATCATAATACATATGTCACATTCCATTGTAATCAACACAGATAACAAAACAATTCCCCAAATATTGTGCACTTTCTTATGGTCTCATATCCATGACAAAAAATGATTAAAAAATGTATAAGAAAAAAGATTCAAGGAATGTCACAATAGGTTCACAAAATATATAAAAGATGCATCTAATAAATGAAAACAGTCAATAAATAAAATATGTCAAACTAGGTGTGGATTATCATGCGTGTCCAAGGTGATTTAAATGAATCCCAAGTATTGTAATGGAAACATTATATAATTCCAATACAACTGAGTCTATCCAATGTGATCCAAATGGAGTCCCTTGTATCTCTATGAGGCATGGTAGCTTCTGATTCCATCCTAGGTATCTCACATATGGGACAGAGTATCACCCAAGGCATGGCATAACCATCTTTGAAAAATTTATGTCCCCTACTTCTCCCCTAGAGAATCAGTATAACAGCGGAGTATGATAAACCATTTTGGAATCCCATTATGGGTAAGCCTAAGAATCACACCATCATATTATGGTAAAATACCCAAGCATGGGAGTCCATGCAAGAATCTTTAATACAAATCCCATGTTTTCTTGTAGCCCATTTCAAAAGATGAATATCAAGAAATGAATATATCACAAGGAAATGTATACCTAATATTTCATACCACTAAATAAACATCTCATACATTAAAAATAGCATAATTAATTTAGAAAAAAATTCAAGCATGTGACAATTCCCTGACATTATTATCATTTTAATATCCCATGTATCTGGCTTAGAATATTTTTCTATGTATCCACTAAGGCTGTGAATAATAATTTGGAACATACATCAGATGTGGAATATAAACCAAGGCACATGGAATCAACTTCCCTTGAACCATAGATCATCAATGAAAATAAATAAAACAAGCTAACAATCATTCCTATGAAAAGCATCAATAAACATGTTACCCATGCCACACTAAACATTTTGTTCCACTTCATCCTCATAATGAAAGGAAAAAAATAACAATTAAGAAACAATTTAATCTAACACATATCATTAAATTCAACTAAGAATAATAATTCTTTTTTTCCTAACATGGTCTTCTCCGTTTAATCACTCAGGGAACAGATTTTCTCCATGATAAGAAATTCCATCAAAATATTCTTATATAATTTATCCAAACTTGGTGATTGGATTTAAAGTGGGATGAAATCACTTATAATGTGAAACAATTAAGAGAGAAATTACCTTCTTGGGTAATACCTTATATAATGAAATTCAAGCACTTATGGGGTTTTTATTTCTAATTGGACATCTACCAATTTCCAATAAGACATTTCAAATGTGAAGGGAAGGTCAACATAAATAATCCACTATATTTATTTCATTTCATCCATTTAATATTTATAAACGAGGCATAACCATTTACATAATTCACTACGTGAGGCATTACCTATCATGTTCCAAGGTAACCATGTTTGGATACATTAAAATCTTCCAATTAATTGAAACATGGAAATACCATCTGTAAGATCAAAGGGGGTCACTTAGAGGTGACATGGTCATTACATCACCTTCTTATATGGGAAATTTTATTTTAAATGTCTTTGGGAACAGAAAGGGGGATTTGATTCAAATAATTGTTTAAATAAATGGTTTTAAACCCCCTTCATGGATATCAAAAGAGTCATGTATGATGTGTACTTTATGACTAACTAAGACATCAAACATAATGAATAAATTAGTGAAATAATTTCATTCAATCTAAATAAGTACAAACTATCACAGTGAGTTTCCATAGATAGTTCACGTCCATTAGAGGGGTTTTCGTAAAAAATACAGACATGTTTATGAAACAAATAATTCTATTATCTAAAAACATATTCATAAAATGAAATTTATTATTATCAAGAAGAATTAAGAAGGCATCTGAAGATAATTTAAAGTAGTCTTGGTTTAAAAGGCTATGATAGGGACCTTACCTCAGAGTGGAACCCTACAAATGTACTTGACTGATTTATTAGTGACCATCTAAGACATCACCACACACACCCGTGCACATACCTTCATATATATATATATATATATATATATATATATATATCTGTAACCCAATGAATGTATTTCTAGTGCCTTGGTTAAAACCCTATATGGAAGATATATATATATTACATATATATATATATATATATATATATATATATATATATTTATATTCCATAGTATATGCATGAAAAATCTTTCAAGGACCATGGAAACTCATTACCACAAACACTAGGAACCCAAAAACAACAAAAGACCTAAAATAAATCAGGTGAAAAAAATTAGTGGGTTCAAAAACATACCACGAATGGTGTAGTTGAGGAAAATCAAACCCATCCACCCATCGTTTGATGGTGGATTCTAGAACCAGAACCCAGGGGTCTCTACAAAGCCTTCACATGCTTTAAAACTAGATGAACAAAAAAATCCAGATCGAACCCTAACCAAGGGTTGTTGCCCGAACTATGACGTGTGATAGAAAAACCAAATTAATGTAGCCATGTATGGATATGAGGGAAGAATGTCTTACCTCAATGGATCAAAGGTAATATGTGTAAAATATGGGTGAAAACAAGATCACCCGAGGAGGCCCTAATAAGAGTGGTGCATTCCATGGTGTTATGCCAAAGGTTCCTGTGACACATAGGGTATGAGATGGGGATGGGGTATCATGTGACTCAATGGGGATCCCAAGGGAATGGGTTGGTCATGTGCTGTAGTTGAGGGAGGAAGGAATCGTGCCATTGAGGAGAGGAGGAAGGGTCTCCTGACACATAGGGGGTTCAGTAAGGGGGTGTTGCACGCTGGGTAAAAGGAAGAGGGGAGGAGACCCCTTGTGGGTCTCTAAAAAAATAATCAAATTAATAATAATAGTAGTTATTAATTTTATTATAATTTAATTATTATTATTATCATTATCATTGTTACTATTATTATTATCATCATTAAAATAGTTATGCACTATTTTTCTTATTTTTCATTTCATCTAATTTAATTTATTTTCATTTTAACTTTTAAATTCATTAAATTCTTAAATAACACACATTGTAGTGTTATCACAGTCAGAAAATTCATTCTGAACCATTTTTTCAAAAACCACAGATCCAGAAGATTCCAAAAGTCAAAAATTCCATCGATTTTGTCTTATTCAAACATAAGATATTACAGAAGAGCTGGGATACATATCCGGATTATAGAAGATATCAAAGCTATCGTAGTTCATTTAATTAAGGATTACAAATTTGTGTTTTCATTTTATTTGTGGCATACCATATTATTTCCTTGACTAGGGCTTAAAATCTTAGGTCTCCCTTATATTCTATGCATACAAAGAGAATATTATTGTTTTTGTCAAATCTATGGATGCCTTGCTGACTTGGAATGCTTTCATTACTGACATGTTCTGATTATCCATTCAATATATTTTTATTACATTCTTCATCTGTGGGAGATTATATTCTTGTAATGTCCAAAGTCAATTGAATGATATGATTGACCTATCCAAAGTACTTCAAAAATCATGGGTGGTATGTCCGAGGGTTTTCATATGATCAAGGATAAATTTTATAGAGGACACCATCTTGGGATCCGTCAGATGACCTGAGATGGCTTGTCTAGAGGGTGTTTCATGATCCAGTTGACATTCCCTAGTGTCTTCCAAAAAGATAAACGACATAGATGGAGGTCACCACAAGAGTCAATGAATCATGTCTCAAAGGGCCTCACATGTCCTGGATAACTCATCTCGATAATATTGTGAGTATTGGTTTTCAGGCATAGATGGTGTCGCGAGGGCTAGTTGATAGGCCTAGGTGCTACAACATGACTCTTCTAACAGATGATGGAATTATTATATGTTTATGGTGTCGTATATAAATGAAAATACGATGTTTGAAAGACGTGTCTAGAGGGTTTTTCAAGACTTTAGTGTTGTGCCCATGGGGTTCTATGAAACTTGATATTATAGGTCTTGAGGACTCCACTTGATCTATATAGCATACCAAAAATATTTTTTGTGATATTTTTACAACATGTCCATGTGTTGTTTCACATGTTGGATGGTTTGAGAAAAGAGTACGAGGATCAGTGATGATGTCCTTGTGAATTAGTCTCTCATTTTTATTATCTTTATTTAGGATTTTTGTCCCAGGTTGCTTAGATTTATTAAGTGTTGGTTTATTTTATTTCTAGTGTGATTTAAAAGATGTGTGGTATGTTCCTCAAGTATCTTTCCATAATTCCTTTACATGATATACTAGTGACCTTGTGAAGTGCTTTTAGGTTTTTTCAATGATCACTCTATTGTTTATCAGTATATTACATGATGAATGACTTTCCATTCATGAGATCTATTTCTCCGAGAAATCCACTCTGGTTCTGGGGTGTGCTGACATTTCTTATTGAGAAAATCCAACCCTTATTTGAGGATACAGTGGAGGTTTTATTGACCTCATCACCCTGACTGTTCATTTTTTTACATTATGTATCATGCACGGATTCAAGATATAGTTGGAAAGGGGTTCTAGTACTACCCATCTTCATGAGCCTCTGTTGTTGATCACTCCAAGGGTGCCTCTTGATTTTTAGTGGTTTTGAGTCCCTCCCATCAATGATTACTTTAATGTATTATTTAAAATTAATGGTAACTTTTTGAATCATTTTTTTGTGTCGAAGGTCTTACTTGTTGTCCCATCGACATGTCCAAGGGAATTATAATGATTATGGTGCCTACTGAAAGGAATTCGAAAGATACATGAAGCCTTCTTCTTGACATTTCATGAGGTAAGAATGGATTTGTGATGTGTTTTGTAGGATTCTGTCGACTTTTTTGGATGTATGTCATGTCCATGATAGAGACTTCCTTAGCGTGTCACAAGCGTTTTACGACCATGAGAGGCTTCCATATCCTCCCTCCTTTTTTCAATTTTTTAATTTTATTATGGTCAAGGGTCATGCATAATATCACGTGTAGTGTCATAGACAATTACTCTATCTCTTGCTGATCAATCACCTGACCAATATGAATCATATGGTTGTGTGGGAGAATCACATAGAGAAATGTATATGTTTTTCATTTCTGATCCAGGGGGGTGAATGGTTTCTTCGACATACCAAATTGTTTTTGTACGATGAGGTTGACATGAGAAAGGGATTTCGTGTGATGAGACATGTATGTAGATGGTTATATGTAGTGACTTGTAGACCGCCCGGGGTGCATCGTACGTCTTTTAGGACTATGAGTTTCTCCTATCTCTTTCATATTTTTATCATTATTTTATAATGATTCTTGTGATCTCATGCATCCATGAGAGTGTTTTCGAAGACAATCACTGTCATTTTATGTGGGGTTTTGGGTGATCAATAATGAATCTATAAATAGTGTCTGGGTGTAGACATGGACAACCATTATTCTTTTATGTGTAGCATTTCCGGATCAATGATGGATCTTGTGATGGCATGCCTAAATTTTTAGGGATAGTGGCTCTACCTGCCTTTGATGCATTATGGATTCACGGCTGAATGAGCCTGTTTTCATGTAAAGGTCCATTGAAAAATGGTAAATGGATAGTGTTGAAATCTTTCACATGAATGTCACATAACCCAATCCACATGAATATGTCACATGTTTAAAGTTTTTCATGAGGGCGCCACATGATGTCCAAATCATCATGCGATCAAATAGATGAAAAGTGACAGTGTCTTAAAAATATGTTTCTCACAAGATAATGAAATATATTTATTTCACACAAAGGTATCAGGAGTGGCATTATCCTCTTATGAACACATGAATATTCCATGTTCATGGTGTGGACCTCCATTAGATAGAAAAGGTGGATCATTTCATGAATCTTATTTTATGCCTATATTTTGTAGGTTATAAAAAAAATCACTAGGACATGATCATAGCCCAAAACTGAGTTATCGTCCATAATTCTTATCATAACCGGGTATGCGGTAATTTAATCACATTCTAGGAAGAGTCAGAACCATCATATTCAGTCTCTTTTATGATCACATTACATATTATACACAGAAATGGTTCATCAACTCTATGTATGATAGGGTACACCGTGCCACACCCTTTGCAAGATAAGTTATGCAGTTTCAAATATCGTGGTATTGAGATATCATGATATCCCAACTGGTCCTCCTACATGAATATATTCAAACATTTATCTGAAATGCCTCTAGTTTTTAATTCAAAACATCATATCAATATAGCACGTGATCTTGTGATGATCAGTTTACAAAAAATTGTAGATCTCTCTTAGAGAGTGGAAATGCTTCACATGATAGGTTATGTGTTGCCTATACCTCAATGTGATTGATTACACAATGGATGGAATATTTTCATATTTGAACGAATGGTTCTCAGATTTCCTTTTGACATAACCCTTTTGGGGTTTGTAGTGCATTTTGTTTGGGGTTGAATTCATATTTTCATTGGATTTTTAACTGGGAACATGTGTTGCATATCATCATAGAAAATATACTAGATGTTCTCTATATAAAACCCACATTTGTGTTTATAGGAGGATTTTGTAGTTGGTCAAAGATATTAGTTCCACACATGATTTATTGAAGCCATAGAACAATAGGGATGAAGAAGATGGTGTATTCCATCATTTATCATCCATGAAATATTCCCATGTTATCCATATTTATATACTGCGCTAAAGGTTTAGAAGAATATCTATAGTCATTCAAGGTCGATCATGCTAGTGTATATGTTTCATCATATGACTCGATCCCTATATAAAAGCATGTTCCGTATAGTATTCTAGGAATGAAGATTTATTTGGCATGAATGGTTGTACACAGGTACTAGATACAGAGACTAATCACTGATAGAAAGTGTATTTCTCCATGACTCTATTTGTGATATGTTCATTCGACATATATTTTTGTGATCTGTATGGAGACTTCAGGGAGTTTTGGTGTGATCAAACTCATGGGATCGATATTCTGCTGATGCATGAAAATCATTTCAAGTGCATCAAACAATTCAGAAACCTTGTTCCACAAGGTTGATGAAGGGCATATGTGGAAATATTTATCCCTCACATGATAAGCTCCCTTTTGAATAAAATAAACATCTCAAGATCATTATCGTTATTATTAGTTGTAAACCCATAATCATAATAATTGTTGTTGTAACAATATTAATTACACTCTTACAATTATGGTATACAATGCGCACACTATAGGAATCATTATCTCTTGTATGAATAGGTGAGTAAAATAAAAATATGAAAATAATTTTATTTATTTTGACCCATATGAGATTTTATGGAATCCATTGTTATTACATCATTGATATAACAATTCTTTCTTAATAACTTGAATGCATTATCCATTCTCTAAATATATTATCTTTATTATTTTTAAACTCTTATATATATCCATAATATTTATTTAATATATACATATATATGGTATCATATATGTAATGCCCCAACCCTAGAATCGTGGATCCAGTGCATTATTTTCATACATTGGCATGTTTACAAGGAATCAAGTCCCAAAGGTCTAATTAGTTTAGTTGTCTTGGAAACAAGATACATACATAAGTTCTACACTACATCATGAAAAGTAAAACAACACTAATTTATTCCATTAGAAACATCCAAGCTTCTATGATTATGCCTGCAAGTCACTCATAAATAAGTTCTTCATATCCTTATAAAATGAATCCTAATAAAGGGGTGTGCTATACCACTCTGTAAGAGTAAGCAATACAATGGAATATACCATAAAAATTAGGCATGGTGAATAATTGAAAACACATTCCATTACAAATAATAAACATTAAAACATTATGATAGGAATATGAGATGGGTAAATAATTCCATAATAACATAGTAAAGGGTATTCTACTAGAAAAATAACCACATGAAATATTAATAACTAATCTCATAATGATTGAATGCATAATGCAGGACATCATTACTATATAGTGAAAGCCTTGTTCCAAGACTACAAATAAGATTTTGTCAAGGCCTTATGCCTAGACAGTAGTTTGTCTCATGAGACCTACCGATGCATTGAGGAGATATAGTAGGCTCCATCCATTACATACTAAGTCCAATGTATTCCTCATATTAAAGGGTGAAATATAATCTAAACATTCATATTAAAACTAGCATACTAAATGTCAATATTTTAACCACAAACCATGAATGGCATAAAAATAGCACATCCATAGTCAAACATAACTCATTAAATAAAATATGGATGATTGTATTATAATACATCAACCTCAATCAAGAATAAAATACACTGAAGGATATTGACATAGATGAAAATAATAATCAAAACTATTTGAGATAAATATCCCCTTTTCTTGAAAACATTTAAAAGTATCACTATTGAACAAGTAGGTATATAAAATATTTTTTTCGAATAAAAGTTTTACATACAAATTCGACACGTTTAAAAATAATTTTAATTTTAAAACATTAATTTTCATATAAATAAATCATTAAAAACATATTTTTAATAGGGACATTTGTGATAATGATTTAGAAGAATAAATTTTTTAAACATTTAAAATGATATTTTATTTAGAGTTCCTAACCAAATGAGAGTCACTTGAATTAAAAAAAATTGAGTTAATAAATACTTAATAGTATCATGAGAATAAATGGAGTCATGATATATTGTAATGGCCTGGACCTCTTCGTCCCATTCCTTCGTCAAAAAGAGGTGCATGAAGTGTTCTGGAGGTTAAAATGGACTTTTCCCACACTTTTTAGAATTTTGAAACTACACGCTGTGTAGTGAGAGTACACACCATGTACCCCCTACCTGGGTATACCCCGTGTTGAAGGCCGTGTCCTTGCCGTGTGAAAGAAATGGGTACACACCCTGTACCCAATACCACACGCCGTGTAGGGTCTCCCTGCATACGCGTTACCCTCAGACAGTGTGTTGACCAGTCAACGACCTTGTACCATGTTGGAGCCATGTGAAATAAATGGGTACACAGTGTGTACCCAATACTACATGCCGTGTAGTGTTTCCCAGCATATGCATTACTTTCAAACCATGTGTTGACCAGTCAACGGCCGCGTGCCGCATTGAAGGCCGTGTTGGAAGCTGCATGGTGGCCGCATGAAATGGCTAAGTACACGCCCTGTACTTTTTCTTTTCACGCCTATAAAAGGAGGGGTCCCCTTCTCCTTTTCAGCACACCCCTCTCCTCCCTATTCCTCCGAGCAGAGCTCTCCCAAGATACTTGATGGCTCCTTTCTTCCATAACTTTGTCGTCGGAGCTCTGATTTATGATCCTTCAGTGGCCATGGGATCGTTACGACGAGGTGGAACTTTTGAGCTTGGTTCCGTCAGCCTTTCCTTCCCAGATTCCACCCAAGGTGGTTTTTCTGGGTTTTTCCAGAAGTGACGGACGCCGATGGACGTCTTCTAAAGTTGATACGGGGGAGTGTTGTGATCAGAACCTGTTGAAGTAGGGATCTTACCTTCATCTCTCTAAATTGTGCATCATGCAGGGTGGGTGTCCTCTTGTTTATGTGAATCACATTTGAACAAGTTTAACAAAGATAATAAATGGATTATATAATGGGGTTGGGAAGTTGTGATTGCAGTTACATTATTTATATCCTGTGATATTATGTTGTGAATTGAATAGGCTTATGCCTTCGGAAAATCACAGTCGTTGGGGGCCTTTTCTTTCACAATTAAATGATTCCCTATCTTTCTAGACCTTTTATGGATGGAAACTTTGTGGAATGTGGAAATCGGTTAATCACGTAATGGTGGGTGACTAAATGAAAATCTGGAACCCTTGTGTGATCACCCCAGTTGAACTAAACTAAAATAATAAACATGTGGGTGCTGTTTCAGGTTAATTTATGTGAAGGGGGTGTTTTGTGGGTTATCGTGGACCTGGTGAGCAGTGGGGGTGTGGTTGGCTTGTTTGTGGGTTTGTGTGAATGCTATGTTGGTGATGGGCAGTAGGGCTGTGATAAATCATATCAAGGGATAATGATGTATGGTGTGGTTATGGTTTTGGTGGTTGGGAGCGGGGATGCTGGGATGGGTTTTAATGTGATCAGACTATGAGTTGTGAATAATAAATGAAATTGGGAGAGTTAATGAATGGTGGGTCATGGTAATGGAATGGGAATAATAATTAATGGAGTTCGTTGGTTATTAAGAAGGAATTGGTTGTGTTGCTTGTGTTTTCCTAACATTATTTGCGGATGGAAGGGATATTCTTTACGAATGATCGATATGGTTGGTTGTGGATAGTTTCCCAGTAGTTAAGTAACTAATAAAATAATTCTCTTGAATCGTGAAAAACTAAATGGGGTTGGGGACTGTTTGTTGTATGCATGCTTCGTAGTAGCTGTGCCGATGCACATGCTCAGTTCTCTGATTAGAAGACATAGGTTGGGCTGGGTGTTTAATATATATATATCTGTATCTTTTTGTTTTATCGCACCCCACCCATGTTGAGTGCTTAGTGCCGAACACTCCCATTTCATGGGAGACGGTGTCCTCCCCTTAGTTACAAGCACCTTCCTGCTCTTTCTTCTCTAGGCTATGATGGATTGAGGCAACCTTACACCCAAGACTCTTTGGGTAGGTTTCGATTGAGGTGGTTTAGCCCAAGAGTCTTCAGGAAGGTTTTACTATTTCACAAGAACCTTCGGGATGAGGCTTAGGTGTGTACGGGTGGGAGACGTGGTTGCGAGGCCCAGGTGTGTGCGGGTGGGAAGAGTGTGGTAGCGTCAGGACGTTCTCCGTTAGGAAGAGAAACTAGCTAGTGGGGGAAAATGGTGCGGGGTACCCAATACTCTTGTTCATATATACTACTACCTGTTGTGACTGTGTTTTTGGTGAGTGTGGCTGGTGAGGTTGGGTGGATAGAATTCCTTGTTAGGTTTTTATTTCTTTTGTTGTTCTCACAGGACATTAGGATGTCTTTCCACTTGTGCATGAGAGCTTTAGGTTTCCCTACTGAGTATACATGTATGCTCACCCTACATTTACTTTCAGGTTTCCAGGAGGACTACCAGGGCCGTGCGGGACCCTACAAGTCAGGACAGTAGGATTTTATGTAGTTTGTTGTACTTTTTTCTTTTGGTATTGTACCTTTTGACCTTTCTTGTACTTGTACCTTGTTTCAGAACTATTTAAACATGCATGTGGGATTGGTTTGGGTTTATTTCTATACACTCCATTATTTTCTTTTTTTTGGTGGTTGACTTGTTCTATTTACTGATCTTAATTAATATAAAGGGTAATGCCTCCCATATTTTTGAAAACTCATACCGTTGGTGTTAGTCGCCACCCCGGGTCCTACTGGAGGCAGAACTCGGGGGTCATTATCTCCCTTTCACCATTTCCAGCTCAAGAGGGGCATCTTTGGTGGGAGGGGGTCATGAAAAAATAGTATCATAGGTGATGGTTGAAAGATAGGATGGATCCTAGAGTTAGGCACAATTATGATTGCATGGGATGGTAGGGCAACAATGTTGGTTAATATTGGTGTGTGACATAGGCCAGGGAAGATCGACTATGACATGGGATTTTAGGGGCTCCCCGTGATCCGATGCAAGGACTATAATCCTACCGAACGACCAAGTGATACCACATTGATTGCAGTGTAGACACCCTTGGGAAGGTACATGCATCATCATGATTGTGTTTTACTTTATTTGGGCGTTCTGGGAAAGAAATTGAAATAATGTGGTAAAATAAAACCTTGAGAAATTTCCTTACTACTTAGGCTTAGGCGATCCTTGTTTACCATACATCTATGGCACCTGGACGTCGTCCCTGGGTGACTCAGACAACCGACGCCCAACAGATTCAGGCGGTCGATCAGTTGAGGATTGACCGAGAAGAGGAAGATAGTCAGTGGAAGAAGACTCTACGTTCTTTTCAGCGGCAAACCATCAAGAACTACAAGGGTAGTAGTTCGAATACAGAGACAGAGGGGTGGCTTGAGGATCTGGGGATCGCTTTTACCATTATCTGTGCTCCGAGGGAGTACTGGGTTCCCCTAGCAGTCAGTCAGCTGAGAGGTGCGGCACGACAGTGGTGGACACTCTACCTCAGAGAGAGGATAGAGGCAGAGGTTCCATGGGCTGACTTTGAGAAGGAATTTCGAGAGGAATTTCTTTCTTCCATGATCAAGGCGGAGAAGCGGTAAAAGTTACTCTCCCTCCAGCAGGGGAGTATGTCTGTACGAGAGTTGGGGATCATGTTCAAGGATCTCCTATGCTTTGCTTCGGATCTCTTTCCGGATGAGGAGTCTTTGGCGAGACATTTAGAAGAGGCACTTTGTCCTTCGCTCTAGTATGTTGTCACCCCATTCACCCTTCCGAGGTACTTGGTAGTACAAAAGAAGTCAGAGGTTGTAGAGAGGATGCAATCGCTGGGAGGTTCACCACGTGAGGGGTTTCAGCCAGGTTTGTTGAAGGGGAAGGCATTCAGCAGAAGGTCTCCTACGATGGGACCTTCCAGGTTCAAGCTAGTGGGGAGAAGGCCCCCGCAGTTCCAGTTCAGATCTTCAGGTCCTCCCCTCTTTTCCATGAGCCCAGGACCGAAGTGTTTTTCTTGTGGAGGTTTCGGGCACATTCAGAGTCGGTGCCTGACCCGAGCTTAGTACAGTGGAGGTGGGAAGGTTCAACGCCCACCTGAACAGCACCATTTACCGGTGAGGCCCTCCCAACAGAAGCAGTACCATGCTCCTCTGAGGGAAAACTTTGTGGGAGGAGGCCAACCTCAGGGTGCTCCTTAGGGAACTCGATCAGGGAATGGTTGGGGAGGTGGACGACATCAGAGAGGCAGAGGATCTAGGAATGGATAGTTGCACGCAGCGAAGTTGATAGATCCAGCAGGACCAGAAGTGGTATGAGGTACGATTTGTTTTTTCATCACTCTGGTTTCTGCATTGTTCGATTTAGGAGCATCACACTCCTTTGTTTCACCTGGTCTTTCCCATGATATGGGACTAGAAATAGAGAGAATTTATGTACCACTAGTGCTGAGTACACTATTTGGAGGCTAGACCAGCGTATATTGTGTTTTCCAGGGATGTGGGATGACATTGGGACCATATCGATCTAGTGGGGGATCTTCTTTTGCTACAGATTCAGCCATATGATGTCATCCTAGGCATCGATTGGTTGTTTTCTACTAGTTCCGTTATCGACTGCTTTCGGAGAAGAGTCGTGTTCTCTGACGTGGACGGGCAGCGTGTAGATTTTTTGGTGAGAGGATCTATCAGGTGGGAAGACGACGTGTGGAGCCTCTCATTTCTTTGTTAGGAGGGTTATCAGTGGTTCCAGCTGATATGGAGATGATGGATGTCCCAGAGGTTGTTAGGGAGTTCCTCGATGTTTTTCCTGAGGAGGTTGTGACTCTACCCCCCCCCCCCCTGACGTGATGTTGAGTTCTAGATAGACTTACAGCCTGGTGCTTGTCCAATTTAGATGGCCCCTTATTGGATGGAACCTTCAGAGTTGCGGGAGTTACGAATTCAGATTGATGATCTGATGGAGAAGGGTTTTGTTCGACCCAGCATGTCTCCATGGGGTCCTCCAGTTTTGTTCGTGAAGAAGGCTGATGGGGGTCTTAGGCTATGCATAGACTACCGAAGGTTTAAACAGGTAATGGTCAAGAACCGTTACCCCCTCCCAAGGATATATGATCTATTCAACCATCTGAGGGGAGCAAGTTGGTTCTCTAAGATTGATCTACGATCGGGATATCATCAGTTGAGGGTGAAAGACATTGACATCTCGAAGACGGATTTCGGGTGCAGATATGGGCACTTCAAGTTTGTAGTGATGCCGTTTGGAGTTACGAATGCACCAGTTGTGTTCATGGGACTTATGAACTTTGTCTTCTGAGTTTTTATGGACTGGTTCGTTGTTGTGTTTATTGATGACATCCTGATCTACTCAAGATAATAGGAGGAGCATGTTGAGCATCTCAGGGTAGTCTTGGAAGTCCTTCGACACCACCAGGTTTACGGGAAATTTTTGAAGTGTAAGTTCTTGACACAAGAAGTATACTTACTTGGGCACGTGGTGTCTCAGAATAGAGTGTCAGTTGAACCATAAAAGCTAGAAGCAGTTGTTTCTTGGGTAGCACCCAAGAGCGTGGCAGAAGTTCGTAGTTTCCTGGGGTTATCAGGTTACTATCAGAGGTTCGTTTCAGACTTCTCTCGAGTTGCTACTCTATTGACATCTTTGACTAGGAAGAACCAGGTCTTCCTATAGAGTGAGTAGTGCCAGAACGCTTTCAACTACCTGAAGGAGAAGTTGGTCAGTGCTCCCGTACTCCGGTTTCCAGAGGAAGGGTTGTTGTATGAGGTTTTTTGTGATGCTTCTGGCCTTTGTTTGGGGTGCGTATTGATGTAGAAGAAGGGTGTGATCTGTTATGGGTCTAGGCAGTTGCACCCTCACGAGTGTAACTATGCCACCCATAACCTGGAGCTTGCAGTAGTAGTGTTCGCACTGAAGTTGTGGCGACATTACCTCTTTGGGGAGCGCTTTGTGGTCTTCTCAGAGCACAAGAGGTTATGTTATATATTCTCCCAGCATGACCTGAACTTGCGGCAAAGGAGATGGGTCGAGTTTCTCCATGAATATGACTTCGAGATCTCTTACACTGAAGGTAAGGGAAATGTTGTGGCTGATGCCATGATCAATAAGTCATATAGGGAAGTGGTTTGGGAATCCACTGATGCTTGGAAAGCGATGGGAGAGTTGGCTGCCTTGTACTTGGATGCAAGGGTAGAGGGTGTTAGAGGCTATTTGTTTCAGATGACGGTGCAATCCTCCTTGTCACAATAGGTGGAAGAGTCTCAGTGGGGGGACTCTGTGGAAGAAGTCATGTGTGATCGTGTTGATCATGGAAATGCTCCAAAAGGATGGTCATAGGACTTCTGACATCAGATGCTTTTCTATGGAGGGTTTTTTGTTCTGCAGGCGATGCGTGAGGAAGTTCTCCATGAGATCCATAGCACAACCTTGGAAGTACAACCAGGAGTTTCAAAAATGTACCGAGGCCTGAGGGAACAGTTTTGGTGGCCCGGGGTGAAATGGGCAGGGGTGGATTTTGTGTCTAAATTCCTAGTGTGTCAGCAAGTGAAGGCTGAACACCGTGTTCCCAGTGGTTTGTCGCATCCTTTATATGTCCCCGTGTGAAAGTGGGATGACATCTCAATGGACTTATTTATAGGACTTCCCAGAGCTAAAGGAGGTTATGATGTTATCTAGTTAGTGGTGTATCTTCTAACGAAATCAGCTCACTTCTTAGCAATTAAGGAGTCAATCCTGGTGAGTACCTTAGCACAGAGGTACGTAGACGAGGTGGTGCATTTGCATGGAGTTCCGAAGACTATCATCTCAGACTGGGATACTCGGTTTACCTGACGAGTCTGTAAGGGGTTACAACATGCTTTTGGCACCCATCTACGCCTTACCACTGCTTTCCACCCCCAGACTGATGGGCATACAGAGCGGACCATCCAGACGTTGGAGGACATGTTGCGAGCATGAATTCTGGATTTTGGAGGATCATGGGTATGACACGTGCCTTTACTAGAGTTTTCTTACAACAAACTCTTCCACTCTACTATTGGCATGACACCGTTTGAGGATTTGTATAAAAGCCCATTTCATTCACCCATTTACTGGGAAGAGGTTGGTGAGACAGGTGCTCTTGTGCTAGAGGTAGTGCAGAGCACCACAGAGAAAGTCCAGCTTGTACGTGAGAGGATGAAAGCAGCTCAGGACCGACAGAAGTCTTATGTTGATCGTCGGAGGAGACCCTTGGAGTTTGAGGTGGGATATCATGTGTTCTTGAAGGTTTCCCCTCGACGGGGGCATAGGAGGTTTGGGAAAAGAAGAAAACTCTCACCTAGGTTAATCGGACCTTTTGAGGTGATGAGGCAAGTTAGTGAGGTGGCATATCAGCTAGCATTGCCACCTTAGTTGGATAAGGTTCACGACGTCTTCCACATCTCCCAGCTACATCAATAATTACAAGATAACTCTCACATTATCGAATGGGGAGAGTTAGATATTGAAGACGACGAGACCTTCGAGGAACGAACAGTCAGAATCGAGGATCGCATGGAGAAAGTGCTCTGTGGATGAACCATTGCCTTGGTTTGTGTGTTTTGGAGGCATGGTGGCCTCGAGAAGAGCACTTGGGAGCGGGAGACCCAGATGCACGCTCAGTACCCAGAGTTGTTTTGAATTTTGTTTTTCCTTGTTCTTCTGAGCTTTTTTTTGATGTTATTCTATGTACCTTTGATATATGGAATTCTTGGCTTGTCGGTTATGAGACCCTTTTGATTCCTTGTTCTATGGAAGTGTGTAGCATGTCCGGATGTGTGGGAAAAAGGAAAAAACCTGATCCTTAGTCAAGGCGCATTAATACAGATGCGATTGAACCCGTGCGGGTGAGTCAATGCCGCCTAAAGCGGATAATATCTTGACATAGGAGAAGGAATTTTCCCAAAACATGTGTTCGGGAAGTGTGTGGGTTGTGCGGTGTTTGGGGAAGTACGAGTTGAAAATCCGAATGTATGGATGTGGGAAGACCCAATCCTTAATCGAGATGCATTGATGGGAATGCGATTGAACCCATGCAGGCGAGTCAGTGCCGCCTAATGTGGATAATATCTCGACATAAGAGAAGGAATTACTAACACCTATAATTAGGGTTGATGGTTGGGTTTCGGTTATAACAAGGGCCCTAAGAGGTATCTTTTCGGGTTCCTCCGGGTTGGATGTTGAATTCACGGGGACGAGAATGTTTTAAGAGGTATCTGATGTAATGTCTCAGACCTCTCCGGATCATTCCTTTGTCAAATAGAGGGTCATGATGTGTTCTGGAGGGTAAAATGGAATTTTCCAACACTTTTCAGAATTCTGAAACTACACTTCGTTTGGTGAGAGTACATGCCGTGTACCCCATCGCCGGGTATACCCCGTGTTGAAAGTCGTGTCCTTGCTGTGTGAAATAAATGGGTACACATCGTGTACCCAATACCACACACCGTGCAGTGTCTCCCAGCATACGCATCACCCTCAGACCGTGTGTTGACCAGTCAACGGCTGTGTACCATGTTGGAGCAGTGTGAAATTAATGGGTACACGCCATGTTCTGAATACTGCACGCTATGTAGTGTCTCCCTGCGTATGCGTTACCTTCAAATCGTGTGTTGACTAGTCAACGGTCGTGTACCACATTGAAGGCCATGTTGGAAGCCGCTTGGTGGCTGCATGAAATGGCCAAGTACACGTCGTTTACCCTAAAGTACACGTCGTGTACTTTTTCTTTTGACCCCTAAAAAGGAGGGGTCCCCTGCTCCTTTTCAACACACCCCTCTCCTCCCTTTTCCTCTAAGCAGAGCTCTCCCAAGAGACTCGAAGGCTCATTTCTTCCATAACTTCTTCGTTCGAGTTCCGATTTATGATCCGTTAGCGGACACATGATCGTAATGACGAGGCAGAACTTGTAATCTTGGATCCATCGACCTTTCCTTCCCAGATTCCACCCAAGGAGGTTTTGATGGATGCAGACGGACGTCTTCTAAAGTTGATACGGGGGAGCGTTGTGATCAAAACCTATTGAAGTAGGGATCTTACATTCGTCTCTCTAAATTGTGCAACATGCGGGGTGGGTGTCCTCTTGTTTATGTGAAACAAATTTGAACCAATTTAACAATGATAATAAATGGATTATATAATGGGTTTGGGAAGTTGTGATTGCAGTTACATTATTTATATCTTGTGATATTTTGTTTTGAATTGAATAGGATCATGCCTACTGAAAATCACGGTCATTGGGGGCCTTTGCTTGCGCAATTAAATGATTCCCTATCATTATAGACCATTTATGGATGGAAACTTTGTGGAATGTGGAAATTAGTTAATCATGTAAAGTTGGATGACTAAATGAAAATCTGGAACCCTTGTGTGATCACCCCAGTTGAACTAAACTGAAATAATAAAACATTGGGTGCTGTTTGGGATTAATTTATGTGAAGGGGGTGTTTTGTGGGTTTTCATGGACCGGGTGAGCAGCGGGGCTATGGATGGCTTGTTTTTTGGGTTTGTGTGAATTCTATGTTGGTGATGGGAAGCAGGGCTGCGATAAATCATATTAAGGGATTATGATGTATGGTGTGGTTTTGCTTTTGGTGGTTGGCAGCAGGGCTGCAAGGATGGGTTTGGATGTGATCGAACTATGATTTTTGAATAATAAATGAAAGTGGGAGAGTTAATGAATTGTGGGTCATGGTAATGGAATGGGAATAATAATTAATGGGGTTGGTTGTTTATTAATAAGGACTTGGTTGTGTTTCTTGTGTTTTCCTAACATGATTTGTGGATGGCAGGGATATGCTTTACGAATGATCGATATGGTTGGTTGTGGATAGTTTCCCAGTAGTTAAGGAACTAATAAACTAATTCTGTTGAAACGTGAAAACCTAACTGGGGTTAGGGATTGTTTGTTGTATGAATGCTTCGTAGTATCCGTGCTGAGGCACGTGCTCAGTTCCTTGATTAGAAGCTATAGGTTGGGCTGAGTGTTTGGTATATATATATATATATATATATATATATATATATATCTGTATCTTTGTGTTTTATCGCACCCCACCCATGTTGAACGCTTAGTGCCGAACACTCCCATTTAATGGGAGAGGGTGTCTTCCCTTAGTTACTAGCTCCTTCCGGCTCCTTCTTCCCTTGGCTGTGATGGCTTGAGGTGACCTTACACCCAAGACTCTTCAGGTAGGTTTCGATTGAGGTTGTTTTTGCCAAGACTCTTCGGGCATGTTTTACTATTTCCCAAGAACCTTTGGGATGAGTCCCAGGTGTGTGGGGGCAGGATATGTGGTTGTGAGGCCCAGGGATGTGCGGGAGAGATACCTGGTTGTGAGGCCCCAGTGTGTGCGAGAAGGATATGTGGTTGTGCGGCCCAGGTGTGTGCGGGAGGGATACATGGTTGTGAGGCCCAGGTGTGTGCGGGCGCGATACGTGGTTGTGAGGCCCAGGTGTGTGTGGGTGGGAAGAGTGTGGTAGCGTCAAGACGTCCGCCGTTAGGAAGAGCAGCTAGCTAGTGGGGGAAAATGGTGCGGGGTACCCAATACTCTTGTTCTTATATACTACTACCTGTTGTGACTGTGTTTTTGGTGAGTGTGGCTGGTGAGGTTGGGTGGATAGAAATCCTTGTTAGGATTTGGTTTCTTCTGTTGTTCTCACGGGACATTAGGATGTCTCCCCACTTGTCCACGAGAGCATTAGGTTTCCCTACTGAGTACACTTGTATGCTCACCCTACGTTTACTTTCTGGTTTCCAGGAGGACTCCCAGGGCCATGCAGCACCCTACAAGTCAGGACAGTTGGAGTTGCTGCAGTTTGATGTACTTGTTTCTTCTAGTATTGTACCTTTTGAGATTTCTTGTACTTGTACATTGTTTCAGAACAATTTAAACATGCATGTGGGATTGGATTGGGTTTATTTCTATACACTCCATTCTTTTCTCTTTTTTGGTGGTTGACTTGTCCTATTTCCCGATCTTAATTAATAAAATGGGTAATGCCTCCCATATTTGTGAAAACTCATACCCTTGGTGGTAGTCGCCACCCCGGGGCCTACTGGAGGCGGGAATCAGGGGTCATTATCTCCCTTTCACCATTGCCAGCTCAAGAGGGGAATCTTTGGTGGGAGGGTCTCGTGACATATATTATGTCAAATTACAGTATAAACGCCAAATAATAGTTACTTGGCGCATAACAACAAAGAAGTCTCAATGGAATGTAAGTTGAGTTGAAATCCATTATAAAGACCATATCATTTGGTAAAATATAAATGAATGACATAATTACATGTAAAGAATATAAATACACTAAATATGATTGGATATTCAATGTAAAAAATCATAATACATTCACACATATTCTTTTAACAACAACACCAATGACTTGGATGTTTAACTCAATGAATGAATATTGAGTTATGATTGTTGTAATAAGGATTATATCAATGAATTGACAATTTATCAATGGAGTGATTATGTGTGTCAAAATAATATCCACACAAATGGGATTGGAAACTAATACATAAATAAATAATCAATGATTTCACACATAATCATGGAGTAAAATAATCACTGATGTTTGTGTTAATCCAATAGAGTGGAAATAAAAATTAGAAATTCCCATACCGATTTGGTGACTTACGAAACATACACCCCATGAAATAAGGATCATAAAATGATGATTTAAATACCCATATATTAAATTATATTAAATATGGAATAAAATCATGGGCTGTACATACACTACACAAAAGGAAATAGTGGCAATATAGCATGACTCTCACTAAAATAAGAAGTGAGATGAAAACTATGTTGTAATCAATCGAGTCATATGACCAAAAGTTAATAACCACAAATGAATTATAGAATACCAAGAATAAAAAGACATTCATTATAATATATATCAAATGGCCATACACAATACACCACATGCAATAACAAAGTGGATAATAATGGAAATCTCACGGAATTAAAAGCTAGATAAGAAACCCCTTAACATGTTGTAGTCAATTGAGTCGTATGACAAAAAGTTAATAACCACCAATGAATCCTTGAATAAAATTAATAAAAATAGGATAATGATAATATATATCAAATGTATGTACACAATACACCACATGAAATAAATATGTGGTGAATGATGGAAATCTAAAGAAATTAAAAGTGAGATAAGAAACCCCTTACCTCAAGTCCGACTAGTCTTCTATGTTCCTTGTTCTCCTGAATAATAAAAATAAGTTAATTTCTACTGATTAATAACATTATTCATGTTCATTATTCCTTTTATATTACTTATTACCTTGAGATAAAAATTAGATAATTATTTGAGTTCATATTCGATATTTTATCGATGTTCGGAACTTGAGTCAAAAATGAAATTGTTATAATTACAATTAGTCCATGTCATCAAAAGTCCATTATATCCAGAATGAAATACATGATTTAGATATAATATATATAAATATATAAATATATATTATATATCCAGCATATATATGTATTTATAACATTACATAACATTTGGAGATAAGAAATGAAATGCACCGTTCATGGAGATAGTAAGCCGTACGTAGGTATGAACGCTAATTTCATTTCTATTTTGTATTTCAATGGAATTAAAACATAATGATTCATAGGTATATTATAAATAAAGTATAATATCATATATAATATAATTAACTCCATATTTTATACTTCCCGCATAAGGTATCAAAGATTCATATTACTTTGATGGGGGTGGTAGTTTGCACTTCCTCCAATGAAAATACCATGTTTACACATAATGGAAACCATAATGGTATGCTATAAATGAAAAATAAATAAGCATAAAGAAAACATAAAAAAATAATATATATCATATATAAATACATTTTCATCTTAATGGCCACCATGAGAGGTGGTAGGAAATAATTTAACAATCATTGTTTCGTGAGGCGTTAGTTTTCCATCCAAAAAAACAATGTGTTTTTACACATTTGATTGAGGTGTGTGTAAGTGTTGTTAGAATACTTCTCATAGATAAAATCCTTATATATTTAGGATACTGGTTTTGTTATAAAATAATTGAATGAAAAGAGTATAGGGGTTGGAGAAGTAAAATGAATGAAAATAAGTTCAGAGAAACCATTACCTTTAATTTGTGTAACACCCTTTGGTCTGAACCAAAATGGAATCTTGAAGTGACTTCTGCCTAAGGTAAGGCTTATAGGTAGAAGAGAGGGATATTTATAGCTTATTTGGGAAGGGTTTTGATTAGTAAATGTGATTTAGAGATGTGTGTAATGGGTTAGAAGTGGTGTACTTTTATAAGGGAGAGGAGGGGGTCTTTTGGAATGTTTGAAAATATCATTCTATTATTAACTTATCATGGGATATAAAGGGTAAAAACATCATTAATTTCCAATATAATATGACTAATATTTGAAATAAAATCATCCAATTATAATTGGACATGTTTTGGATATTGTTTTAATATTAAAAATCTTATTTATTTAAATCATTTATTAATGAGGTGAACACTGTGTCATTGTTGTGTCTAAAATAATTTAATTTTTTTGATGTATAAAAATTATAAACAATACCATAATTTAGGAAATATTTTTATCTTTAAAATTTATATTTATAGTCAAAAATACGACTTATATATCCCCATTAAAAAGATAATATACTAAAAGATATTTGTTAATGTCATTTTTGTCTAACATTATGTTAATTAAAATAAAATGTTAGTATCACTATTAAGTGGCTTCATGGGTTCTCAAAATCGACCCAATGATGACCATGGTTGGCCATTACTCATAAAATAAGGTTAGGACAAGTGTTAAGGTAATTTTGTATTATTATAATACATATTTTACCTTGAATTACCCTATTTATCTTTAACCGCTGGAAATAAACGTCAAAATTTACAATTCACCAAAAATTATTTTCATCTTATTGAACCAAATATTACATAATAATAACAACCATGTATGTAATATTTTCAAAATTCAATTCATAGAAGCTGTAAAATTTCATTTAAATGAAAAAGTCGGTTTTTAACTACTACCATGTGGTTTTACTATTCATCAAAAATTGATGTTTTTTTAGAGAAACACCAAAACATCAGCCTAAGATATATTTGATATTCCAAATTCTAAAATTATTTTTATTTTACCAAATTAAATACATATAATTTTATTTAATTAATTTAAAATTAATTCCTATTGTGAATACAAATAGCGTGTTTTCAAGAAATACTATTTATCAAAATATTGACAATTTTTTAAGTGTAATTTCAATGTTAAATTAATTCCAATGACCAAAATAGGATTAAATGGTTAAAATATAATCTTATTATACTTCCAAACCATTAAAATTTATAGTTGAACGCTATAAATTATTTTTATTGAAAAGTTGTTTTTAATTAAAATTTAGAATTTTTCACTATTCACCCAAATATGAAAGTTATCAGAAAACACAACAAATTTATTGAAACTAAATTTTTATGTCTCGATTATAAATAAGAATATTATTTTGTCAAATTGGATATATAAAAGTGTCATATATTGGATTTAAAAAAGGTTATCCATTAAAAGGCGACAAAATTTCATTTTTTGAAAAATACTTCCATTATCTGAAAAATGAATTTGTTCTTATATTATTTCTAAGAAACACATAATATGGATGTTAAAATTATACTCAATATATGAAATTCAAAATTTCTTTAATACTGCTCATAACTGCTTTTGAACGGCTAGTTTGGTAAGTCGTCGTATGCTCGAACTCAGTGTAGTGTGAGGTGTAAGCTATTGAATTACATTAAAGAGATAACGTACTATGAATCCTTAGGGAGTTACATTCTCCCCACAATCAATAAATTCCGTCCTGACAATTTATGCTCGGGATTGAAAACATGGGTTTTGACATTTCAAAATATCTTAGTTGAAATCCAACATCGAAAATGGATTAATGAGGCCTCTATTTTAAAATAAATAATGGTAAGTATCAAGGTTACCAAAAATAACACATACTAGGGTTCCATATAAGAAAAACATGGATATGGAAGAGAAAAATAATCATCATGTTATGATGGGGAGTGTTCGAGAATATTATTAACATAAGTTAACAACCTCAAAGCCATAAACTTGTGATGGGATGAAAGGTCTTTGATTACCTAGTAGGAAAAGTAAACAAAAAATATTTTTGGTTTAAGTTCCTTTTCAAAATAATGATAAATTTATTTATATGATTGAATAATAGTATAAATATACACACTTAATTTAAAAGTAGAGTTTCAACCATTAATAAATTTCAAGCAAAAACTCATATTTTCTCCAAACGATGAGTATTAAAGAAGATTTGGTTACAACTGAAGTTCTACAATCAACTTATATAGAATCACATAATCCCTAAAGGATGAAATATATATTTCCCTTTTCAATAAACATTATACGATACCAAAATGGTTAGTACATGATCATATTATCCCCAAAAGGACAATCCTTTATAGAATGAAATACCACCCTTAATCTCCAAAATTTAAACAAACAATACCCAAAGTTCAACAAATACCCTTCATTGAATAATTGTACTTCAAATCCTTTAATATAATACTAACTATGATTGAAACCCAAAATTCATAATAATTTGATTATGTAGTCTTCCACGTTAAATTGTATCTCCAAATAACATCGATTACTCTTAAATTCACATACTTAAAAGTAATTAACCTAATCACATATTCTCTATGAACGGATAATCATTTCCATAAATAAACGAAATTTCTATAAATCCATAATAAAAAACATTGAAAAATATCCACCATTACTCCTGAAATTAAATTCCATTGTATTCTATTTTCCTTAGGAATATAGTGTTCCCAATAGAGAAAACCTCTTCAAAAATAACATTTATCACTTAATCACCAAATAATTATCCTAAACTAAAGATATCTAATTGATAATAAATAATGTCCCAAATCAACATAATAAAATAATTTAACTAAAAAGAGTTAATCTCACTAACCAGGGACGTCACATAGTCTAGTAGAAGGTGATAAATCCAAATTCACTCTAGTTGTGGGTTCGATTCCCATAGCTTTGTCTAACGTGATGGGTTGTCACACAGTCTACATGTTTTTCTTTTTCAAAAACTATATTTTATTACATTACAAAAATGAGATAAATTCCTCAAAATAACTATAAAAAAATCTAACCACAAATGTTATCTCATACCTCGCATTTTCATCCCAAAATTTAATAACTTTTAATTTCCTCAAATCAAAGGATAATAGAAAACCAAATTGGTTTTTATAACTATATCCACAAGAGAAAAGAAAATTCATCCTCAAATATAATTTCTACATGACAAAATGCATGGTTACACATACAAGAGAAAATTCATCCAAAGTAATCCCCTCAACAAAGAGAACTAATACTTTTAATCATTTTGAAAACCATTTATTTCCACATAGCCTCTTCTTTGAACAAGAGGATAAACTATAGAATTGGGAATTCACTCAGGTAATGGAAAGGTCCCCTAAATTTACATTTAATTAGTTTAAATGGATTCTTGGGACCATATTTATTTTCAACCATAGTACTCTTCATTTTTCCTCGAGAATAATTTAATTTATGTCCTTCTTTCCAACACATAAATAATTTCTTTGTACCATTGAGACACATTCCTAGGTGTCTCCATCCACAATTCTTGCATGATTAAAATTTACATTTCATTTCTCCATGGTCTCCACTACTAGAGCTCTTATCATTCATCAAATTTGTCTTATTTATTGAGTATGGGGGTTGGTTAATATATATTTTGTTGATCATATTTTTGGAAAAATAATTTGGCACGAACACAATATCTTTTATGCCTATCAATATTCCATTTTTTTACATTTACACCACCATTCCCACCTAGTTCATCATTCTAAAAGATACAATGACTTCCTTTGAATCTAGCTATTGTCTGAATACAGAAAGAATTCTATGAGTAACAATAGTCATAAAATCAATTAGAGAATATCATGACACAATATTTTCAATTTGAAACACCTCATAATTAACTAAGATCATTTATTATCATCTTATATTAAAATCCATCAAATCAGTTTGTAATGAAAATGTAAATTATCTGAGGCATATATCATTGGAGTGTCGTAACAAATAGTAAAACAAGGCTCCTTTTTTTGTACCATAATTCCACAGGTAATGCTCGAAACTCCTTGTCAGAGTTTTCACTCCAAGGTACATCTGTGCCAAAGCTACCTCTACCTGCTCGTGTTTATATAGGGATGTATAACTTGGAAAATACACATAATCTCTACATTAACAAAATTCTAAGAAGTTCTTCTGAACTAATACTCAATGTATATCTTAGGGTAATGTGATCTAATCAGATCTTATCTAAATCTAGTTTCCATGTTTGTACTAAACATCCTCTCATACCAATCGTAACACCTCGACCCCTGAATCTAGGAGTTGGTGCCTTATTTTAATACATTGGTATGATTACAAGGAATCAAGTCCCTAAGGACCAATCATTTTAGTAGTTTTGGAAACAAGATAAATTCATAAGATCAACATTACAACTTGAAAAGAAAAAACAACATTAATTTATTTCATTAGAAACATACAAGCTTCATATATTATTCCTGCAAGTCACTCAGAACTAACTTCATCGTATCCTGGTAAAATAAATCATTAGAAGAGGGTGTGCTCAAATTCTTAGTAAGAGTTTGAAATATAGCATAAGATATCACAAACAATAGGTATTTTGAATTATTTAAAAACACAAGCCTTTACTAATAATAAACATTAATAGTTTATGGTAGGAATATGAGATGAGTAAATAATTACATAATAAAGCATAGTCAGGGGTATTCTACTTGTCAAATAACCACATGAAATATCAATATCTAATCTCATAATTATGGAATTCATAATTCTGAACATCATAACCACATAGTAAAGGCCTCATGCCAAGACTACAAATAATA
Source organism: Viscum album (assembly GCA_963277665.1). Taxonomy (NCBI): domain Eukaryota; kingdom Viridiplantae; phylum Streptophyta; class Magnoliopsida; order Santalales; family Viscaceae; genus Viscum; species Viscum album. Next base: position 1,519,448,658 of record OY728164.1, on the reverse strand, counting down.
TTTTGTCAATCCCTTATGCCAAAACACAAGTTTGTCCCATGATACATACCGATGCATCAAGGGGCTATAGAATTCTCCATCCGTGACATACTAAGTCTAATGAATTCCTCATATTAATGGGTGAAACATAATATAAACATTTGTATTAAAACAAGCATACAAAATGTCAATATTTTAACCACAAACCAAGAATAAAAAAATGGCACATCCACAGTCAAACATAACTCATTCAATAAAATAGAGATGATTGTATTATAATAAATCAACCTCAATCAAGAGTAAAATACACTGCAGTATACTGACATAGATGAGAATATTCATAAAAACTATTTTTGAGAAATATCCCCTTTTCTTGAAACCATTTAAAAGTATCACTATTTTTCAAGAAGCTATTTTAAATTAATTTTTTAATCAAAGTTTTACATACCACTTGGAAACTTTTAAATAGAAATGTAATTTTAAAACATTAATGGCCATATGAATAAATTATTAAAACCATTTTTAAAACATAGAAATTAATGAGAATGATTTAGAAGAATAAATTTTTAAAACATTTAAAATGATATATTAATAAGAGTTCCTAACAAAATTAGAAAAAATTGAATAAAAATAATTGAGGGAATAAATACTTAATAATATCATGATAATTATCGGAGTCATGATATATTATGTCAAATTACAGTATATACAACAAATAAATGTGAATTTGGTCAATAAAAACAATGTTGTCTCAATGGAATGTAAGTTGAGATGAAATCCCTTATAAAGTCTGTATCCATAGGTTAATGATAAATCCATGAAATAAGTATGTGTGAAAAATATAAATACACTAAATATGATTCAATATTCATTGTAAAACAATTAGAGGATATTCACACATATTCTTGTAACAATAACAGCAATGACTTGGATGTTTAACTCAATGAATATAAATTTAGTTAATATTTCTCTTATCAAGTTCATATTGATGACTTGAGAATTTATCAATGGAGTGATTATGTGTATCAAAATAATATCAACACAATAGGGAGTGTAAATTACTAAATAAATAAATTAATAGTGATTTCACACACAATATCGGAGTAAAATAATCAATGAAATTTCCGTAAAACCCAAAGAGTGGAAATCAAAATTAGAAATCCAATTACATTTTTGGTGGCTTATGAGACATACACCCCATGAAATAAGGATCATAAAATGAAGATTTAAATACCAATAAATTAATGTATATTACATAAGGAATACAATCATGGGTAGGACATACACCACACAAAATGAAATAGTGGCAATATAGGTTGAATCTCACTGAAACAATAAGTGAGATGAAAACCATGTTGTAATCAATCGAGTTGAATGAACAAAAGTCAATAAGCACCAAATGAATTACAGAATACCATGAATATAAAGAGAATCATTATAATATATATTATATTGCAGTACACAATACACCACATGCAATAAATAAGTGGCGAATAATCGAAATTTCAAGAAATTAAAAGTGAGATAAGAAACCCCTTACCATGTTACAATCAATCGAGTTGTATGACCAAAAGTTAATAACCAACAATGAGTCACTGAATACCATGAATAATAAAAAAATCATCATAATATATATCAAATGGTAGTACAAAATACACCACATTCAATAAATAAGTGCCGAACAATGAAAATATCACGAAATTAAAAGTGAGATAAATAACCCCTTAACCCATGTCCGACTTGACTTGTATGTTCCTTGTTCTCATTGAATAATATGCTTAAGTTAATTTATACATGATTTAGAAAAATTTAAAGTGTATTAATCCTTTTATATAAATTATTACCCTTCCATAATAATTAGTTAATTATTTGAGTTCATATTGAATATTTTATCGATGTTCAGAACTTGAGTCAAAAATGAAATTTTTATAATTAAAATTTGTCCATGTGGTCAAAAGTCCATTATCTCCATAATGATATACATTATTTATATTTCATATATATATTATATATCAAGTATATATATATTTATTTACAATATTACATAACATTTGGAGATAAGAAATGAAATACACCGTTCATGGAGACAATAAGTTGTACGTACGCATGGAAGATAAATTGATTTCTATTATGTATTTTAATGGAATTAAAACATAATGATACATATGTATATTATAATTACAGTATAATATCATATGCATTATAATTAACTCCACCCTTTATACATCCCATAGAATGCATTAACAAGTTATATCACATTGAGGAGGTGGTAGTCCACACTTCCTCAAATGAAATTATCCCGTTTACCCCTAATGGAAACCATAAAGGAATGCAATAAATTGAAAATACAGAAGAAAAAAATAAAAGATAAATATAATATATATCATATATAAATAAAGTTTCATCTTAATTGCCACCATGAGAGGCGGTAGGAGATAATTGAACAATCATCGTTTTGTGGGGCGTTAGTTTTCCATCCAGAGAAACAGTGTGTTCTTTACCCATTAGATAAAGGTGTGTGTAAGTGTAGTTCGAATCCTTATCATCAAAACATCCTAGTATATTGAGGATACTGGTGTTGTTATAAAAGATATGAATAGAAAGAGTTTATGTTTTGGAGAAGTAAAATGAACTAAAAAAAGTTTAGAGAATCCATTACCTTTAATTTGGGTAACTCTCTTTGGTTTGAACCAAGAGAACTTCTTGAAGTGACTTCTGCCTATGGTAATGCAACTAGGTGGAAGAGATAGATCTTGAGAGCTTATTTTGGAAGGGTTTGGATGATCCAAGAGCCCTGAGAGGTGTGAGTATTTGGTTAGAAGTGGTTTTATTTTATAAGGGAGAGGAGGGGCTCTTTTGGAAAGTGTGAACTTTTTATTTTATTATAAACTTATCTTCAGTTTAAAAAGGTCCAAAACTCATTAATGTTGAAGATAAGATTACTCATGTTTGAAATAAAATCATCCAATAAGAATTTCACTGGTTTTGTGTAACACCTGAGACTTTTATGAGAAATATTTTGTTTTTATGTTATATAAATCATCAAAGGAATCTTTCACTACACACAACACTAGATTGGCTTGCTTTACACACAATCACGACCTTCCTTGATAGCTTGCATCGTACGCAATACCGAGTTTCACTAAAACGATATGCTATTAAAATATTATTAAAACTAGCCGTTATGAATAGTAATACACACTTTTTGAAATTTTGTAAATTTTATTTTTCAAAATTGACGTCATTTTTGGATTCTTAATATCGAAATTAGGCTAGGGTGAAATTTTGGTATTTTTCTGAAAACTTTCAATTGTTGATGAATTGTTAAAACACTGGTTTACTATTTAAAAACCGACTGTTTATTTAAATAATAATTTATTTTATTTAAATTTATTTTAGGTCAAAATTGATACATAATACCTATATAAGTTCAATGTAATTCATTGGATTAATTTTATAATAATTTTAGATATATAAAAATTTTATTGAACTTTTCACCTTCTTTTACCCACCTCCTAGGAGAATTTGTAAATTTACATAAAAATTAATTTTACCGCTTCTGTGAGTGGAATTTCAAAAATCCGAGAGACATGGTTGATGTCAGTAAGTAAAATGTGGTTCAATGAGATGAAAATAATTTTTGGTGAATAGTAACTTTTTACTTTTATTTACCACGATTAAAAGTAAATAGGGTAATTAAGAGTAAAAATGATATTATTTTTACCCTAAAACATGTCATAATTCTATATTATAAGTGTAATTCACCCAAAAACAACCTTATGAATAAAATATGACCATTTAGGCCCAGTTGGATTAGATTAGGACATTTATTATAAATTTATTTAGAGAAGGGTTAAAATAGTTAAAATCAATGTTTAATAAGTAAATAATTTTTAATATAGGTTTATACATGCGATAAATTGGAATATAAATATTAATTAGAAAGGAAAAAATATTTTCTACATAATGGTATTTTATTTGTAATTTTTAGACCTTAAATAATTTAATTTATTTATGACACAAAGATGATGCAGTAATTATCTTATTAATGAAATATTGATATAATTGATGTTATAAATACTAAAATAAATGTAATTTGAGACTTTTTATGAATTAAAATAATTTTATAGGTTAATATGAAATGTTGGTATTTATTTAATTAACTTTTTTAGAATTAATCATTCTGTTATGATTTTCAAAAAAATCAATTACTAAATAGTGTCAAAATTGACATAAAATAGTTTTTAAAACAAATATTATATTATTAATTGTTATTTTATTACTAAAAATATAAGGGTCTTCCAAATGACATAGATAATGTTATATATATTAATAATAAACAACTTGGGGTTCGTTTGGCTTGTTATAATAAGTTTATTACCCTTATAGTGTAAGAACACAAAAAGACACGGTAAAGGTAAAACTATTTAACTTAAAGTTAAATCTAAATTATAAGGTTTTTATAGGAACCTAAACTTGTATAAATTATATTGGATGAGAGGATTTATACCCATACCCACCTTAGCTTCTAAATAAATCAATTTGGATCTATTTTAAACCGAATATGACTATATAATAAAATAATAATTTTAGTTTTTTCAAAGGTGCCCCTCTCCTCCCTTATAAAAGGGCACCTCCTCCCTCTCCTCCTCTCACCACTTTTAGCCTTCAAGATCGGAAAAAACCTGAAAAATTCTCTTCTACACTTCCCTATAAACATCTTAGAGGTCCTTGTTTTCTTCAAAGACCAATTTTAGTACCCTAAAAGGAGGTATCAAAGAGGCGCTTCAAAGAAGAGGTAATGTCCGTTACCAATTCTTTCAACTTTTTTTTCTTCTTCCACTTATTCTTATTTATTTGTATCATGATGAAGTAATAACATCTTAATAACTCATATACTGATATGTTATTATAATTATGAAACAACCCTGTTTCACCATATATCAATCCTACGGAAAACGAAATCACCGCGTGTGCGTACATACGGAATACCGTCTCCACGCCGTGGTGTAATCTATTTTCCACAACCACCTTACATTGATGGGTATAATGGTGTAAATGGTAAAGATAAATTATTATTGTAAAGTGATATTGATTCTGAAATAGTATACATACACTCCATTACAATTTCACGATCATGGGAACGATATCATCGCTCGTGCGTACATACAGAATACCGTCTCCACGATGTGATGCGACTCGTTCTACATGATATTAATTGCATAATTATTATATAAATGAATTTAATGAATGAATATGATATATATTACACTAATAATATTCTTTAAATGAGGTATCTATAACCCAAAAATAAGAAAAATAATTTATTCGACAAAACACGCATAAGAACAAAAAGCAATAAACACCCGAAAAACAAGTAACAATGAAATATTACTAATAAGAAGCTAAGAATATGACCATATATGATATCATAACAATGATTGTGATTTTGGAATAAGTAAATGACATTATTTATATCATTATACAGGAGGTTCGGACACTTACGAAGCAAATCAGACCTAAGGTAAGGGAAAATCTCGCAATCTCAATTTTTATCCGAGATTTTTTATACTTCAGAATTTTCTGGGTAATATTTATCATCCACATACATGTTTCCTCAATATGTAATATTTATATCCTTATACAATAGTTTATATCCAATTTTACCCTTCAGTGAGTTTTTAGTAAAATTTATGAAAGGAATTTTTTTTCGTTTTTCGTATGAGGTACTTTTTGACTTTTCCGACAAAAGTATGAGAAGAATGTTTTTTTTAACTTATATAGAATGATTGGATTTTTAAAACATTATTTCCAAGAAGAATCCTTTACAAGTTTTCAAGTTTATTTTTAATCAACTTCTTTTAGATTAAAATTCTATGACATGTTAAGAAAGGAAAAATGTTTTTGAGGTAGAAAGGATATTTTCCTCAAGATTGGAGTTCAAGTGTTTTATCAAAATTATTTTCCATCTATGATAATAAATGGTTCTGTTTCTATCCCTATTATTACATTGATTTGATTATGTTGTGATGTAATTATTGTTATGAATTCCTTTATCTTATATGAATTGTTTTAGGATGTCATGATGTATAAGAATCCCATATTTATTACATGGGTTATGCTATGATGTATGGTTTATGATTTTGTGGAACACATAAGAATGGTATCATTATGAGATGGGTGGTGCCTATATCTCCCTCCAATTCATTGGGTAAAGATTTTATATCTCATGAGATAGACATGGCTAGAATGGCAGGTTAAACCGATTCAGTGAAACAGGACTGAAACGAGGAATAAACTCGGTTCAGAAATGGACTTTGTCCACTAAGATAGTCTTGGAAATGAGTCTTGAATAATAAGAAATGATTCTCTATTAATATGTGTGTATTCCACAAAGCTTCATGTTTTAAGTTATGATTATTGTGATTATATTTCACTACCATGATTTATCCCATGTTATGAAATTATGATCCCTTTTGCAGGGTAATATTTCCAAATTATTATGTTCTTATGAATATGATGTGATTGATTTTTATTTTGTTTACCCTTACTGAGCATTTGAGATCACCCTTTTTTATGTTTTTAAACCTAAGGTCACAAAGAAGGTTATTAAGTAGGATATGCCAAAAGGGACTCTAGATATGCTGAAATACATGGGAGACAATGTAGACGCTTTATGAACCATTTGTTTATGTTTCCCAGTTTCTAAAGACACTATAACTATACGGTCCTTTCATGGTTTTGTTATATGTTGTAATAAGTGTGCTTAAATTTTGAAGTATTAACAATGTATGTAATGTATGGGTCATTATAGTTGGTATCAGAGGAAAGGTATAGTCAACCTTTGGAAACTAGGATGTGAAATCCTTAGTAAGAATCAGAAGGATAAGTCTAAGCATAGAACACAATCATAGTGTTTTAGAAATGGCCATGAATAAGCTAGGATAAGAACTTAAGTGTGAAATTTTATTATTGGTTATGTGGTTTTCCTATTATAATTAGTGTTTCTCACACAATTCTTCTTGGTTTTAGTCAATGGCTGGAACCCGAAGGAACCATGATAATGTGGAATGCGACGGGCAATGCAATGATTGACCCCTTGAGAAACGAAACGTTATGGGAGATGGAATGCAAATTCTTATAGCCATGCTCAATCATATTTCTCAAGCTATGAATCATGAAGGACTTCCAAATGAGCAAAGGAAAGAGTAACATTCTGTTGAATCCTTCATGAGGCAGCGTCCACCTTCATTCAGCAGGTCTACTGATCCATTAGTTGCTGAACAATGGATTAGTACTACTGAAAAGATATTTTCAGTTCTTCAATGTTATGAACAAGATAAAGTCATATTAGTAGTGTATCATTTGGAAGGTGATGATGATCAATGGTGTAATCTTATCAAGAATACGAGGAAAAGAGATGAAATTGATTCCATGGAATGGGACGAGTTCAAGAACTTATTTTTCAGTAAGTACTTGCCTCATATTCTTCGAAAAAGTATGGAGAAAGAGTTTCTTGAACTAAATAAAAAGGTTGTTGAATCTGTTGGTACCTATGAATCAAATTTTACAAGACTTGAAAGGTATGCTTCTGGTATTATTATCTTACCTGAGAGTAAGATCGATCGATTATTTAATGTCTTAAAACCAAGTCTTCGAAGGGTGTTAGCCATAAGAGACTTCAATAGCTATGAAGAAATCGTTTGATGTGCTCTCAATGTTGAGATAGATATTAGAGTAACCCATCAGTCATATAGTTTTGATAGGAAGAGGAAAATGGAATTCAAGGGAAAATCTAAAGAGCACACTGAAAAGAAGATGAGTTTTTTCTTATGCTCAAAGTGTGGAAAGAAACATGGAGGGAGTTGTCTTAAAGGGAAAAGTAAATGTTTCAAATGTGGAAAGGAAGGTCATTGAGCATTTTAATGCCGAAATTATGGGAATAAGATGTATAGTGATGCGAACAAAGAAAAGGATACATAGAGTGCACCTCCTATACATCAATGTTACAAGTGCATGGAGATGGGGCATTATGCCAATCAATGCCCAAATCCAAGGGTTGATGATGATGGTCGACGTCAACAAAACTCTTAAGGCTAAAGACAATGGAATGTCACATGCAATTTCTATCAGCGATGTAGAGTACGATATAGAAGTGGTGAAAGGTACACTTACCATCCACTCTAGAGTAGCAAATGTTTCATTTGATTCTGGATCCACCCACTCTTTTATTTTTGAAGAATTTTCTAAGGGTATCACTGTATTACCTCATCAATTAGATGTTGAGTTAGCTATGACAACCCCTAATGGCACAACAGCCGCATCAAAAGTTTATAATTCTTTTCCAATTGAAGTTTGTGGGGAAGTGCTTCCTGCAAATCATGTGATCCTCCCTATAGTGGAATTTGATGTGATTCTTGGCATGGATTGGATTTCTTTATATGGAGCTAATATCAATTTCCAAATAAGGGAAGTCAAATTTCATATTCCAGATCAATCTATGATCGTCTATCGATGAATGGATGAACATAACCTTCCAGTGGAAATTTCTTCCATATAATGGGTCTTGATTTCACTAAATGAAGGTTATTTATCTCAAATGGTTGGTGAGAAACTCACGATTAAGAATATGCCCATTGTACGTGAGTTTGACGATGTCTTTCCAGAGGAATTGCTAGGTCTTCCACCAAATCATGAAGTTGAGTTTTCAATAGAACTCGTACCGGGTGCTTTACCTATTTCAAAGACACCTTATAGAATGGCCCCAATTGAGTTGCAGGAATTGAAGAAGCAACTCCAAGAGAATCGTGATAAGGGATTCATACGCCCTAGTGCATCACCTTGGGGAGCACCTGTTCTGTCTATTATGAAGAAAGATGGATCAATGAGACTCTGCATTGATTATCGAGAACATAACAAGATCACTATAAAGAACAATTATCCTCTACCACACATTGATGACTTATTTGACCAACTACGCGGAGCTCAATACTTTTCCAATATTGATCTTCGTTCATGGTATCATCAATTAAGGGTTAAAAGGGAGGATATACCAAAGACGGCTTTCCATACAAGGTATGGACAATATGAATTTATAGTGATGGCATTTGGTCTTACTAATGCCCCTTCAATCTTCATGGATCTAATGAATAGAGTCTTTAGAGACTATCTTGATCAGTTTGTGGTAGTCTTTATAGATGATATTCTTGTATATTCAAAGAGCAATGAAGAACATGAATATCACTTGAGAATTATATTGAAGACCCTGAGAAAGGAGAAGATTTATGTCAAATTTACCAAGTGTGAATTTTAGCTTCAAAAAGTTTCTTTTTTGGGTCACATAATCTCAAAATAGGGGATATCTGTGGATCCAACAAAAACAGAGGTTATCGAAAGATGGTCGATACCATCAACAGTAATTGAGATCCGAAGTTTTCATGGTTTGGCTGGATATTATCGACGTTTTTTGAAAGATTTCTCAAGATTATCTAATCCACTCACCAAGTTGACTCGGAAAGGAGTTAAGTTTGTTTGGACGGAGGAATGTGAAGAGAATTTCAAAGAGTTGAAAAGAAGGTTATCCAGTGCACCTGTACTCACACTTACTTGTAGTGGAGAAAGGTTTGTGATCTATAGTGATGCATCCAAGAAGGGATTGGGGTGTGTTCTCATGAAAAATGATATGGTGATAGCTTATGCCTCACGACAATTGAAAATCAATGAGCAAAATTACCCAAACCATGATTTAGAGTTAGCTGCGATAATCATTCCATTAAATATTTGGAGGCATTATATTTATAGAGAAAGGTGTGACATTTATACTGATCATACAAGTTTAAAGTATATTTTCACACAAAAGGAGATGAATATGCACCGAAAAGATGGTTGGAGCTCATTAAGGATTACGACTGCTCAATCCATTACCACATTGGGAAAGCAGACAAGGTGGCAGATGCATTAAGTCGACAAGACCATGCCAGTTATCCTTGATGAGGATCACAAAAGATCCAATATTTATGGATTTAAAAAGGATGGATCTTGGAATTATAATGGAAGGGGAAAATCATATCTTTCTCAAATGAATGTTCAACCATCTATACATGTAAAGACTAAAGAGGCACAAAAAGAAGATGTAGAGTTACAGAAGAAGGTGAGAAATGTTCCTGAATTCAACCTTGATTGTGATGGGATAATAAAGTTCGGGAATTGGGTTTGTGTTCCTCCCATCCCCGAATTAAAGAAGGAGATGCTTGATGAGGCTCATAGTTCTTCATTCTCTATTCATCCTGGAAGCACGAAGATGTATATGGACCTGAAAGAGTACTTCTGGTGGGATGGCATGAAAAGAGATGTTGCTGAATATGTCTCTCGATACTTGGTTTGTCAGCAAGTTAAAGCTGAGAGACAGAAGTCTAAGGGAATGTTACAACCATTACCCATACCCGAATGGAAGTGGGAAAAAATCACTATGGACTTTTTCACCAGACTTCCTAAAACATCCAAAGGTAATAATGCTATCTGGGTCACAGTTGATCGTCTTATAAAGTGTTCACACTTCATTTCTATTAGTAAGGATTCTTCTCTAGATCAGCTTGCCACGATATATGAAAAGGAAGTGGTAAGATTGCATGGGGTACCACTTTTTATTATATCTGATCGGGATCCGAGGATTACATCAAAGTTCTAGCAAAGTCTTCAGCATACTATGGATACAGAGTTGAGTTTCAGCACTGCTTATCATCCTCAGACAGATAGTCAGTCAGAGAGAACGATTCAAACTCTAGAAGATATGTTGAGAGCTTTTTCTATGGATTTCAAAGGTTGTTGGGATCAACACCGACCTTTGGTGGAATTTTCATATAAAAATATCTTTCACTCCAATATTCAGATGGCTCCTTATGAAGCTCTCTATGGAAAGAAATGCAGGACCCCAACTTGCTGGGATGAAGTTTGGGAAAGAAAGCTATTAGGACATGATCTTGTTGATGAGATGGCAGAAAAGGTCCGATCTATTGAACAACACATAAGAGCAACTCAGAGTCGACAAAAACGTTATGCTGACAACTGAAGAAAATACTTAGAGTTTGAAGTGGGTGATAAAGTGTTCTTACGAATATCTCCCTGGAAGAGGGTCATGAGATTTGGAATGAAGGGAAAGTTGAGCCCTAGATATATTAGTCCTTTCGAAATACTGGGTCCTGTTGGGAAGGTAGCTTACCGATTGGCGCTTCCACAAAATCTCTCTCAATTTCACAATGTGTTCCATGTATCTCTCCTGAGAAAGTACATACCTGATCCTTCACATGTACTCAGCTCAGAAGTTGTACCGCTGCACAAGATCTTTCTTATGAAGAACAGCCGATATAGATTCTCGATCATAGTGAAAAAGTCCAACGGAACAAGACCACTCGCTTGGCGAAAGTTTTATGGAGGAACCACTAATTAAAAGAAGCTACATGGGAGCTTGAGGATATGATGAGGGAGAGGTATCCTCATATGTTTGTTACAAAGTGACAAATTCTGAGGGCGAAATTCATTTTAAGGGGGTTAGAATGTAACACCTGAGAATTTTATGAGAAATATTTTGTTTTTATGTTATATAAATAATAAAAGGAATCTTTCAATACACACAACACTAGCTTGGCTTTATTTACACGCAATTGTGACCTTCCTCGATAGCTTGCATCGTACGCAATACCGATTTTCACTAAACAATGATATGCCATTAAAATATTATTAAAACTAGAAGTTATGAATAGTAATACCCACTTTTTGAAATTTTGTAAATATTATTTTTCAAAATTGACTTCATTTTTGGATTCAGAATATAGAAATTAGACTAGGGTGAAATTTTCGTATTTTTATGAAAACTTTAAATTTTTGTTGAATAGTGAAAACACTGGGTTACTATTTAAAAACCGACTTATTTAAATAATTACTTATTTTATTTAAATTTATTTTAGGTCAAAATTGATTCATAATACATATATATGTTCAATTTAATTCATTGGAGTAATTTTATAATAATTTTAGATATATAAAAATTTTATTGAACTTTTCATCGTCTTTTACCCACCTCCTAGGAGAATTTGAAAATTTACATAAAACTTAATTTTACCGCTTCTGTGAGTGGAATTTCAAAAATCTAAGAGACACGGTTGATGTTAGTAAGTAAAATGTGGTTCAATGAGATGAAAATATTTTTTTGGGTGAATAGTAACTTTTTACATTTATTTACCACGGTTAAAATTAAATAGGGTAATTAAGAGTAAAAATGATATTATTATTACCCTAATACATGTCCTAATTCTATTGTATAAGTTTAATTCGACCAAAAACAACCTTAGGAATATAATATGACCATTTAGGCCCACTTGGATTTGAATAGGACATTTATTATTAATTTATTTAAAGAAGGGTTAAAATAGATAATTCAATGTTTAATAAGTAAATAATTTTTAATATTGGGTTATTCATGAGATAAATTGGAATATAAATATTCATTAGAAATATAAAAATATTTCCTACATAATGGTATTTTATTTGTAATTTTTAGACATTAAATAATTTAATTTATTAATGACACAAAGATGATGCAGTAATTATCTTATAAATGAAATATTGACATAATTGATGTTATAAATACCCAAATAAATATAATTTGAGACTTTTTATGAATTACACTAATTTTATAGTATAATATGACATGTTATTATTGATTTAATTAACTTTGTTCGAATTAACAATTCTGTTATGATTTTCACAAAAATCAATTACTAAATAGTGTCAAAATTGACATAAAATAGTTTTTAAAACAAATATTATATTAATAATTGTTATTTTATTCCTAAAAATATAAGGTTCGGCCAAATGAAATAGATACGGTTATATATATTAATAATAAAAAACTTGGGGTTCGTTTGGCTTGTTATATTAAGTTTATTAACCTTATAGTGTAAGAACACAAAAAGACAGGGTAAAAGTAAAATTATTTAACTTAAATTTAAATATAAATGATAAGGTTAAAATAGGAACCTAAAATGTCTAAATTATATTGGATGAGAGTATTTCGACCCATAACTACCTTATATTCGAAATAAATCAATTTGGAGCTATTCAAAACCGAATATGACTTTATAATAAAATATTATTTTTTGTTTTTCCTAAGGTGCCCCTCTCCTCCCTTATAAAAGGGCACATACTCCCTCTCTTCCTCACACCACTTTGAGCCTTAAATCTCATCCAAACCCTACCAAATTCTCTTCTCCACTTCCCTAGAAACATTCTAGAGGTCTTGGTCTTCTTCAAATACCAATTTTAGTGCCCAAAAAGGAGGTCTCAAAGAGGCGCTTTAAAGAAGAGGTAATGTCCGTTACCGATTCTTTCAACTTTATTTCTTCTTCCACTTATTATTCTTTAGTTGTTTCATTATGAAGTAATAAAATCAGTATAACTCATATAATGATATGTTATTTTAAGTATGAAACAACCCTATTTCATGATATATCCAACCTACAGAAAACGAAATCACCGCGCATGCGTACGTACGAAATACCGTCTCCACGCCGTGGGGTAATCTATTTTCCACCACCACATTACATGGATGGGTATAATGGTGTAAATAATAACTATAAATTATTATTATAAAGGTATATTGATTCTGAAATAGTATACATACACTCCATTACAATTTCATGATCATGTGAACGATATCATCGCTCGTGCATACGTACGGAATACGGTCTCCAAGATGTGATGCGACTCGTTCTACATGATCTTCATTAAATAATGATTATATAAAAGAATTGAATGAATGAATATGATATATATTACACTGATAACATTCTGGAAATGAGTTATCTATAACCCAAAAAGAAGAATAATAATTTATTCGACAAAACACACATAAGAACAAAAAGCAATAAACACCCGAATAACAAGTAACAATGAAATATTACTAATAAGAAGATATAAATATTACCATATATGATATCATAACAATGAGTATGATTATGGAATAAGTCAATGACATTATTTAAATTATTATACAAGAGTTTTGGACACTTACGAAGCAAATCGGATCTAAGGTAAGGGAAAATCTCGCAATCTCAATTTTTATCCGAGATTGTTTATACTTCAGAATTTACTGGAGAATATTTATCATCCACATCCATGATTACTCAATTTGTAATATTTATATCCTTCTACAATATTTTATATCCAATTTTACCGTTTGTTTAGTTTTTAGTAAATGTTATGAAAGGAATCTTTTGTCGTTTTTCATACGAGGTACTTTTTGACTTTTCCGAAAAAAGTACGAGAAGAATGTTTTTTTAACTTATACGAAATGAATGGATTTTTAAGACATTATTTCCAAGAAGCTTCCTTTACAATTTTTCATGTTCATTTTTAATCAAATACTTTTAGTTTAAAATTGTATGACATGTTAAGCAAGTGAAAATGTTTTTGAGCTAGAAAGGATTTTTTCTCAAGAATGGAGTTCAAGTGTTTTATCAAAATTATTTTCCATCTAAGAAAATAAAGGGTTCTCTTTCTATAACTATTATTACATTGATTCTATTATGTTGTGATGGAATTATTTTTATGAATTCATTTATCTTATATGAATAGTTTTATGATGTCATGATGTTTAAGAATACCATTTTTATTACATGGGTTATCCTATGATGTATGGTTTATGATTTTGTGGAACACATAAGAATGGTGTCTATATGAGATGGGTGGGACCTATATCCCCCTCCAATGAATTGGGTAATAATTATATATCTCATTAGATAGACATGGCTGGAATGACAGGTTAAACCGGTTCAGTGAAACAGGGCTGAAATGAGGAATGAACTCGGTTCAGAAATGGACTTTGTCCACTAAGATAGTATTGGCAATGAGTCTTGAATAATAAGAAATTATTCTCTATGATTATGTGTGTATGAAAAAAAGCTTCATGTTTTATGTTATGATTATTGTGATTACATTTAACTACCATGATTTATCTCATTTTATGAAATTATGATCTCTTTTGCAGGGTAAGGTTTCCAAATTGTTATGTTCTTATGAATATGATATGATTGATTTTTATTTTGTTTACCCTTACTGAGCATTTGAGCTCACCCTTTTGTATGTTTTCATTCCCTCAGGTCAGGAATAAGGTTATTAAGTAGGATATGCCAAAAGGTACTCTAGATATGATGAAATAAATGGGAGACAATGTATATGCTTTATGAACCAGTTGTTTATGTTTCCCAATTTCTAAAGACACTATACCTATACGGTCCTTTCATGGTTTTTTATATGTTCTAATAAGTGTTCTTCAACTTTGAAGTATTAAAAATGTATGTAATATATGGGTCGTTATATTTTGGATATTTTTTTAATATAAATAATCTTATTTATATAAATCATTTATTAATGAGGTGAATACTACATCATTATTGTGTCAAAAATAAATTAATTTATTTGATGTCTAAAAATTATAAAAAAACACCTTAATGTAGGAAATAGATATAGATTTACAATTAATATTTATAGTCGAAAATATTACTTATATAACCCCATGTAAAAATTTATATATAAAAGATATTTGTTAATGTCATTTTTGTCTTTACTTGAAGTTAATTAAAATAAAGTGTCATTATAACTCTTACGTGGATTCATTGGGTCAAAAAATAGACCCATGGATGCCCATAGTCAGTCAAGACTCATCCAATAAGGTTAGGATAAGTGTTATGGTAGTTTTTTATTATTATAGTATAATTTTTTACCTTGAATTACCCTATATACCTTTAACTGCGGTAAATTAATGTCAAAAGTTAGTATTCACCAAAAATTATTTTTATCTTATTAAACCAAATTTTACATACTTGTAAAAACCATGTATGTCGGATTTTCGAAATTCACTTCATAGAAGTGGTAAAATTTCATTTAAATGAAAGAGTTATTTTTTTAACTACTACTATGTTGTTTTACTATTAATCAAAAATTGATATTTTTCTGAAAAATAACATAAATTTATCCTAATATATATTTGATACTCTGACATAAAAAATGAGGTCTATTTTACCAAATTCAGAACATATAAGTTGCATTAATGAATTTAAAATTAATTATCGTTGCCAAAAAAATAGCGTGTTTTTAAGAAATAAAAACTATCAAAATATTGACACTTGTTTATGTATAATTTCAAAGTGAAATTAATTCTAATGACCATCATTAGATTAAATGGTAAAAATATAATCTAATTATACTGAAAAACCATTAATTTTTATAATTGAACATATTAAATTATTTTAATTAAAATTTTTTTTTTCAATTAAAATTTAGTACTTGTCACTATTCACCCAAATATGAATGATATCAAAAAACACACCAAAATTTAATTGAAACTAAATTTATTTGTCCCGATTCTAAATAAGAAATATATTTTTCCAAATTTAATATTTATAATTTTTAAATATTGGATTTAGAAAAGGTTCCCCTTTAAAAGGCTGTAAAATTGCATTTTATGAAAAATACTTCCTTTATCTGAAAAAATGCATATTTTCTTATATTATGTCTAAAAAACACATAATATGGATGTTAAAATTATATGGAATTTATGAAATTCAAAATTCAGATAGTACTATTGATAAATACATTTGAACGACTAGTTTTCTAAGTTGTTGTGCACTCGAACTCATTGTTGTGTGTAGTGCAAGCTATTGAATTATTTTAAAGAGATAAATTACTATGAAACCTTAGGGTGTAAAAATATACCCTTCAAATGTTATGATTTAATCTCTATAAAGTTAATACATAATATGTAATCTATTTAATTGTTCTTACAACCCATATGGTTTTCTAGGAAATTCTTACTCCAATGACATGATTTTCTAGAATGGAAAGAATAACCCTCATTTCCCACATATTCATTAGGACTAAAATTCTTAGATTGAATTTTATACCATATAATAAACTTTTGTCTTAAAAAATTACCCTTTTTATTATCAATATTACACTAGATCTTAGACCTCCTATATTCAGTTCAACCATCCTTGATATATTGATGAGATTAGGAAATGTTTTATTGAAATTAATTATATTTTAGTTCATAATAAATTAGTTGAACACTTCTGATAGTGATTTCATAATGATGAATGTGTGTATATTATGTGTTAATGGTGATCCCATACCATTTAATTCTTTATAAAATCTCAATAATGTTATGTATATAATAAAATATTTATCTTTATTCTTCTATATTAAATTTAGAAAATTCATTTTCATCCATCAATCCCTTTTTCCTTGATTATTCCTGGTAGAGCATTTTTTAGGTCACCTATCATTTAAGAATATTTTATTTTCAACAGTTTCTACAGATTCAGGTAACATCTCACACCAGCAAGGTTTCACCACCATGAAAAAATGTCACATTTATTAAATTTCACTACCCTATCAGAAGATACTAGTAGCTCGAATCAGGGGTCTACTTGTATCCTCTAGGGAGTGATTTTCCATCAAATGGTACATTCATCAAAATAACCAAATAATTAATTTCCAAAAAAATATCCTTTTGCATCAAATAGCAATATTCTAATTAGTTTGATGATAGAATCCCATTTTTTTATGATTCGTACATCAAAACACAATTTCAATCTTAAATTAATATAATGATCATGAGTAATATAATGTATATAGATAACAAAAAATGTGTATAAACCCTCCACTTAACACTAAATTCATACATAAATAACTCCAGGATAATAGAATAAATAATCCCCTAACTACTAAGGCCTCTCACTTATAACCATATTATCAATTATTTAATTACTTTTCACATGAACATGGCATGTAGAGGGAATGAAAATAAATACATGGTAAATGGAAATTCAATCCAAGTAATCCATTGGTGTTTAATATGTTCATATATAAAAGGTTTAAAACATTTAAATTATTTTAAAATATAATTTTCATGATGTAAATTATGTTTTATGTTCCTACCAAGTCACATAAATAGTCTAATATCATCATAAAAAAGGGTTAATTTAATCTATTAAATAATCCATAGAACCACATAGCTGATGTAATATATCAGATATATCAAATACCAAACACATGTAATCTCATTTATCCCAAGGGATAAAATAGAATTTCCAAAACCATGAATCATATATCAATAATTCATGTCTCAAACTAACTCAAGGCTCTCTGTATGGAACAAAATTATGGAATCATTATAATAAATAATTATGATAAAAATCCCAAAAAACATCACTATAATAAATTGAAATAATTAATCAATTACTAATAAAAAATTAATAACTAAATATGTTTTAAAATTTAAATTCCCATGATTTTAAAATAATAAAATTATATTCAATTATATATATGATGCACACAATAATTCATAAATGACCCAGAAAAAATATTATTTAGATATGGATGTTTGATCTGAGAAATTTATTTGAAAGATATTAATGGGTACAATTGAATTATTAAATATATAAATATATTAGTCCTAAAAAATTATTTTTTTATAATAATCACTTATTTTTTTTAAATAGAATTTTATTCTTCTGAAATTCATTTTAAAAAATATTTCTTCATCCGTTATTAAATATTTTAAATACAGTTTTTCCAATTTTATAAAATTTATTTCATAAAATTAAATTCATTTTTATGATATAATATATAAATTTACTTATTGATAAATTTTGGTATTTTTCAAAATAAGAATATACTCATTTAATAGTGAAAAATAACGTTTTTAAACTATAATTTCATTTAATTAAATTAAGTAATTTAAAATCACCTTCATTATCTAAAATTGAATATATCTTAATTTAAATATAATTTGGTTATATATAATCAAATTAAATATATTAAATTCATTTTTATATTGGATTTTTGTATAAGTTTATTTTTAGGCTTAAAAGCACATTTTTCTAAAAACTATTTTTAACTAAGTAATGTTTCTCAATTTTAATAAATTAAATAATATATAATGAATAGTTAGTATATTTAAATTTATTGATTTTATTTTGGATAAATTTAATTTATTTTTATCTCATGATTATTACTAATCATCTTGTTAATATATTACGATCTTTCTATTGAAACTATCATTTTCTAAAGCATGTTATTCCACACAATTTTCGGGTTTATCAATAAATTAAATATCTACTAATATTAATTTAATTTTTTAAAAATTATTCCATAGTTATAATCATAATTATTAATAAGTTTTAATAATGTTAAATTAATTTTTATCATAATGAATAATGAAAATTGTAAAAAATTAATTACAATAGTTATGGTTAAAATGAGTTTACAGAGGGGTTAAATGGAAAGATAATCTTATGCTTTCCTATAAAAAAATTATAAATACTATTGGATTCAAATACTTAAACATTATCCCATAAAAACATATAATATATTTGCATTACGATGAATTTTTCTTATGAATGAATTTATGATTTTGTATTCATTTGGGAATATTTGAAGTTCTTTTCTATAAGGCCCCCTCCCCAAAACCTAAAACAATAACTCCCCAACATCCTTATCTACTTTATATGGGTTATAACCTACCAAAAATTCAAAAATCTATGCTCTTAATAAGATATCCAAATGAGGTTTTGAGAAGAGAAGGTAATTTTCTTTACTAAGATCATTTTTTACTTATTATTTTAAAACATTATAAGTTTCAATAACACTTATTATATAATTAAACCTTAATTTACTATATAATTTTTTTCAATTTTTTATGGTGTAATACTAATTAATATACTCCTCCCTAAAATGGGAATCGATGACATCACTCGAGTGTGTGGTAGAATACCTCCTCAGGAACCTATGTATTTTTTCCATGAAAACCCACATGGATAAACATAATGGTTGAAATAAAGAATATATATGAAAATTATGACTTTATTTTAATTCTAAAAAATAATATACCATCCTATTCATTTAACTTTCACCCATTAAGGGAATGATATCATCGCTCTAGTGTACGTATGGACTACTGTCTCAACAAAGCGAGGTGATAAATTTTCCATGACTAAATTTTAAGAATGGTTGTAAATAAATGCTTAATAAATAAATATATTTTTATCATTATTATACTTATGTAAATGATGGTACTATATCAAATTTTTAAATAATCCAAACATTCACAATGATTAAATGCATGAGAAAATAAAGCTGTTAACAATCGAAACAATAGAAATAATGAAATATTATTAATGAATGTGTGATAAGATGTTATAAATAGATAATATATGTTATTATAAGGATGAATACCATTCAGTTATAAATTAACATAATATTTAAATCAATTATAAATTTAACACCATTAATTTTTATGTGTATTTATTATTTTTAATAATAATAATTCTTTGATGTTTTCCATTTCACGATACGACACGTTATGCTTTCCATATACACAACACCAAGTTATGCTTTCATTATACATAACACTATGTTTAGATTTAGTCACATAAAATATCATTTTTAGATATTGTTACAATAAACACAGACCCCATATTTAATTATACACAACCCTGATCATAGCTTGCATTTCATGCAACACTATGTTTAAATAAAATGTGAAATATTATTATAATATTATAGTTATCAAATTTCCATTGCAAAGAAATTTATTAAAAGAATTACACAAATTATAAAAATATGGTTTATGAGTTTTGAAAAAATTAGTTCATTGGAAACCAATTATTTACAAATGAATGAAAGAACTATTTTAAAATAAATACTTTTTTTTGGAAAACCTAATTTTCTATGCAAAACATGTTCCATCTCAATAAATTAAAAAACCACATTTGTTGAATTATTTTAAATATATATATATATATATATTATATTCAATTAAATATTTAACCTTCATGGGATGTGTATTCTTGGAAATTGATAAGAATAAATTTGATTTTACCATAGAGGACATATTTTTCTAAAGGAAGATTTTCCAGCTTTTATAGTGTACATTTATTAAAAATAATTTTTTAAATTTTTTTAATTTTATTTGGACAAAAAAATTGTTTTTTTAAATTATAATTTCAAATTTAAATTATGATTAATTTTAGGAATTTTTCTCATATGTTTCATTTTTTGCTGAATAGTGAAAAATATTGAATTTTAATTTAATCTTCATTTTTTTCACATTAATTTATATAGTTATATTTAATTTCAAATTAGTTTAAAAGTTTATTTAGCTAAAATTTAAATATATTAATCCATTTTATTTGATTTTAGTCAATTTTACATTGAAATTGGATAAAAAACATTACAATATTTTGAACATTTTCATTTTAAAAACTTATTGTCTCATCCCATCTATGAGATTAATTTTAAATTATTTTTTAACATTATATGAATTATATTTGGTAAAATGGATTCCATATATTGAATTAGTATAAATATAATTTTTTTCACGGTCAACATAGTGTTTGAACAATAATATAATTGAATGAAATATAAATTAATTAAAGCGATTAAGGTAAAAATGAGTTTACACAGTGGTTAAATTTAATCATAATGGTCAAAATGACTTAGTTATTTTCCCAAAACCAATTAAATTGAATTATTTACACTATAAAACCTATTATATAGAAAATATTTCTATTTTTTAGGCACCTTATATAAGGGAACCTCTTATATTTTATCTAATTTTTTAATTTATAAAAATTCCACTAATCATCAACTATAGGAGGGCGCTCACTCCCATCTTTCTTCACACCTATAAATCCATTTCTCTCATAAAAAACCAGAAAAAATATATTTATAACTTCCATATATACTTCCTAGAATAAAAATTTTTGGTTTAAATCTTTACAATGATGTCCTTTGGTGAAAACCAAAAGATATAAGTGGAGAAGATGTAAAATTCATCAATGAACACTTTTCAATTATTTATTCGTCAAACCCCTTCAATTATTTTTATATACATATCATATAATAACATTATTATATTAAATATACTTATATGTTTTAATTTTAATGGTACAACTTAAAAATTGAGATACTTTCAACAAATGGGATTCACATTCATCATTCATGTGTATGATTGACTACCTTGTCCAAAACTGGTGTCGTTTGTTCTTCCATTAATCTGTTAAATGTTTGTAATAATGAGGTATTTGAAGTTTATATATGATATAAATTATTTATAAGATATTATTAATTTTATTTAATTTTTTTATATCACAAAACTTCATTCCTTCCAATTTTATATAATATGATAATGTTATTCATGCCTTTGATGAACTACCGTCTCACGCAAGGATGCGGTTCATTCACATATTATACGTAATGTATTATAGATGAGTTCAATAATAATGTGTGATATATATGGCCTAATAATTATACTTTAATGAAAATTTATATATATATATACATATATATCATTTACATTTCCTTCATTCAATACAATAAGAAAATTGAGAAAGTGTTCATGCATATGTATAACATATTATTTCCATGGAAGATGTATTTCATTTACAATTTAAATATATTATAATTAATTATAATTTATAATATAATGAATATATAGGATATTAATATCAGTTTTTACTTTATTTCAATTATTAAATAATAATATAAGGTTGTTTACCTTGAATAAAAAATAAAAATATGTCTGAAAAAAAGTGGTTATTAACTAAAACATAACATTAATATATGATTATAAATAAATGGGTAATATGAAGTCATAAATAAATCATCAATGGTATTATATATTTTAATATGGGTTTATATATTTTTATAAGGAAATTATATTTATTATATAAGAGTTTTGAATTTGTACAATATAAGTCAAGATTTAAGCTAAGGGATTTCTCCCTCCCTTTCTACTTTTGTGAGGAACATGCTATATTCAACACCAATTTCATCTACATGGTGTTTATAATTCCAATGATTTTATTTTATGATGATTCATCTAAATATTATTTGTATTTACATATCCCTATCATGACCTCCCTTTCCTTGTGATTACAATTCAAATGTTACCAAATTAGAAGGGTTTTTTTATCAATTTTCCTTCTTTGAGACACATGTTATGTTATGCAACTATGTTACTTTATAATTTATATATACTAACCATTTGAAATGATATATCATTAATATCTTAGTCTTCATTTTATTTTGGTATTCGTTAAATTTTTATCCCATGTGGATTATGATTCAATTTTTTTGCAAAGAAGTAATAGTTTATTGCTACAATGTCATTTTTATCAAGATAGTTTATAATAATGATTCCATTAATGAAATATTTTGATTCATATCTAATTATTTCTCGTGAATTTTATACTTATATATATTCATGATATATTTATTAAGTGGTATAATTTTGAAACTCTTCTGTAGTTAATATAATTAATAAAATGTTTTTCCAAAAAATTGACTTAATCTCATTCTCCAGTCGGAAACCTGTTTTCCTGATAAGTCGTGTTTTGTAAAAATGTATGAAAAATAATTTATTAGTATATTAAAATTATTAAAACTCATTTTTACCAATGTTTAATTTTTTTTAAAAGTAATTGTAATGGAATCACCGTGTTTTTTTTAAAATAGTACAGGTTTGGTATTTACATAAAATGTGAACGAAATCATCATTTTAACATGTTCAACATGAATTGAATTATCCATTTCTAGGAATGATCATTTATTTGAAGCTTACATAATTTTTTTTTCAATGATATATTCAAATAAACATATTTTTTTTTAAAATTCAATATTCCAATACCTGTTTTTAAAGATATATTCAATAAAAATAGTTTTCAAAAAGTTTTGAAACATACATTATATGTTTACAATGATAACTATAAGAAAAAAGGATTTCAAAATGTTTTAGAGCTTAATTTATATTTCATCAAATTTATTTTCAAGGAAATATTTTTTAAAAATTCATTCGTAACTCATTTATAAATATTCAAATTTATTATCATGGGAAAAGGTTTTCAAACTGTTTTGATGCATCCATTGTATTTTTTCAAGGATATTTTCAATGAAAAAAGATTTGAAAATGATTCACGATGTTAAAATAATTTTTCAATATATAATATTAATTTTCACCAAGAAATGTTTTAAATTATTTTTAAAGGTAACATAATATGTTTCAAAGTCATTCTCCAATAAAAGGATTTTGGAAATGTTTTATTGCTTGAAAAATTATTTTCAATGGAATGTTTTTTACATAAGAAATGGAACAAGTGATATTTTAAAATCCACCTACATAAAATATAAAATCCCATGATATATATTATTATTTATATGGGATAAGTTCTAAATACACCATTATTATTATTTCATTGAATGGTTTATGTTGAGGATGCAAATTTTTCTATGAAACCCGCTTCATTTCACCAGTTATTCTATAATGAAATGATTATAAAACCTATCTCTTTTTCATAGGTTATGACATGATGAAAATTTTATGATACACATTTAATTTAATGATTTATGATATGATTTTTATGAAACCTATATATTTTTATGGATTATGATATGATTATTGTTTTATTATATTGTTGCACATGTATGTATGATAACATTATGTGATTGGAGGGATGCATATATCCCTTCAATATATTTGGTAATTATTTTTATCCAATGAGATGGAAAATTTTGGAATTGGGTGTGAAAAAGTTTTAGTAAGGTACTTTTTCCAATAAGATGATCATGGGAGTGAATACAAACCTCTAATATTGTATAGGGAGTGAACATTGACTTCTCAGATTGTATTGGGAGTGAACCTCGACTACTAAGATAGTTTGGGGAGTAGACCAATTACACAAATATAACATTCATAGTGATCCTTGACTACCCCATAAATCATTTTACACACACATATATATATATATTAAAAAATTCCATTTTTTATACCTATGATAAGATCATTATGATTATTCTCATTTATTATATTATAATTCAGTTATTAGGATATTCTAATTTTTATGTTATGACTCATGTATATGATCTTTTATATATTGGGTATGATCTTTAAATTTTATGTGCATCTACTCATGCCCTTATGTTCATGTTATGCTTACAAACCACCTACTATTTACCCATATTAAACATTAAATCTCACCCATTATTATGTTTCCTTTCCCCAGGTTATGATGATAGGTTTAATATATGTGTATTAGATGGAAATATATTTTTCTCTAACATTGAATATCTTTCACTAGATTAGATAATTGTGATCCATGTTTCAAATTTCTATAAAAAAATTATGTTTCCCACGACGGTGTTTTTGTAATTTAATGAATATTCATATAAAAATATTCAATATCCTTTCATTATATGCCCTGATATTTTATAGTTAATGATCAAATGAATGTTTTAGTTATCCTTTAGAATCTAGTATAAAAAACATTAACTAATATCCATAGTCATATTTCTAAATATACATCTAGGGATGTCACTTAGGGTAATTATAAGGATGAGTGAAAGAATAGGAAAATATCCATGAATTTTTGTAAAGTATAGATAGAATG
Source organism: Viscum album (assembly GCA_963277665.1). NCBI lineage: Eukaryota > Viridiplantae > Streptophyta > Magnoliopsida > Santalales > Viscaceae > Viscum > Viscum album. Next base: position 1,519,423,177 of record OY728164.1, on the reverse strand, counting down.
TTTTACAATTAATGAATCCATGTATTGATAATAAATGTTGATGTGGATTTAGAAGAGATGTACATATGGGTATTAAACAAAAAAATATCCTGTTGAACTGGAATCGACCAGGAACTGGTTCACAACAATAGCCCTTACTGCACACCTAGATTGAAACACCCTAGGGGTATTCATTACAAATTCCAAAAATCATTAAGAATAATCATGAAGGATTTAAATAGATGATGATTATGAATTACCTAGGATAAACCTAATGTGATATAAATTTAAATGAAGTTAGCATAGTTTAGACATCCGATAAGTGATTTTTCATGATTATACAGTTTTTCTTTATGATAATTGTCTATCAAACTATATTTTTATGTTTTTATCAAGGGAGTGATCCAAAATGAACAAGGGTAACACTGAATGTGATAGAGACTTTGATGATGAAATGTTAAATGGGATGATCACTGGAGTAACATATGTTATGATTATGCCAAATCCATTTTCATATAATATTATTGACAATGTGTACCTTAACCAACTCACAAAATTATCGAATAAGATAATTAAAGAGTACACAGAGGGTTTGGGTGATGTTAACCAAGAAATAAATAAGATTACATTTAATATATGAATAGAATACGGGACAAACCTCACAATTGAACATATCAATGGTTTAGAAAGATCTTTTGATTATAGAAAAGAAGGACCTAAATAAAGTAACTTCAAAGATAAAAAGTTATGTTATCTTAATGAAATGGATGAGAATAATGGTCTACTAAGGTATCAGTGACTGTTGAATTCCTTAAATGTGGAATGTATGGGATTATGAAAAATGATGTCCTATGTGAAAATATCAAGAAGAAAATATAAATAGTTTTGTGAGTAATAGTTATGTTACTAACGATAAAGATACAATTAACAGATAATAAGAGATATTTTGTAATATAAAAAAAATGTGGAATCCTAGATAGTGGACTAAAGATTTGGTGGAATAGTCTATGTGTTATTGTATTAGGATATAATAATTATGTTTTATTAAATATATAAGGAATTTTCAATATATGTTTTTGTTAAGGATTCAAAATCATGTGATAATTAATATGAAAATTTAGATAATGGAAATGTTATATTTTATGAGAAACACATGTATAAGGGTATATAACCCTTAATATATTTCTGATGTAGAGGTAATATTTATGGGATGATAAGATGATTGATTTGGATAATGTTTATTGGTTAGAATCAATGACCTCAGAACTGATAATAGATTTTCTAAAAAATAAATTTATGTAATCATCCATGGTGCTTAAAACATAATTTTTTCTATGTATTATAATTCTAAAATCTATGGTTTTTTCAAGGGACGAAGGATCATTTATGTTTCCAATATAGTTGTATAATAATTATGGTTATCACCATGTTTCAAGATAATACATGATGAAATTATTCTCAATTTTTTATATGAAAATTAAGATCTACTTTATGATTTATGGGGGACTAATTTTATGTTTATTTATGTGATATTATTTATAATTTCATAGATATTAATATTTTGTAAGGGTTATATGATTAACCGTCAATAAAATTGTTAAATTTTAACTATGAATGAAGATTTAGGGAATAATGTACTACTTAAACTTATGATGATTTTTGAATATTGGGTACCCTTTAAAAACCATGATGATATGATGATGACTTAATATTGGAGGAATAAATTATCATTATACTTATGAATGTTTTGTTTCATTTTTGAGACATAAAAATTTCACCTTAATTTTTTGGAGTAAGATATGAATTGTAAATTGATCAAGGAACAACCAAAGGGTGAGATTGTGCATATGAAATATAATGAAATCAAGTAAGTATTTATTAATAGTAAATTTCTACAAATTTAGGAAAATTATATTGAAAAACAATTTTTTCCTATTGTCATTATTTTTGATAATAACAAAATCCTTTTCAATCCTCATTGGTTAATGGATTTTTCATCAATAAATTTCTCCTGACCATTTTTCTATCACTCTTCATCTGTATTTGAGTGTTAGTTTCCTCTTCCATGTCCTTGTTTTCACTTCCCAATTATGTTAACCTTTGTGAAATCACAGTTATGAGTTAATATGGGTAATTTTATTGTTTATGTATTTCCATTTTAAATGAATCATTGATGTTCATTTTAAAGATTTTGGTTTCAATGAAAGGAACACCCATGTATTAAAATATTTATAGACCTTATGAATTTCATGTGATAAATTTAATTTATGTGGGGTAGAATGTAACTCCACTAGTTTTTATTAATTAATTTTTTCTACATCAGTAATTTTTTTTGATGTATTGCATTGCAAGATAAAACTAGTTAAGCTTCATTTATATGAAACAACATGTTTAGATTTTACTTACCAAACACTAGGTTTAACTAGTTTTATATGAAATACCATAATTATATTTTCTTACATGTAACACTGAGAAAAAGAAAACATTACATGCAACACTAATCTTAGCTTGTGATATACACAATAAATAGATTTAAGGAAATTTCATGTATTATTAAAATATTATATTTATTAACTAGCAGTTTGACAGATGGTAAAGACAAGGAAAAAATAAATAATGAAAATGTGGTGTATTATTGTTTATTAAATGAATTATTTGGTAACCAATTAATTATAAATTGATGTATGAACCATTTGGAAATAAAAAATGTATTTTTTTTCTGATAACATATTTTTCTATAAAGAAACATGTTTTATCTCAATATATTAAAAATATATATTTTATTATTAAATTTAAAGAAATATTTTAATTATATATTCTATAAATTATTTTACAGTCTTCCCTTGTGTTTTTTATACATGAGATAAGAATAAAATTAATTTTACACATAAGAAGGAATATTTATCTAAAGATTGTTTTTTAGCCTTTTAATGGCGATCTTATTATAAAACTAAATTTTTACACAATAATAAATTATATTTTAAAAAATAAACTATATTTTTGAAAAATTTAATTTCAAATTTATATTAGGATGATTATTTTTTTTATTTTTATGAGTGGTTTTATTTTTTGATGAATAATGAAAAATAATAAATTTCATTTGAAAACCGCCTTTTTGTCTAATTTATTTATGCTGAGAAATTGTATTTTAATTTGAATTAGAAGTGTAATTTGGTAAATTTTACATATATTAACACAATTTAGGTCATTTTAATCAATTTGACATTGAAATTAGATAAAAATCATTTCAAATTTTAAACATTCTCACATTTAAAATATTTACTTGCTACCTATCTGTGTGATTAATTTAAAATTAATTTCATCCACTTATATGAATTTAATTTGGAAAAAATAAATTCTATATTTTTAGTCTGAATAATTTGTAATTTATGGTAATTTAATATCATTTATTGAATAAATATTATTTAAAACAATTTAAATTAGTTAAAAAAAATTATGTTAAAAATGTGTTTAGTTATTGGTTAGACATTAATCTTAAGGGTCCAAATGACCCATATACTTTTCCAAAACCCATTTTCTTGACATATTATGAAAAATTACCTATTCTATAAACAATTATTCATTTTTTGAAGAACATTATGTATGGTATATCATCCAATATAGTTTACCTTTTTGAATTTACAGAAAAAGTACTCCAACTCCTCTACAAAAGGGCACACACTCTCCCCCTTCTTTACACCTCTCAATACATTGGGTTCATAAAAATCCTACAAATATATCTTACCAACTTCCATACCTATATCCTATATTCCTAAAATTTTCATTAAAACCAACCATTTATATTCTTTTGCATAATTAAAAAAGAGATACATGAATAAGAGGTAACATTCATCAAAAAATGTTTCTCTTTTACTTTACCCTAAAACCCCTTCAATTACTTTAATATCATTATTATATAAAATAATAAGTATCTTAAACATAATATGTTTTTATATGTGAAGTTTATATCTTATAATTTCACACAATTCCATCAAATTGGATATAAAAGCATCATTTGTGTGTACTACAGACCACCATCTCACAAACATATATAATTCATTCATCCATAAAAAACATTCATGGCTATAAATAATGATGGATTAATAATAAATATAGGATATATATTATTTTACTGATGTTATTATTATTTAATAATTATTATATAAACCCCACATTCATGCTATCAATGTTGATAGAATATGATAATGTTGTTCATATGTACAGTGGACTACATTCTCACAAAACGATGTTATTCATTCCGGTTTTATCTAAAATTTATTTATGATGAGTCTAATAGTTATATGATATATATGTATATATGAAAAAATAATTATAAAATAATTATTATATATACATATATAAATATATATATATATATACATATATATATACACGTATATTTTATTTACATTTCTATATTTCAATATTACTAGAAAATGGAAACAACATTCAAGAGTACGTACGACTTACCATCTCAATGAACATTGTATTTAATTTCCTATTTATATCATTTGGAGATTAATATAAATACATATGTAATGAATATATGTGAAATTAATATCATTTATTGAAATTTTCAAATTATTAAATCATAATCTATGTAAGAGGACCTAGAATAAAAATTTAAAGCATGTAAGAAAAATGAAGCAACTATTACCTAAAACATAACAATATCATGAAATTTTAAATAAATGGGTAATATAAAGTCCTATATAAATCATATATATTATTATATTTTTGAATATTGTTTCATAATTTTTTTATAATAAGAATATATTTTTTATACAATATGTTGTAATGATTACAAAGAATGCCAAGACATATGGTAAGGTATTCTCATCAAACATTTTACTTCAGTGAGAAATGTGCTATATTCACCACCTATTTTTCCATTTTTGTGTATATAAATCACATGATTCATTTAAATGATTATTAAATTAAAATTTATTTGTATTTATATATCTTTATTATTATATCTCTTTCACGGTGTTTATTATTCACACTATATCAAATTAGTAAGGGAATCTTGTCTCCATTTTCCTTCTTGGAGACACATGTTATGTTATCCACAGTTAATCATTAATGAGGTGTTTATACATACCCTTTTATATGATAGATAATGAAAATAATTATTTTTATTATAATTTAATATAAATTTAATGTTATTCTTTCAATCGGATTATGAATCAATGTTATAAAAGTGGTAAGAGTTTATTGTAATAATCTCATCGTTTATCAGGATTTTTTATGATTGATATTTCATTAATGGAAAGTTTCTATCCATATCCCAAGAATTATATATAATTTTATTATCATAATTTTATTTATGATATCTTTATGTAATGTTACCCATTTCCCATATTTAGTAATTAAGCTAATTATGTAAATTTTGTAATAAAAGACAATGTTACTTCCTTCTTTAATCAGAATTTTTTTTTCATGTAAGACAATATTTTCTAAAAAGGTTTTTAAAATTAAATTATTACACTATAATTAGTTATTAAATATATTTTTACCAATTTTTAACTATTTATAAATTTTTTTGTATGATATTTTAATTTTTTTCGAAACAATTTCCATTTAGATTTTAGTTAAAATGTGAATGGAATATTCATTTTAACATGTCTCACATGAACAAAATTTTATACAGCTAATATCAATCACTACTTTAATGATTCCTTGATAAATTTTAAAAAAATACATTATTTTTTCTAGATTACATTATAAATTATCAAGGATATTTTCTTGGAAAATTTCAACTGTCATTTATATCATTTTAATGTTATTTTCATAGAAAAGGGTGTGAAAGTGTTTTCATTATTCATTTATAAAACATTAAATTCATTTTCCATAATAGGGTTCCAAATTGTTTTTAATCATAATTTATATGTTTTAAATTTTATTTTATAAGAAATAGTTTTTCACAATGTTTTCAAGGTTATTTTGACAGAAAAAATCTTTCAAAATGTTTAATGATTTAAAAAATATTTTTCAAAGAATATGGAATGATTTCATTGGGATTTTTTTACATTTTTTTAAATATTTCATCATAAGATTAAAATTGGTTTTCATATAAATAGATTTTAAAAATATTATTTTTTTCTTTAAAAAATTTAATTTCAAAGAATGTTTATTTTCCTTCTGAAATTCTCCAAGTGATCTTCTAAAATCTTTCTCCACCTAAGATGAAATCCATTGATATGGATTATGATTTAATGGGGATATGATGGAAGGGAATCATTATTATTATTTCACTAATTGTATTATGTTTATGATGAAACCTTTTCAATGAAACCCACTTCCTTTCATGAGTTATTCATTGATGAAATGATTTTGAAACATGTATATTTTTCAACCATTATGATATGATAAAATGTTTATGATACCCATTTCATTTAATGGGTTATGAAATTATGACTATGAAACCCATCTATTTTTGTTGTTCATTATTTTATTATTGTTGTATTATCTTGTGAAAAACATTTGTATGATATCATTATGTGATGGGTGGGACCTATATATACATCCAATGTATTTGATTATGATTTATAAATCATGATAAAATCATGGTTGTCATATGGAGATATCATGTTCTATCAAGGTAATTTTTCTAATAAGACAGTATAGGGAGTGATCCTTGAAACATATTATGTTCTTGGGAGGTAACCATGATATATAAGATGGTCATGTATGGGAACCTTGACTATTAATATGGTTTTGATAGATAAACCATTCAAATAAGATATCCTTGGAAGTGGGCCTCAAATACTGTGGAAATCATATCATATATGTATGTGTTTTACAAAATTTAATGTCTTATAGAAATGTTATGATCATATTTGTTATTCAATTTTCTTTGTAACACCCCAAACTTCCACATTTCCTTTGAATAATACAGTTGCGTGTGTTGTAGGCAACTTCGAGTCCTAACACACACCACAACCAATCAAACTAGCCATCATGAATAATAATACCCTATTTTTTGAAATTTTATAAATTTTATCTTTAAAAATGGAATTCATTTTTGGATTCAGAATTTCGAAAGTAGCGTAGGGTTAAATTTTGGTATTTTTCTTAAAACATTCAATTTTTGATGAATAGTGAAAAAACATTGAGTTATAGTTTAAAAACGAATTTTTATTTAAATAATTATTTATATTATTTAAATTTAATTATGGTCAAAATAGATACATAATACCTATATAAGTTCAATGTAATTCATTAGAGTTAGTTCAAAATAAATTTAGATATATAAAAATTTCATTAAACTTTTCACCGCCTTTTACGCACCTCCTAGGAGAATTTAGAAATTTACATAAAACGTAATTTTACCGCTTCTGTGGGTGGAATTTCAAAAATCCGAGAGACACCGTTAATTTCAAGGATTAAAATGTGGTTCAATGAGATGAAAATAATTTTTGGTGAATAGTAACTTTTTACTTTTATTTACCACGGTTAAAAGTAAATAGGGTAATTAAGGGTAAAATGATATTAATATTACCCTAACACATGTCCTAATTCTATTGGACAAGTGGATCTCTACCAAAAAAAACCTTAGGAATAAAATATTATCATTTAGGTCCACTTGGATTAGATTAGGACATTTATTATTATTTAATTCAAAGAAGAGTTAAAAGAGTTAAAATCAAAGATTAATTACTAAAACATTTTTAATATAGGGATATACGTAAGATAAATTAAATTGTAAATATTAATTAGAAATATAAAAATATTTTCTAGATAATGGTATTTTATTTTTAATTTTTAGAAATTAAATAATTTAATTTATATATGAATCAATGGTGATGCAGTAATTACCTAATTAATGAAATATTAAAATAATTGATATTATAAATATCCAAATAAATGTAATTTGAGACTTGTTATGAATTAAAATAATTTCATTAGTTAATATGACATGTTAGTATTGATTTAATTATGTTTTTTTTGAAGTAATCACTATGTTATGATTTTCACAAAAAACAAATACCAAATAGTGTAAAATTGACATAAAAGTGTTTTTTTAAAAATATTATATTATTAATTGATATTCTATTCATAAAAATATAAGGCTTAGCCAAATGACTTATATATTGATAGTTGTTTCATTAATGGACCACTTGGTGGCCTCTTAGATGTATATATTATGTTTATTAACTATACAATATAAAAATACAAAGTGACATGGTAAATGTCATTCTAATTAATAAAGAGTTAAAACTAAAAGATATGGTTAATATAATGACACAAACCTATCTAAAACTTATTGGTTGAAAGGATTTAGACCCAACCCCACATTATTATTTGAATAATCCACTTTGGGGACATTAGAAGCTGAATATGAATTTATTATAAATTAATACTTTATGTTTTTCCAAAAGAGCCCCTCCCCCCCCTTATATAAAAACACCACTTATAACCAATTCTTCACACCTTAAAAGCCTTTTGGTTCGGCCAAAACTGCCCAAAATATTCTTTTAACTTCCCTAAAATCATCCTAGAGGCCTTACTTTGATCAGAAAGCCAACTTAAGGAAACCTTTTGATCAAATCAAAAAGAAGAACCCGAAGAAGAGGTAATGTTTTCACCATCCACTTTCAAGTTCCTTTATTCTTTAACTTCTTCTTTATTTGTTATTACCATTCTAAAATAATATCTCCATTATCTTATATATATTGTGATGTTATTTTAAATATGGTACAATCATATTTAGTATTATAAAAATCCTTTGAATGACATGTCACCATACGTGCGTATGTACGGCTTACCGTCTCCACGTCATGGTGTAATTGTTATTCAAAACATTATTATTTAAATGTGTATAATAATGATGTTTAATTAATGTAAATAAAAAATAACATGATTATGATTATGTATATATTATATTACATCCAATTATATATTATTTTAATATCAAAAGAATGATGTTTTCACTCGTGCGTACGTATGGACTACCGTCTCCACGAACACGATGAGTTTCATTCCCCATCGTATCCATTCGAGACTAATTCTCATTTTATGATTAAAATTAATGTTTAAGAACTTTATATCATTCTGGATAGTAATAAGATACAACCTATCCATAATAGACACAGCTTATGTAACAGAACATATAAAAGAAAACGAGTAAGTTAACAGCCGAAATGATGATAATACTATGATATTATTAACAAATAAATGTTAAAAGATCATATATGATATCATATTAATGTATATTATTCTTGTATAATTTAATAATAATAATTTCACTATTATACAAGTGGTTAATATACCCTCAACCAAGGACAAGTACAAGGTAAGGGTTTATTTCACAATCTCTTCATTATCCGAGGTTTTTTATACGTAATTATCTACTGGGACCTCTTTATCATCCACATCCATGATTCTTAAAAATGTGTTTCAAAACATTCTTAATTTTTTACAGAATATGGGTTAAAGTCATTTATACCCTTTTTTGAATTTTATAAGATATTTATAAAGGAATCTTTCTGTCATTTTCCAAATAGGGTCCTTTTTACCCTTTTCGACAGAATTAAGGTAAGAACGTCTTTTTTAACTTATACGGAAGGTGCGACTATTTTACGCCGTTATAAAATCTTCAAATCTTCCCTTAAAAGATTATAAGAATATTTTCAACGTAAAAGTTTTATTTTATAATTATGTGACTTTTGAATGATTTCAAAAAAGAGATATTTCTCTCAAATAGTTTTGATTCAATCTATGTCAAAATCCTTTGATGGATTTTAATCATATTTGAAGTTTATTTATTATGATACAAGACATCCATATTGTATTTAAGGTTTTCTAATATGTTTGACTGTGGTTGTGTTATTTTTATACCATTCATGGTTTATGGAGAACATATTGACATTTATTATGCTAGTTTTAATATGAATGTTTATGTTATGTTTAAACATGTTCATATGAGGAATGCATTAGAATTAATAAGTGACGGGTGGAGCCCGCTATAGCTCCTCGATGCATCGGTAGGACTCATGAGACAAACTAGTGTCTTGGTAAGAAGCCTTGAAAAAATCTTATTTGTTGTCTAGGAACGAGGCCTTGGCAACGTGGTTATGATAGTCTGGTATTATGTATTCTATCAATATGAAAGTGGTTATCGATATTGCATGTGATTATTCGACTAGTAGAATATCCATGTGAATAATTAAATCGCATTATTTCATTTTATTTTTTCCATATTATGCTGAATTTCAAGTTTAAAAGGATTTTGTTTTAGTTACACATTTCCTTAAATGTTTACGCTTATTTATGAATGTTTCCGCTATATTGTTTTCCTTACTGAGCATCTGAGATCACCCCTTTCAATGTTTTATTTTTCCTAGAATGTGAAGAAGTAATTTATGAGTGAACTACATGAATAGTATGAGGGGATATAAAGACAATATGTTGTTGTAGTTTTATTTACATAATTATGTAATCTACGACTTATAAATATATCTAGTGTTTCCAAGACTGCTAAACTAATTGATCTTTTGAGACTTGATCTTTTATGATCATGCCAATGTTATGTAATAATGCACCGACTATGGGTAACTGGGGTCAGAGAGTTACAGTTCGTATCAAAGGAAGTTTAGTAAAAACCTTGGAAGATAGATTTAGATAAACTCTGATTAGAGCACATAACCCTAAGATAAACCTTGAGGATTAGTATAGACGGACATCCTAGAATTTTGGTATTGTAGAGATTTTGTGAGTTTTCCTAGAAATACATCCCTTTCTAGATACGAGAAGGTAGAGGCGGATCTGGAACAGATGTACCTAGTGGTAAAACCCAAAAACACTACTTTAAGCTAGACTCGAACGGGAACTGCTGCACGAAAATGGGCCTTGCTGCACTCTCGGTTACGACACTCCTGGGGGATATGCTTAGGATAATTCTCCTTTTCATTACAAACCATTATGAAGGGTTTATGAGTATATACTTCCTCAAAGAAAACATTTTTTATGATTATGGATTATATCCATAAATAGTTCAATTTATGTTAAGTGTTTTACTAGTATGGAATTATTTATTTTTATTCAAAAACTGATCTAGTTTATACCATTGTTTAGAAATGGCGCCTAGTGGAAGAAATGGAAACTGTATCAATGCACACACTCTATGTAGGGATTTACCTCCTTCTCAAGATAATTATAGTGGAGCTGGTGATGCAACTGGTGCTGATCAGCTAATAACCATACTGGGAAAACTCACTCAGGTTATGAATAATAACCTTACCCGTATGGAGAACCCTGATCCACATCATGGAGGATCAATGTTATATCGCTTCATGAGGCAACAACCACCAAAATTCAATGGGATTACAAATCCATTGGTAGCTGAGTAATGGATACGTTCCTGAGAAAAAATATTTCAGGCTTTGGGGAGTATTGAAAGGGACAAAGTTATCATTAAAGATTATCGCCTCACAAGAGATGCTGATCAATGGTGGTAATAGATACAAAACACAAAGTAATATGATGAAGTATCAAATATGGAATGGAGAGAGTTCAAAGATATTTTCATAGAAAAATACTTTCCTCGTGACCATCGAGAATATATGGATAGTCAATTTCTGAGTCTGAGACAAAAGGAGGATGATAATGTCGCAACGGATGAGACTAACATTTCAAGGATAGAAAGATATGCTAGAGATTATATACCTAACCCAAGAAGTATGATTAATCATTTCTTTGATGGTTTAAAACCATTTCTTCGTCGAGCATTAGTGTCACAATCCTTCTCGTCGTAAGAAGATATTGTCTCATGTGCTATCAAGACAGAAAAAGAATTCTCTAAGTCTTATGACTTTAAAGAAAATCAAGAGAATAAGTGATCCGATGATCACTCTTGGAATGGAAATAAGGGGAATAAGAGAACAGTTTAATATCCATCCTGTAGTAAATGTGGGAAGAAACACCCTAGTACTTGCTTGAAGGGAATGGGAGTCTGTTACATGTGTGGTGAAAAATGCCACCAAGCTCATTATCGAAAGGTGAAGAAAGAAGCTACCAATGTACACTGTTACAACTGCAGAGAGATGGGACATTATGAAAATGAATGTCCTAAGCGTCAGGGGAACTTACCCCAGTAAAGGCCAAGGGAATGGGGCCAAGCTTATTCTATCACTACTGCTGAGGTAGAAGCTCTGAAAGATGCAGTTGCAGGTAATTTAATGGTTTCCCCAAGTTTAGAAAATGCATTATTTGATTCTGGATCATCACATTATTTCATAACTCGCTAGTTTTCTATGAAAATTAGATATTTACAATTTGATTTAACAAGGGAGTTTTCAGTTAAAACTTCTAAGGGAAGTATCATTGCAAAAATGTTTTGTGAATCAGTCCCCATTAGAGCACATAAATGTTCTTTATCTGCTGATCTCATCATCATACCTATGATTGAGTTTGATATAATCCTCAGTATGGATTGGCTTTCAGACCATGATGTGAAGATTTATTTTAAGAATAATGAGGTTACGATTTTTGATGATGATGATAAAGAACACCATATCTTTAGAGAATAATCATCACCACCTAATTCTTATCTAGATCCACCCCCAGTAGCTCAACTAAATTCAATTATTGGGGAGGAAGAGAATGAAATGATTGTGGGTGAGGAAAGGAATGTTCAAATAGATGAAGTACCTATTGTGAAATAATATGTAAATGTTTTTCCAGACGATTTACCTGGACGTCATCCAGAACAAGAAGTAAAATTTTCCATTTATTTAATTCCTGGATCAAGGCCTATATTGAAGACCCCTTATAGAATGGACACAGTGGAATTATTTGAATTAAAGAAACAACTAGAGGAATTGATTAATAAGGGATTTATTCTCCCTAGTGTTTATCCATGGGGAGCCCTTGTTTTTTTTGTTAAAAAGAAAGATGGATCTATGATGTTATGTATCGACTAGGGGGAGATCAATGCTATAATAGTAAAGAACAAGTATCCCCTACCTCACATTGATGATTTATATGAAAAACTGCACAGAGCTCAATAATTTTCAAATATTGACCTTCGATCTGGATACCATCAGTTGTGTGTGAAGAAGGAAGACATTCCGAAGACAACATTTCAAACCAGGTACGGGCATTAAGAGTTTACAGTAATGCCTTTTGGATTGACTAATGCACCCTCTGTATTCATGGATCTAATGAATAGAGTTTTCAATGAATATCTCAATTATTTTGTGGTGGAATTTATTGGTGATATCTTGGTATACTCCAAAATCTACAAAGATCATGAAAATAACTTGTGCATTATATTTAAGACTCTGAGAAGACATGAATTATTTGGGAAGTTTAGAAAATGTGAATTATGGCTTCAGAAGATTTCATTTCATAGCCATTTTGTCTCTAAGGATGGAATCACTGTTGATCCGTCTAAGAAAAGAGCATTCCAAGAATGGATAGAATGAATGAGAATAACTGAGGTACACAATTTTATTGGTTTAAAAGGTTTTTATCAATGTTTCGTCCAGAATTTTTTCCGGTTGGCAAAACCATTAACAAAGCTCACACGTAAAGGGGTTAAATTTGTTTGGAAAAAAGAGTGTGATGAATGTTTGGAATAACTGAAGAGAAGATTAGTCAATTCTCTTATATTGACTTTACCATCGGGGAATGACTGGTTCGTTATTTATAGTGATGCATCGAATAAAGGACTTGGTTGTGTCCTTATGCAGAATGATAGGGTTATTTCCTATGAATAACGACAACTAAAAATTCATGATCAAAACTTTCCTACTCATGATCTCGAGTTAGCAACTATGATATTTTTTTTAAGATATGGAGACACTACCTCTATAGTGAAAAATGTTAGATTTGTACTGATCACAAGAGTTTGAAGTATATTTTATCACAAAAAGAACTCAACATGAGGCAAAGTAGATGGCTATAATTACTCAAGGATTATGATTTCACGATACACTACCACCTGGGGAAGGAAAATAAGGTGGCGATGCTTTGAGAAGAAAAGATCATGGAGTTTTGATCAATATGAGAATTGAAAAGGATCCAATTTTAATTGATCTAGTGAAGATGGACATGGGAATAACCATGGAAGGTGAATCATCAATGCTTTTTCAAATGGTTTCCAAACCATATTTACTAGAAACAATTAAGAGTTATCAGACCGATGATGAAGAATTTCAAAAGAAGATTAAAGTTGTGAATGATGGGATATTGAGATACATTGTGTATGAAGAAGGAATTTTTAACTTTGGGAAGAGACATTGTGTTCTCGATATACCTGGTCTAAAAAGGGAATTGTTAGATGATGCTCATAGCTCAAATTTCTCTATACACCCTGGGAGCACCAAAATGTATAGTGATTTGAAGGAACATTTTTGGTGGGAAAACATGAAGAGGGAGATTGCTGAATTTGTGTCAAGATGTATGGCTTGTCAACAAGTTAAATCTAGAAGGCAATATCCTGGAGGAGTCATGAAACCTCTTCCCTTACCGCAGTGGAAATGGTATAATATCATGATGGAATTTGTCATGGGACTACCAAAGACTCATAGATGGAATGATGCAATATGGGTTATTGTTGATCATCTTACCAAGTCAGCACATTTTCATTATATAAGAGAAGATCTACCACTGGAACGTCTAGAAAGACTATATATTAATGAAGTTGCGAGACTTCATGGAGTACCCCTATCGATTTTTTCTGATCGTGATCCCCGTTTTATTTCAAGATTATAGAAGAGTCTTTAGAAGGACTTGGATACTAAACTTCGTTTGAGCACTGCCTACCACCCTCAAATAGATGGATAATCAAAATGGACTATTCAAACATTAGAAGACATGTTGAGATCATGCTCGCTTGACTTTCAGGGCATGTGGGATCAATATTTACCTCTGCTGGAATTTTCCTATAACAATAGCTTCCATTCAAGTATTCAGATGACACCATATAAAGCGTTATACAGAAAGAGATGTCGCACACCAACCTGTTGGGATGATGTTGGAAAAAAAACATATAGGCCCTGCAATGGTGGAGGAAACAATGGAAAAGGTAAAGGTAATCCAAAACCACATCAAAGAAGCTCAAAGTAGGCAGAAGTGCTATGCAGATAACTGAAGGAAGGATTTGGAATTTCAGGTAGGAGATCATGTTTTTTTGAAGGTATCTCCATGGATGGGAGTTATATATTTCGGTAAGAAGGGTAAACTGAGTCCCATGTACATCGAACCCTTCGAAATTCTAGAACGAATTGGGGAAGTAGCATATCATTTGGCAATGCCGCCAAATCTCTCCAGAGTTCACGATGTGTTCCACATATCACTATTGAGATAATACATGCCCGAAACAACGCAGGTACTCACCTATGATGAATTAGAACTGGAACCTGACCTGTCTTATTGTGAAGAGCCCATCAGGATTCTTGATACCAGAGAACAGGTGTTGAGAAACCAGATGACTCGTCTGGTAAAAATTATATGGAGAAACCATAAGATGGAAGAGGCAATGTGGGAACCTGAGGAACGTATGATGAAGAACCACCCAATACTTTTCATGTTGTAGTATTATATAAATTTTGAGGATGAAATTATTTGATGGAGGGGATAATGTAACACCCCAAACATCCACAGTACGATTCTCTTTGAATAATATAGTAGCGTGGGTTGTACGCAACTTCGAGTACTAACACACACCACAACCAATCAAACCAGCCATTATGAATAGTAATACAGACTTTTTTAGATTTTATTAATTTTATCTTCCAAATGGACTTCATTTTTGGATTCGTAATATTGATATTATCCTAGGGTGAAATTTTGGTAATTTTTTAAAAATTTCAATTTTGATGAATAGTGAAAAAACACTGAGTTATAGTTTAAAACCGAATTTTTATTTAAATAATTATTTATTTTATTTAAATTTCATTATGTTCAAAATATATACATAATACATATATAATTTAATTTTAATTAATTATTTTAGTTTAGAATAATTTTAGATATATAAAAATTTTATTGAACTTTTCACCGTCTTTTACCCACCTCCTAAGAGAATTTAGAAATTCACATAAAACCTAATTTTACCGCTTTTGTGAGTGGAATATCAAATATCTGAGAGACAAGGTTAATATCAAGGAGTAATATTGTGGATTAATGAGATGAAAATAATTGTTGTTGAATAGTAACCTTTTACTTTTATTTACCACAGTTAAAAGTAAAAAAGGGCAATTAAGGGAAAAATGATATTAATATTACCATAACACATGTCCTAATTATATTGAAGAAATGTAGCTCGACCAAAAACAACCTTAGAAATAAAATATTATCATTTAGGTCAACTTGGATTAGATTAGGACATTTATTATTATTTAATTCAAAGAAGAGTTAAAAGAGTTAAAATCAATGTTTAAATACTAAATGTTTTTTAATATAGGGTTATACATATGATAAATTAGATTGTAAATATTAATTATAAAGATAAAACTATTTCCTACATAATTTTATTTTATTTATAATTTTTAGACATTAAATAATTTAATTTATTTATGGCATAATGGTGATGCAGTAATTACCTATTTAATGAAATATTAAAATAATTTATATTATAAATATTCAAATAAATGTAATATTAGACTTTTTATGAATTAAAATAAATTTATAATTTAATAGTTCATGTTAGTAGTAATTTAATTATGTTTTTTAGAAGTAATCATGCTGTTATAATTTTCACAAAAATAAAATGCCAAATAGTATCAAAAATAACATAAAAGAGTTTTGAAAAAAAATATTATATTATTAAATGATCTTATATTCCTAAAAATATAAGGTTCGGCCAAAGGACTTATATTATGATAGGTGTATCATTATTGGACTACTTGGGGGTCTCTTGGATGAATATAGTATTTTGATTAAGTATATAATTTAAAAATACAAAGTGACATGGTAAATGTCAATCTAATTAACTAAGAGTTAAAACTAAAAGATAAGGTTAATATAATGACCCAACCTGTCTAAAATATATTGGTTGAAAGGATTTAGACCCATACCCACATTATACTTTGAATAATCCACTTTGGAGCCATTATAACCCAAATATTAATTTATTATAAATTAATACTTTATGTTTTTTCTAAAGACCCCCCCTTATAAAAGGACACCACTTCTAACCAATTATTCACACCTTCAAAACCTTTTGTTACGGCCAAAACCTGAAAAAATATTCTATAAACTTCCCTCAAATCAACCTAGAGGCCTTAGTTTGATCATAAAGCCATCTTAAAGAGCCCTTTTGATCAAATCAAAAGGAAGAACTCGAAGAAGAGGTAATGTTTTCAACACCCTCTTTCAAGTTCCTTTCTTCTTCAACTTCTCATTTATTTGTTATTCCCATGATAAAATAATAACTCCAGTATATTATATATACTGTGATGTTATTATAAATATGGTACCACCATATTCAGTATTCTATCTATCCTTTTAATGACTTGTCACCATACGTGCGTACGTATGTCTTACCATCTCCACGTCATGGTGTAATTGTTATTCAAAATATTATTATTTGGATGGGTATAATAATGATTTGTAATTAATTTAATAATAAATATTACATTATAATGATTATGTATATATGATATACCATCCAATTATATATTATTTTAATATCGAAAGAATGATATTGTCTCTCATGCGTACGTACGGATTACCGTCTCCACAAACGTGATGAGATTCATTCCCCATTGTATCCATTCGAGACTAATTCTCATTTGATGATTAAAATTAATTTTTGTAAACTTTATATAATTATGGATATGAATAAGATACATAATATCCATAAAAAACACGGCTTATGTAACAAAATATATACAAGAAAACAAGTATGTTAACACCCAAAACGATGATAATACTAAGACATTATTAACAAATCAATGCTAAAAGATCATATATGATATCATATTAATGTAAATGATTCTTGTATAATTTAATAACAATAATTACACCATTATACAAGAGGTTAATCTACCCTTAACCAAGTACAAGTACAAGGTAATGGTTT
Source organism: Viscum album (assembly GCA_963277665.1). Lineage (NCBI taxonomy): Eukaryota > Viridiplantae > Streptophyta > Magnoliopsida > Santalales > Viscaceae > Viscum > Viscum album. Next base: position 1,519,405,167 of record OY728164.1, on the reverse strand, counting down.
ATTTCACAATCTCTTCATTATCCGAGGTTGTTTATACGTAATTATCTACTGGGACCTCTTTATCATCCACATCCATGTTTCTTAAAAATGTATTTCAAAACATTAAAAATATTTTTCAGAATACGGGTTAAATTCATTTATACCATTTTTGACTTTTTATAATATTTTTATAAAGTAATCTTTCCATCGTTTTCAAAACAAGGTCCTTTTTATCTTTTTCGACAGAATTTAGGTAAGAATGTCCTTTTTAACTTATACAGTGGGTACAGCTATTTTACACCATTATAAAATCTTAGAATCATCCCATACAAGTATATAAAAATACTGTAAATGTAAATGTTTTATTTTATAATTATGTTACTTCTAAAAGATAAAAAAAGAGATATTTCTCTCAAATAGTTTTGATTTCATCTATGTCAACATCCATTGATGGATTTTAAGTTTATATGAAGTTTATTTATTATGATAAAAAACTTCCATATTATATTGAAGGTTTTATGATATGTTTGACAATGGATGTGTTATTTTTATACCATTCATTCTTTATGGAGAATGTATTGACATTTCGTATACTAGTTTTAATACAAATATTTATGTTATGTTTAAACCTGTTCATATGAGGAATGAATTGGACTTAATAATTGACTGGTGGAGCCCGCTATAGATCCTCAATGCATCAGTAGGTCTCATGAGGAAAACTAGTGTCTTGGAACGAGGCCTTGAAAAAATCTTATTTGTAGTCTTGGCACGATGCCTTGGCTGTGTGGTTATGATAGTCTGTCATTATGCATTCCAACATTATAAAAGTGGTTATTGATATTGCATGTGATTATTCGACTAGTAGAATTTCTATGTGAATAACCAAATGCAATTATTTCATTTTATTTTTTCCATATTATGATGAAGTTAATGTTTAAAAGTATTTTGTTTTAGTTATACATTGCCTTAAATGTTTATACTTATTTATGAATGATTCTTCTATATTGTTATCCTTACAGAGCATCTGAGCTCACCCCTTTCAATGTTTTCTTCCAGGATGTGAAGAAGTAATTTATGATTGACCTAAATGAATAGTATGAGGGGAATTGAATACAAGATGTTTTTGTTGTTGTTTTTTACTTTATGATGTAATGTAAGACTTATGAATATATCTAGTGTTTCCAAGACTACTAAAATAATCGATCTTTTGAGACTTGATCTTTTGTGATCATGCCAATGTTATGTAATAATGCACCAACTCTGGGTAACTGGGGTTAGGTCATTAGATTATTCCTTTATTTTTATGTTATTATTATATTCAAATATTTATTCCAGGATTCATTTATATGATTTTTGATATTTAGTGTAAGATCTCTAACTTTTATGCTCAAGTTCTCATACCCTTATGTTCCTCTTATGCTTACATATCTCATTTTATTTCCCCTTATTGGGAATTTTACCCCAATAATTCTTATGTTTCCTTTCCACATGTTATGAGGAATGGTTTTATGAAGGATTACTAAATGGGATGATGTTGCTTGGAAACATTGAATGACGTTCACAAAATTAGAAGATTATGTACCATGTTTCCAAGAACACTAAACTATTAAGACCCTTAAGTGTCTGTTTCTATAATGTAATGAATATTAAAATGAATGAATTTAATATCCATGTATGTTAAGCATTGGGTATCAATAATACATAAGGATAAGGAATTTTCAACTGATGGAAAATCTTTGGTTAGGGAGTTTGCCTCAATTTCCTTTAAATGAGGCCTATTATAATGTAATGCATATAATTTCATTCATATTCTGTATGTGTGGAATAGTTTAAATTTTATATCATTAACAATTCATTGTTAATTTTACTTCAGGTTTTAATTTAAATTATTTCATCCAAGTTGATTTGAATTATATGTTACCTTGTAGAAAGTGTTTCATAACTCAATTGCATTTCATTGTGTTATATTAAATTTGTATTTAAATTGATATTATAAGCTTATTATTTTTACTTAATTTTATTATTTTATGTTTTAGGTTCACATCATAATTTTGTATTAATATTTTAATAAAATAAAAAATATACCGATTAATATGTACTTCATAATATTGATCTTTGTATGTGATTTCATCTCAATTTTCACTCTATTAAGCAACATTTTTTATTATGCAACTGTTTATTTTTCTGAGGTTAATATACATCCCCTATAATATTCTATTTCATTTAAAATATTTATATTAATTCAATTATATAATTTATTTGATGTTATATCATTCATGTGGGATTTAATTTGAGGGTTAAAGAAAATCTAGGTTTTTATTTTTCAATCTCATTGTAACCAAGATTGTTTGTTATTGAATTTTAAATAGTGGAAATTACTTTATTGGTGAATAAAAAATAAATTTACTTTTATTAAACTTTTGTTATTAGTTAAATATTCTTGAAATAATATCATTTTCCTCGTGATGGTACTTAAAATTATATAGAAAAGTTTCTTATAAAACCTGACCTTATTTCCTTCAATAGTTGGAAATCATTTTTATTACAAATCTATATTTTCTAAAATTTATTTTATGAATGTTTTTAATATTATACAATGATTTTTTAAATATATATACCAATATATGACAATGACACAATTCATTTAAATTAATAATCATGTCCTTTTTTAAATGAGGCAGTTATTGTCTTATGTAACAAGATTATTAAATAAATCATTATTTTAGCATGCTCAGAATGAATGAAATTTCCCATTTCCATGACTTCGATTATTTATGAATATTTTTGTACTAATTTAATAGGTTCTTTTCAGAGAAATAATTTCCCTAATATATTAGGAATTTTATGCTTTAAAAACAAAATTTCAATTTTAAAAGGGGATTTTCCATATAAATTTATTAATATTTTTATGTTTCTTCTATTACTAAATGAATAAAACCCTTAATTTTACATATAATACACAAGGATATACTGTAAATATACTATCCTTATTCTTTCCCATTATAGTTTTTGATAATTTTGAGTAGGGAAATTATTGACAATAAAATTCATGATTAATTGTACGGTTGTTAACATTCCCCAGAAACATTGAATTTGTTGTAAATAATGAACATTACATTTCCCTAAAATATCCATATTATTTTTCATGGATATATTTTCTTCTTAAATAATATATCATTTAAACAAATAGTTCTTTACTATTAATGTTTTATGATGGACTAGAAAAATATTGATAATCTATATTATTTACTCAAAATAAATGATTACTAATAAGACATATTGATCCTGAATTAAAGTAATCATTTGATATATAAAGAATTAATGGGTTATTCAGTGATTGGTAGGGTCTAAAATTATATAGCCTCTATATTTATCGACATATCTCATAAGAGAAAGCATTAAATTGTAATTAAATGGGTCTTTATCTGTTGTTTTAACTGTCTTGGTACACGGTCTTAGGGTATAGATATCATAATGTATGATATAATGAGGTAAAATATTAATCCTTACCTTACTTGATAATTATTTTTTAACTATCAATGTGATTACTGCATTGATATTAACCATGGATTCACTTCATGATAAATTGATCATTTTTAAGTAATTGATTGATCATCATTTATCCCTTCCAGATTAATCTTCTCTTTTAAGTTGTTGATTTTATGGAATGTGTTTTCCATTATTTACAATAATATTGATCATTAATTTATGATTAATGATAGATTCCATTGTATATAACCCTTTCAAATCATTTTATATAATCCCTGTTTTCCCTTTTATAAGATATGTAGATGGAATATTTGAATAGGTTGAATGATGCCGAATAATTACTTTCATTATATAGTAATATAAGAAATGTGAGGGTCAAATATGTATCTAGTTTACCATGAATCTTTATCTTTTTGGAAATTTGGGATGTATACTCATACATCTATCACCACTGTAATAAGGTATCCACATTCTTAGGTCTACAACATTCATAATCATTACAGTTAGTATTAGATCATGATCTATAGAATATTTGAGAATGAGATTTCAGAAAACATATATTATGAAACATAACCATATGGTTCACTCTATGGTAAGTAAATAAAAACATCCTAATGTGTTGGATTTGAAGGGATTATGTGGATTTTCATCAAAATACATCTCTATCATGATACTTAATGTTGACATGGTTCTACAATATTTTTTTGTAGGGGCTGAAAGTAAAAAAGTTCACATTAGGATTGGACTTAATCTACACATAATGCATGAAAATTGGTTTTACTTTGCACCCGGTTTAACAATCCTAGGGGATATACATGGGAAAATTCACATTTTCTTTAGGAAGCATCATAATGTGTTTGAACAGATGATGAAAATGAATGTCTAATGTTAACCCTATCTAATCTTAGATATAAAATAAGTTGTCATGATTTGTAAATCCTATAAATAATTATATGGTTTTCCATTATGGTTATTGTTTCTTACACCACAATTTTTGGTTTTAGTCAACGCATTTAACAATGAGGAATGATGTTTACATTAAATGTGGTGTAAAATATAGTGATTCTATGTAATAAAATGGTTTTGTTACTGAATTGAATGATATTTTGAATATTAAGAAAAAATATAATATTATATAATTAACAATAAATATATTAACTAACTCATGGAATCACCAATGAAGAAAAAGATAGAGTATACATAGACATCAAGTAGTGGAAACCATGGAGGAATGGATGGTCAATTTACTTCAAGTCAAAAATGTGTAAGTAGACATAAAAAATAATATTTTAAATATAAAATTACCAATTTTATGTATGTAAGAGAAGGGAATGAAGGAGGTAATTTCCTTTAAAAATATACGATTTCAATAGAGGGAAGTAAATATTACCATAAAGATCCATTTATAGTTTGTTTTCAGAAACATGGGGAACCTAAACATTATCGGATTCAATAATATATTTTAATGTCTATCTACTATACCACTTAAAAACCTAGTATATACAAATCATTTTAGTGTAGGTGTTTAAGTATTTATGTGATGGGATTAAATGAGTATTTTCTAGAAGTAGTATTACCAATGATATTTCCGTAATAAGAGTAATTAAAAATATAAGGATTTTGTTAATTTGGGAACCTTATGTACATATTCATGTAAGATTAATTAAGAGTTATAGATATCATCACGTGTTTATAATTATATTTTTGATGACATATTTAATTTATTAAACAACCACTTTTTATCTTTTTATGTGATGGGAGTTTATCTTGATTAAGGATATTGGGGAGACATTTATGTAAAAACAACCCACTAGTTTAGTATAAGTTTTTATTAATGGGTAATATAAGGAATAATAGATTTAAATTTCTTTAACATAAGAATAAGGGTACCGGTAAAATTTATGGTTTATCTTATTTTTTATATTATGTTATTTATTGTTTATTTAAATTTGGTAATGTTAAATGAATTATATTAATATAGTATTAGAAAATGGAAAAAATATAAAACAGATGATATCTATCACATCTGGTAAGGCCTCCAGGCATGAATCCATAACCAAAGGGTGGAAAGTGTTCCTCCCCTTCCATTTCACTACATTATTTTCTAGAAATTATGAAATATTTTTATTCAAATGAATAAGTTGCACATTGGGTTTTATTATTGTGATTTTGAGATTAATGTATTATATTAGATATGTTATGCTAACTATTGTTATTTTGATAAATATTTTGAGGCATATGGAAATAATTATAACACTATTATATATATAATGATATGTGAAATGATACTTTTATTGTTTTTGGAATAAAAAATTCTTTAGATTTATTCATATAATGGTGTAAAATATGATGTTGAAATTTATTAAAGAATAAACAAAGGATGATGTTACGTTTAATATTTGGAATGAAATGAATTAACTATATTTTTAATTTTAACTATCTTTATATTAATTGAATTCCTCAAATATATGAAATGGTTCCTCAATCAAATAATTTATCATATAACCTCTACATTCGATGAATCAATGTTAATTTACTATAATAGATACATATATGGTTTTCATCATCATCACTCTCTTTATTATTCACTTTCTTGCAATCAATGATCTATATAACACCCCATAATTATTTTTTATTTTCCAACATTCCCATATTTTCACTTCTAATAAATTTAAACTAACATGGAATCCTTGTAATGTGTAATTTTACAGGAAATTCTTATGTTCCATTTATTCTTTTAAGGGGTTGTTTTGTTAAATTTTTATACAATGTGGATTTTTCAGAAAGAAGTATTTGGATAAAAACAATTGATTTTTGAGTGAATGTTTACATTTTAAGGATAAAATTTATTATGGGTGGGTACAAATTTACACCATGATAATTTAAGGGAATAATTTTATGTTTGATAATGTATAATAAACGAAACCTCAAGACTAAACAACCAAGAAAAATTAATTTTTAAATATGACCATTATAAACTAGCCATTCAATTTTCAAGAATGAATAATATTGAAAAAAATGAAATATATATAAAGGTCTTAATAAATACATATTTATTGATTTTAATTGGTAAATTATTATTAATGATAATTTAATATTAATTTTTTTTTTCAAAATAATTTTTATTGCTCTCTATGAGAAAATAATATTATTAATTGGTTTCAATGATTAGAAAATGTTCAAGTAAAATAAAAACCATTTTTCCAAAATCCATCATTTAATAATAATATTTAGTTAAAATATCAGGATTTTAATAAAAGTATTTATTTTTTGAGTGAATTTTTTAAAATACCACTTATCGTGAAACTATCAATTCATTTCCTCAAATAATGTAATTTAAAGTCCCATTGTAATTTTAATTTAATTTCAATGTAATATATTTATTATTAAATTATATTTAATATATTTAATATCATTTTTATTATGTTTATACTTATTTTTTATATGTTTATTTTAAGCATAATAACCCATTTGTTTGAAAATAGTTATCAACTACACAATGTTTTTCGATTTTATTTAATTAAAATAATAATTAATGATGAATTAGTTATAATTAATTTATATACTACATATATATATATATATATTAATTTAAATACATCTCATGATTAATAATTTTCAAATAGTTACTGTAAGATCATCTTCTTCTTGAAAATACATTTTTTGAACACTACTATTTCGAAACAATTTCTGAAATCCTATTTAAATTGTATTATTCCAAATCTATTAATTAAATTTCATTAAATTTATCCCATATTTTAATCATCATAATAAATTTTATTAATAAGTTCATTTTAATTTTTGTTCATAAATATTAGTGAAAATAGTAAATAATTAATTAACATAGTAATGGTTAAAACATGTTTATCGGGGGTTAAAAAAATGATAAGGGTATTTATTAAAATTATACACGTAAAAATCCAATTTCATTGAAATTTTTAAACCATATACTATGAAAAATTATAATATAAGGTCATTTGGAAGCATTTTTTTGGTTAATTCTATCATTTTTTATTTTATTGGGAAATTTCCATGTCATTTCAAATATGTTATCCTCCCCTACATATAAATTAGAACCTCATCCCCAAACTCATTTATTCACATAAAGATAGATATCTCAACCAAAATCTCCCAAAATATATACCCAACATCCATATATACTTTTGATAACTAATAATTGTACCAAAATATCAACCCTAGTTTCCATAATAAGAGATCCGCTGGAGGTTCTTCTATTTGAAGGTTATGGTTTTCCCTAAGCTCTTTCATTTATAAATACTCTTTTAAAAAATTAAATTAAGTCATACAAGATAAAATATAATAATATTATAATAATACATATAACGATATGCTATTATATTATTGTTATAATATTTAAACATTTCTTCCAAAAATGGGAAACAAATCTATAACTCATGTGAACAGTGAACTACCGCCTAACAAATTGATATATATTTTTCCATCAGGAACTCACATGGATAATAAAAATAGTATAAATAATGAATAAAAATGATACATATGAGATTATATTAATTCATTAAAAATAATTTACCATCTATTTCTTTACCCTTTCACCCATTATGTAAACGATGTCATCACTCATTCATACGTACAATCTACCTTCTCCAAGAAATGATGTACTTCAATATTCATGTGACATATATAAGCATCATTATAAAAATTTATAAAATGAATAAATAAGATATATATTTCATTAATATAATTTTAACTAATATGTGATAATATCCTATTTTCCATAATCAGAACATTCACAACCAAACATGCATGCGAAAACCAATAAGTTAACAACAAAAAATAGTAATAATGAAATATTATGAAGGAATATTCATTAATATGTAATAATAAGTTTATATATGCTATTATAAATATGAATATGGTTCTATTAAAATTAATTTCAATTTTAAAAAAATTATACAAGATTATAAATCATTTTCATTAAAATGGAAATGTGTGGTAATAGATTTGACATCAATTTCCTTTCATTAAGAAATATTATTTTGTTATGCACCAAATATAATGTATATGATATATATAAAACCACTATATAATTTATATTATAAGTCATTCATTATTCATTCTACATCATGTTTTTATTCTAATTATTTCCCCCAAGGGGATTTTAAATTAATGTTACTAAGTAGAAAGTGTTTTATAATTCAATTTATTTTTACGGGTTTATATTAGTTATTCATTGTATTTAATACTGTATGATTATGTGTATAATTTATTTTTATAATTTACTTATGTATTTAAAAATATTTGATGAGTATTTACATGTAATACCAATAATCAATGCATTGATAAATCCACACATAAATGGATTGATCATTGTAATAGATTTTGACTCAATTATGACTTCATTAAGTCTTATTATATATTATGCACAATTTTTTTTTACGATTTTTATGTAATTTAACTTTGATATGTAATTTCATTAATACCATTATATTCATGGAATTTAATGATTCATTTTATGTTATTTAATTCATGAGGGTTATGATTCAAATGTTAACAAGCGGTAAGGGTTTATGTTTCAATCTCATTTTAATTAGGAAATATTGTTCTTGAATTTCCATTGATGTTATTGGATCATAATATAATATACCCCTTTCATTTTTTATCCATTATTTATTCATCAAATTTTGATCTAACAGAACCATTTTCATCTATTTTGTAGTGAAAATTTCTGAGAATTTTTGTAATTAAATATGATTTTATTTCTCTTATTGGTTAATAATATGTATTCTTCCAAATTAATATTTTAGGAAAAAAATTCAACATTTTTTTTAGTCTTCACACTAGATTTATTAAAGAAATGTAAAAAAATTATTTACTCTTACATAATGATATATAATGTATATTCCAATCATTTTTCGAATGAGGTGCTTAGTGAATTTCCACCTAAAAATTTAAAAAGAACATTTTCATTAATGAACATGGCATGAACTGTATTAATACCATCAAGACCACTCATTGTTTTTAATATCATATAACATGTTTAAAATATTTATTTAAAATAATATCACTTTCTTATTTTCATTTCATTTTAAAAATTTAGACAGATTATTTAATGTCAAAATTTTATTTTCCTCAACAATGTTTTTATGATCTTTTAATTGTATTTATATTCCACAATTACAAAAACCCTTCATTTTATATATAATTTAATATGGATATGTTTTATTGATTCCACCCTTAATATTTCCTTAGATTGTTTCTCCTAAATGTCACAACATAATGTATTGAAATTCACTTTCTCAATTAATTTTGTGGTTTCTGAATATATCTTAAATCATTCACTTTCTTATTATAATTGGATAATAAATTTCCCAAATATATAGTTTTTTTATCATGGATTTTATTATTTCATAAACCATATATCATTTAAACATATTTTTTTTACTTTAAAATGTATTTTATTAATTGGGGAATTATTGATAATCTAAATTCATTACCAAATTAGAGGTTTTCTAATAAGTAATATTGTTCATTATTTAGACCAATCGTTCAATATATAATGAATGAATTGGAAATGAATGTTTTTTGGGTCCCATAATTATATATCCCATCAATTCATCAATATGTATCATGAGAAAAATAAGTAATCTGAAATTAAACGAGTCTTTACACATAGTTTTAAACTATCTTATAGTATGGTAATAACAGTATTGATGCCATAATGTACATGATTATGACACTCAATATTAATAATTTTTTCCTATAAAAATTTAGTAATCATTATCCATGAGGATAGTATGTTTATATAATCCCTAAATTGGCATCATGATCATGGGATTCTTTACACAGAATTATTTGGTCATCTTTTATTCCTACCATATTTATCATTATGAATAATTTTTTGATTAAATGGTATGTTCTTTAATTTTTTTACATTTCCATATTTATTAGACCTTATTGATTCTTGATATCTTCCATTGTATGTTACAATTACTAAATATTTTGACTCTCCTTTTTTTAACTTCCCCGTGATATAAAGAAGGGATATTTGAATGGGTTGAAAGATGGTGAATAATTATATTCAATATGTAGTAATTTATGTAATGTGTGTCCCATGTTTGTATCTAGTTTTCCAGGATGACTAAACTATTAGATTATCTGGGATGTGATTTATTCTATTTATCATGTGTATAACAATGCAGCCACTGATTATTGGATACTAGGTTCAGGTTTTTTTCAATCAAACCAAAATATTAATTAATTTATAATCATACATTTACTTAACAATATAATATATTTATCAAGCATATTTTTTTCATTTAAATTCATTCATTAACCACATAAACCAATTTATCAGTCAATGATATATGATGAAATACTTTTCAATTTATGAATCACTTTACATCATCACATGTTCCATCTATAGAAGTTATTTATATTTTTTATACCAATATTTTCATAATGAAAAACAATATAACACAAAGTAAATTCATCATTTTCGTTAAATGTGTTGATAATCCTGACCTAGGTATTTTGGAAGTATATTGTTTTTGTAAACATTATGGTTATATTTTAATGTATTTATATTTGTCTGTTAAATAAAATAATTTAAATTCATTTGGAAATATTTCATGCAACATATTATTTAAAACAAACATCACTTTGTTCATTTATATGTGGAAGGTTACAACCAAAACACATAAAACTAATTATTGGATACCACAGATTATTACACATAATGGATAAAATAATACAATTAAAATTGAATAATTCAATAATGGGAAATAGATATAAATAGATAAAATATTAAAAATAAAAAAACCCATGTATCATCTTTAACCTTGAGGATCACAAATATCCAAAAACCTATAATGAAGAAGATCACTATGAAAGGAGATAACATTTTGAAAAAATATTTTATGTGGAATAAGAACTATTCCATGAAAAGTGTTATTTGAATGAATGGATGATTTAGTAAGTGTATATAAATATAAATATGAAATATGGCTATTGTGAATATAGTTGTTTGAAATATGTTAATTGAACAATTTTCATTAAAAAAATACAATAAGTATTCGGATGTTGTGTATTGATAAGTAGTAAATTTAAAATAATAAAACAAAAAAAGAAATAAAATTATGAGATTAGAATATTATATATATATATATATGTATATTCATTAAGTATTGATATAATTCTTTTTATTAAAATAAAATCTGATAAAATATAAATAATGTTTTATATATCATTGGAGTAGAAGAAATAAATGAATAACTATTAATTTATAATATCAATGGTATTTAATAAATTATATTTGTATAAAATTTGTATTTAAATTTTCAAAGTATTGTTCCATATAGTGTTGTATATTAAATCATTACAGATTAAACTGAACTCATTTTAAACACTATTATGAAATAATATATTGTCATCAAAAAAATTATAAATTTATATAAAATATATTAATAACACATATTAATAGAATATATATGTTTCAATAAAAGTTGTTTTTCATTATATTATTTAAATACATTAAAGAAATAATTATTTTTTATAATATAAATAATATTAAATAACTTCATATTGGGATTTTGGATTTCAAACTTTCGTTAGTATTGTTTTTTGAGTTATTTATGAAAGGGAATATTTATAGTCTAAAAATTTGATTTTGGTGAAAATTATAATTTTTATGATTTTAAAGTTTATTTAATGTTTTATATATTAATTAAATATTTTATATATTAATGTAATTAAAACATTGAATTTCAAATGTTATTTGAAAATTAAAATCCAATATAAAATTTTAGAATTAAATTATAATTTTACATTAATACGAATTATTTTTTATCTTTTATTCTTATTAAGAGGTTTTAGTAATAAAATTTTATATTTATATGATTTGACAACCCACTATCATTTAGTTTTATAATAAACCATCTTATTTCAAAAAAATATGTATATTTGACAATGATATCAATTAAAACAATTAAATGTAATAACATAAATTTTATAAAAAAATTGTTTTTATGCCTAATGTGAAAATATTATTTAATTAATGTTTATATAACATAATAATTTTACATGTAAAAATTATTTAAAAATTATTTATCATTATTTCCAAATAAGAAAAAAAATTAATCATAAATTATTTCATTAATATTAATTATTATGGGTAAAAAATCAATTCCCAAGGTAAATGTAATTTTGGATGAAGGTTACAAAGTTAAAATAGAAATCCTAAAATAAATATTTGTTGTATCCAAAATATTTGGATAAGGATAATCTCAACCTATAACTCCTAGATCTGAGTGTCGCCTAGAGGTGTCGGGTACCCGGTTGGTCACTTGGCCTCAAGTGCAGTTCCCCGAACATTAGAGGGTGCCAACTAGCAGTGGGGGCATTGGGTGTGATATTGGGGAAACTATGACCGAAATGGATGAGTAAAATAGTGGAATCAAATAAAAAATAGTAGAATAAGTAGAAATACCATAAAAAATTAAATAGTATAAGACTGATAGTATAAACAAAATTATAAAATTTATATATATAAATGATGTAATTGACATATATCTAGAAAAATATCCAAATATGTCACAATGAATAATTGAACCTACCTCGGGAAGCACTCATAGTTAATTCCCCATAGTCATACTTCCATAGTGTGAAATACATGCATATCATATTTTTAGTAACTCCATACTAACATGATAAGGCATAGAAAACAAAGCACGCCAAATAAGAATTATAGACCAAACAACCATAATCAAAAAAATCAAGTAAAATTCACCAATTATTAAGGTATAAAAACTTATTCATAAACAATTTCCCTTTTACCAATCTATTAAATCATAACAGGTAATAAATATGGTCTAAATTTCAAAACATTAAGTACCCCAAAAATAGGTATACGACACTTTAAGCATATATAATCAAAATACAATCAAATAAAAGAACAAACCCCATACCATGATGTTGTACAATGAACACTCTTAAACGTCAGACCTTGAATCGTTCTAGAACGACATATATCTATGAAAATAGTAAAAAATTTCACACCTCGATAACTCATGAGAGAGGAGAAATAAGGTAGATATGATCTTCGGAAAATGTTAACTCACCGGTAAGAATCATTCACACTCACTAGCAGCTCAATCGGAGCTCGGATGGTGGAATGAGAGGATCCTGACGTTTTTCAGTCATTCGTCATTCTCTCTTATGAAACACAGAAGAATAAGTGTGTTCTAGAGATGATATTTGATCCCAATAAGATTAATCAAAAAAATTACATGGTGTGCTCATTTAATGTCAATGATGTATATTAGCCTCAACTAGATCCCACATTAGGTGGTCTCCCTGGTCACGTACACGACCATGTACTTGACTGTTACATGGAATGTACATGAAAACACGTGGAAACTAAGTACATGACATGTACTCAAAAGTACACCGTTTGTACATGGAAAATTCCCAATTCTTCCTTTTCATAAAAAAACCCGAAATAAAAATCATACCAAAAATGAAGATCCATGTTCATACACAACCCGTAATTTTATCTCCACCACTTTTTTCCATTTTTTTAATAAAAACATTATTATAAATGTTAATTTATTGAAAATGTAATTGTTAGATAAAAAACCTTTCCCTTACATTTATAAAAGTTTTAAACTACCACCATGTCAGGACCCCCTCCTACCAATGACATTGTAATGAGCGTAGGGAGATAATGACTTCTTTAGTCCTAATTTCAATAGGCCGTATTTTGTTAACTGTCACTGAGGGTAAACAAATTTCATGTTTGAGATGAAATTCCATAAATAAATTTAATAGGATTAGGAGGGAAGATGAATCATCCATAAAAAAATCCATTTCATAATATTGAATAAATCTAAAACCATCCAAAAATGCATATATAAATGAAATTGATACATTTAAATGTATCAAATAGAAATAACAAAAAATAAATCTTCCCCAATGACATAATAATTGTCATGGATCCGAGCAAGTAATATCGATCAAGATCCACATAGTAATCCAAGAAACATGAAAAATATTTTATATACATAGGGTGATCATACAATTATACTCAATAGGAAAACAAATGTCTATTGTGTACATTTTAATGAAACATACTAATGCCCCTATGAGAAAATAGAAGAACCAATAACAAGTAAACATATAAAATATCCATCCCAACCTCACCAAGGCACGATCACTATATAATACAATAAAAGTAATATAATATAACAATAATCCTATAGTAAAAGATTCTCCATAATGATTTCCCACTAGTATTTATCTCTCACACCAAAAATTCATACATCCTTGAAATCCCATATCGTCCATGTAACAAAGCACCCACAAGAATGGTCACATCACGTCGCACATGTAGAAACATAGGCCACTACCCCTCAATCATGATCACATCGCATCTCTCACTCTCTATCAACAAAGAAATTACATCAAAATCACTACCATAAATTGAGTAGTAGGGTATCATGAAGACAATGTAAATTAAACTTATACTCATAACATTATAAATCCCCCCCACCAGAAGTCTTTCCCTAAGAACAATCATGAAACATATTTCTCAAATACACATAGGTCACTCCCTCACAAGCACATTCATATCACATGCCTCCCAAAAACATATAGTCCACCAACCCACATGAACGGTCACATCTTCCTAAAAACACCTAAGCTATCACTTGTCACTCCCAAACTACTAAGCTATCACAACCACCATCTAATGTGCTAAAATTCCCCCTAGATCATACCATACTCAATACTTTCCTCCTAGGGAAGGGAGAGTAGGAATGACTAAGTACCTAGCCATTTGTCCTCCGTAGGAGATGTCATAAAAAAATACCCCCCCGCATTACTATGTGGGTTTTGATACGAAGTTCATGATATCGGTGTAGTGTATATAGAAATCCTAATAATATAAAATTATATACATATAGACACAGACAACCCAAAGCTATTGGTTCAAAATATATCATTAAAAAACTCAAAAATCCTTCATTTTTACTTTTACATATAAATTCATAACAAAAAATGCAATAACCCATATCAATTAATAACTCACAAAAAAACCTTTATAGAAATTTCAGTATCCAAAAAATTCATTTAATTAATAAGAGTCATTCATATTTTACCATAGAGACCATCATTTATTTATGCTTTATCCATTTCAATTGAATCAACTAAAAAACCCATATCTATTTCAGTCATTATTAAAGAAATCATTTACATCATCACCAGCTGGGCATCGAAAAAAACATAACCACATATCAAAAATAGATCATCATACCCACAACCCATCATCTCATTTTACTAAAATCACCATGCTCAAACCATCACCTCTCATCCCAAAACTGTGTTCAAAAAATAACCATCATCCTCACATTCCCCAACCACACATAGCTGCCCTAAAATCATGGAAACACATAAAAACACCTCAATAAGAAATTTCTAGATTTAATGGATCATCTTTTATCACATTAAACTTTAATTTAGGGTTTTTATCACATATAATATAATTTTTGGGAAACCATTTCATTATCAAAATATACACAATTCCCCCAATGGCCAAACACAATAGTCCAAACACAATACTCCAAACACATATATCCTATGGAAAAAATGCCCTCAATGGCCAAATATTTCATCAAGTAATTAAACCCATACAATCCAAATATCACAATAAGAACAATGCCATTATAATTATTACCAAAACATTCTACCCTTAAATTTAAATTTAACCAATTATTTTTCTTTGACTATGATAAAACAACTGTGGTACAAATGTAAACAGAAGAAAAACCCTCACACATGATACATAAAAAATAGAAATGTGTGATTACCTACCTAAAGGTCACATTCTAATATTACTACACACCATAGAGAAAAGAATAAAATTCCTAAGAACCACCACTGTACAATATACCGGATGGTCAACCTGTAAAACACCTAGAGATCATCAAAATGACTCCAATGCAGAAAACCTATACTCAAACACACAACTATAACAATCTATAAGAAATAATGAAAATAAATTGATGAGAAAGAGAGGATTACCCACCACGAATTGATGATGGATATCCAAGGTTAAAAAACTAGATGCCAAAGATCAATCCCAAATAATAGAGTAAAAAAATATGCCAATGGTGCACCATCAGCTTCCCGAAATGAGAGTGGGAGGTGCTACCATAGGGTTTTAAAATTAATCCCCAATGTTCCAAGAATTATAACCATTGTTCACAGTGGATCTACATGATTTGTAATCTTCTTTCACATAACTTAATACATGGTCTACATGGTTGACCAAAAAATGAGTCACCCTTAAGGATTTATTACCCATATTTATTACTTGTTGGGAAGACCTCAAATATGGCATGTATCCTATTAAAGGGACACACCATTGCCTCCAAAAATCCATTAACCACCCAATTAAATAAGCTATGAACCACCATTAATCATCATATAATACATTTAAATGTCATTTATTTCTTATAGTATCTATGTTGTGCCTCTATCTTCAATTAAAAACACATGAAACCTCACCCAAACACCTTAAATCCTTAAAACTGGAAGTGCAACATACTATTAAGTGATAAAAAAATACATCATATACCTCTCAAACAATTCTCACCCACTAAAATAAAAAACAAATCCCAAAATGAATGGGGAATGTACGAACACCCCACATGATACCTGTTAGATATCTCATCATTCCACAATGTTACCACTAGCTAAAAAAGATAAAAAATAGACACCAAAAAACAATACAATCACACATAAACTACCTTTGATACCATCCACAAGAAACCACACACCACAGAGATTCCATCAAAACCATCCAGAATCATTAAAACTATTCTACCTTCTCAACATCCATGTAGCCCAAACCAATAACCACTACAACACATAATCTACTTTCTCCCCAACACATGAATGAGGTACCTCCATCCTACATGTCAAGTTATTATCCACTATGTGTAACACTGACATGCCTGAATGGTTTTAATCGTATTGTAGTTAATACTTCTTTATTAGGATTCATGTCCCCATTTACATATATCCGGTAGTTATTACACATCACACATCAAAACCTAAAGTAAACAAGAACATATCATATCGCAAAAAGATCAGAAAAAACATAACAAGAGAATAAACCAAATAAAACTCAAATTGATCTAGGTGATAGGTATGCATATGTATCTGTCACTCCCAAATACTCTCCTACATTCCACCATTCCTTCATAACATGAAATCCAAGGAAATGGTTTGTAACTAAAAATATTCTCTCGATGATCCTGGATCATTATTGGTTCCTCCATAAATTCCATTTCATACTCAATATCACAGTCCACCCAGACAATGAAATGTGATTCATCATTAATATATGAATAAAGGATAGAGACATGGAAGATGTCTCAGATCCTCTCCAACATCTTTGGAAATTCCAACCAATATACCACCACACCAAATCTACCCAATACATTAATGGGTCTAACAATCTTGGGAGAATTATTACAAACCCTGACAAAGATCTTATTCTTACATTGAGGGGAATCTTCAACAATATGTGGTTTCCAATCTCAAAATCCCATGGCCTTCAGCTACAATCACCATAAGGCTTCTTCCAGTCATGTGTTTCATTCATCGTCTCACGAGCAAGATGATATTTTTCTATAGTTCTATACACCACATCAGAATGATGAAATGTTGCATCCCCAACCTCCATCCAACGAAATGGATAATGAAATGGACTCCCATGAAAATACTCAAATGAAGACAATCCAATGGAACAATGTTATCTATTGTTATATGAAAAACCAAAAAAGGGAATGTATCATACCCAAGATTCTCTAATGTCCAAGACACATGCTGACAACATATCCTAAAACATCTACATGGTCTACTCTATTTTAATGTTAGTATAAGGGTGAAAAGTAGTATTGAAGCATAACAGAGTTCCAAAAGGGAGTATAATTTTCCTCTAGAAAAGAATGGTAAACCATGTGTCCCGATCTGAGATAATAAACCTAAAAACACCATTAAAACTACTCCATCTCATCCATGTACCACTTAGTCAACAAATACATCAAGACTGACTCCTAGATTACTATGAAAATGACCGATTTCTTCAACTAATCCTTGATCACAACGATAACATCACAACCTACTTGAGGATGGGGTAAACCTATGAAATATTCCATTGAGATTGTATCCCATTTCCACATAGGAACATCCAATGGATTCAAAAATACACCTGGAACATGATGTTGAGCTTTCACCTGCTGTAAAAAACACCTCACCATAAACCCCTCACTACCTATTTCATCCCGACCCAAAAAATTGTCTCCTAAATCAATGATAAATATTTTATTCTTCAATATATACTACAAAAGGTCACATATGAATCTCATAGAGAACTACCTCATGAATTGTTGTGGGAAAAACCATCCTACCACAAAATAACACCCAGTTCCAAATATGATCTGACCATCCTTGTGGAGCATCACAATGGCTATCATGATCGCATATCACTTATTCCTTTAATTCTCCCCACTAATACACATATACCCACTACATCAAAAAATATTTTATCTTCATGTCAATAAAAAACACTCTACCACCATCCACACTGGTATCTATGATCAAGGCTTCCAACTCATCCATCACTCTCCTAGAATCCCTAGAATCCATAATGAAATCTTTCCACATCATCCTTATTAATTTGTGGGATACAAAATTCATTTTTCTTGAGTTGTATGATGTTATGAAATCATAATCCCGAAGGAATCCCATTAGCCTCTGCATATGCATGTTCAAATTACAGAGAGAAAATATATACCTCAAACTCCTATGGTCTACCAAGACCACCGAGAGCTCCCCAGTTAGGTAATTATGTAAAAAATTCTGCATAAAACCCACCGAATTACACTCCATATCATGGGAGGAATAACTATGTTATTTAGTTAACAATATATTATACACAATAAATATCGCCACCCACTTTATCATCAACACACATCCCAAGGATAGATGAGAAACATCAAAAATCACCTCAATCATCATCCACCACTCCATCAAATGATTTATTGGAGAATTTACCAATGTGCCCTTTAGTTAACTGAATTGTTTTTGGAACATATCAGTCCACAAAAAATCATGATCCTTTCATGTAAAATATGTTAATTACGATGAAAATCTAGAGAAATTAGGCACCAAAATCTGAAAATAGCTTGGAAGACCAAATGAAATGCTTACTTATTCAATGTTATTGGGTTCTACCCATGATAAAACTTCATCAAACACCAAAGGGTCAATGGACACACCCATATAAGACATGAAATTCTTAAGGAAATGAACCTCTAATGTTAAAAACATACACTTGGAAAATTTTATATAAAGCTGGTGGTGACAAAGAACATACGAGAGACTACCAAGATGATCAACATGCTACAATTATAACTTCATATAGATCAGGTTCTCATCGATGGATCTGATGATGAAACATTTAAGTAAATCAGACAAAATAGAGTTCATAAGAACCATGAAAATAGATAGTTCGTTCATAACATCCAAACCACAGGACTAAAAACTCAAAGTTACTATACCTGTATCTGAATAAATTCTTCAGCATGTCACCCTCATTCATCCTTAACTAGTGATATCCAGACAGTAGATTTATCATACAAAACAAACACACCCATCTATACTGGTCGAAAATATCATCTATCCTCATAAGAGGATAACTATTCTTGACTTTCACCTAATTCAACCTTCAGTATTGTTTTAACAACTTGTTACTACCATATAAATTTTTAGTGAACAACACTAGAACACCCCATGATGAGAAACATGGATAAATAAAACCCTTCTGCATCAGATCATCCACCTACAACATCAAATCTGAAAACTGATAAGGTTTCATTCGATAAAGAGAATTTGAAATTATAGAAGCCCTGGGTTTCAAATAAATCCTGATTTCAAAACCATACCGAGTTGTTAATATCACAACCTCATTTAAAAAAACGTCCAAAAAATACTCAATGACCCTGTGGACCTTGAAAGTCCAAGAATCAACACCTTCCACCAATAATTCATCCACCAATGAGAGAAGGGGCACCACACGATAAATGCCCAGAAGGAAACTCCACATGACAATGAGAACCACACACCCTTCATCCACATCAGAATCATGACTCAATTATAAAAGTAGTCAGTAAATGAATGAATATAATATAAGTAATTGATGTATAGAATATCATCATATGTCTACATATGATTCAATAAAATATCCCCATGTGACTGATGTGGCCCCATAATCTGTCTACACCCCCATCACAAATCCAAAAAGTTGGCCTGACCTCCGAATGGTTTATTCAACATCAGGGGCATAGAAAACCTCTCTATGTCAACTCCAATAGCTCATGATAGAGTTGGTGAAACAATGGATTTGATGATTCTAAATCAATAATGGCATAAAAAGGGTACTAAACAAATATATTGAACATGTGATGATATCTATAACCTTTTCCACTACCACCTCCTCTATAAGTAACTGACCATGCCCATATCATATTCCACTATGATGATGACCATCACCACAACCACACATAGGTGAAGGTCCATGAACACCAAGAACGTCCTGGGGGTGTACTCTACCTAATCAATCTCCACTCGGTATATTATTACGATACTATCATTTTTGATGAATGTGTTTCATTTGAAACTAATGATGACATTGGAACTAAACCTATCCACCTCCATTAAACTAATCTTGTGGAACCACTGATAATTGGTTCAGGTGATGACCATGAACCACACTACTAAAACACACTAAGTCAAAGCCCCCAAGAAAAGAATATAAATCACTATCACTAAAAGGTAAGAAATGAAAAAAACTGAGGTCAAATCCCCATTGGTCGAAAAGAATAATGTACTAGAACATGAGACCAACCACTCAAAACTATACTACTTTATAAAAAATATTATTATCCCTTTCATGGTAAAAATCATAAAGAGTTCATCTTCTTTATCAACTCCTCCATCATATGGGTCTCCTGATATGTTGGAAATGTAAATGGATTAACTGCCTACTAAATATATAGAAAACCTGACTCCTCAATATGTTTCTCATGAGAATTCTCATCTAGGAAAATATCTTTAAAAACCAATGAATATCCTTGAAATTGTTCACCAACACTCGCAACGATATACTCCCTTGGTAAATATAATGAATATCAAATATCTTCACTTCATTCAAGGTCAATTAATGAAATCATTCCCATAACTACTTCCAGAAGTATTTCCACAAACCATTTATGTCTTTCTTCTCTCATAGATACAACATCCACCACTACTTCATATCACCCCCACATCTGAATGTCTAAAAAAGGGGCCCAATAATGTATGAGGCTGTAACAATAATAATGCTATCTCAAGCTCCTCCTGCCAACACTTTGTATCATCATATAAAGCAACACCTTCATATATCCCCAAATAATTTCACATGAAATGAAATAATGACCTCTTCAAAGCCCCATCCTTCTCTACTGGGTCAACCCTCAGACATTAAAATAGATTATCCTACTGGACCTCAACTGAATGGGCCACACGTGGATGATGAACATGAGCCAAAGATGAAAATAAAATATTAATTTATAAGCCTATGTTGTACATAATTTTATATAAATTTATTTCATTAACATTATTCATTTTATTTACATCATTTCCAAAATAACCCAATTCAAACAAGAACAAAAACAATCATGATTCAGGTAGATTACATTGGTCTCTATTCTAAATACAATTCCTCCTCATTTAATCATTCAATAAGCTCAATGTACATGCAATCGATCATGGGAGGCCATGAAATCGCATATCCTAGTTGGCCTCCCTAGCCTATGTCACACACAATGGTCAACCTGAAATTCTACCATATAACCATACGATATCCTCACTATGCCTAACTTCAAACGCCATCCAATCACTCAACCATCAACTTTGATTCGACTCTTTCATGACCCCCTCCTGCTAAAGATACCATAATGAGGAGATAATGATAATGACCACCTTAGTCCCTCCTATAGTATACCCCATCTTGGATACTGCCATTGAAAATATATAAATCTCCTGTACGGTAGGAATTACCCACTATAATATAAATAGGATTGGGAAATAAAATGAATCATACACAATAATATCCATGACAGAATATAAAATAAATCAAAAATAATCTCATAATGAATATATAAATGAAAATAATATAGGAAAAATTATCCACTTTAAATTCCCAAAAATCAATTCTGGAGAAACAACATAACAACTTGCAATGATCCGGGATAGTAATGTATATTATAATCCACGTAGTCCTCCTATAATCCTGAAAACAATTTTATTTACATATGGGGAACATAAAATTATACTTATAAGGGTATCCAATGTATCTTGTGAACATGAAAAAGAAACATATTAACGAAACTGTGAGAAAACAGAAGAAAAAAACACCTAAACTGGTTAGCCCTCCATCACATCCTCACCAAGGCATTCTCATCACATAACATTAGAAAAGTAATATAATATAACAAGAAACACATAAATACGGGTAACATGCACCACTTTCATGGTGGTATGCCACTCTCACACCCCATTGTCGTACCTCCAATATCTCCCACATATTTTTTTACCACACCACCTAACAAGAATAGTCACAAAACATCACACCCACAAACACAGCAGTCACCACTCTACAAGCACAATCACACCACATCTCACCTATGGAGACCTAGGTCATCATATCTAAAACATTTTTATAACCATAGAAGTATGGTATCATGAAAACGTAGGACCTCAGATACTTTACATCCACCAACCATACAAGACACAAATAAGAATCCATGACACAAATATCTTCATATCACATATCATTCAGGGACACTTAGTTAACTACCACACAAGTATGGTCATATCACATCTCACTTGAAGAAACAAGGGCCACCTCCCAAAAGCAATGTGACATCTTGCTAAAAAACCCCTAGGCTCTCACATCTCGCATGAAAACTCATGTGTTATCAAAACCACCATATAATGCAATAAATGGCCTCAGGCCATTGCATCAGGATAAATACCTAACTCACTTATATGTGAGATAGGGAAACTCTGGGTACACATCTATCATTCCTCCCTATTGGATTTTAGGAAGAGCAATAATAGGGTGATTATGTGGGTTTTAGAGCATAGTTCTTGATGTAGGTAGTAGGAATATATATATAAGAAAGAATATAAAAGTATATACACATAGCCACACACTGCCACAACCTATGGGTTCACAACCAAACACTAACAAACTCACAACATTTACCACTACTGCTGCAAAGTCTAAATGCATAACACCAATCAATCCAAAACCCATAACCACATTCCAACCAATTTAATTATCCAAAACATTCATGAAATTACTTAGACTTTACATATTTAACTAGAAAAAAATCATTCTTTATTATTTATCTGTAACACCCCTATATTTTTTGAAATATTTTTTAATTAAATTAATCGTTTTGATATTATTTTAATTTCCTGGAACATTGAATATATCATGTGATATATGACATCATAAAATTTTTCATGTGTATCACAAAAAAGATAATATTTAACTCGATGAAATACTTATATTAGATTATAGTACATGAAACACTATGTTTGACATGTATTACATACAACACAGAGTCCCTTAGATAGCTTGTGTTACCAACAATGTCGAGTTTTTACGTAACTACATTATACTATTAATATGATTATTATAATATTATCATAGTTACCACTTAAAAAGTGGAATGGAAGTTACAAATAAGATTAAAAAAACTATGAAAGTATTATTTCTAAATGAAAATAAAATTAATCCTTTTGTTAACAATTTGTATATGTGAATTTAATAAATATTTTAAAATATTGAAATTATATTTAAACGAAAAATATTTTTCTTTGTACAAAAAGAGTTATATCAGTAAATTAAAAAAATAACTGTCAATTAATTTTTTTCAATAAAATATATATTTTTATTTAATATTTTTATATCATACAATAAATTTTATTGATATAAGATAATAATATATCCAATTATATGAATAAAAAGAAGTAGTTTTCTAATAGTTATTTTTATCATATTTTAATGGAGAACCCATTTTCAATCTAAATTTTGAAATATTTATATTTTTTATTTTAAAAATTATAATTAATTTTATAATTAAGTATATCAAAAAATAATTTTTTTTTTGAATTCTTCTAAGAACCTTCATATTTAGACAAATATTGAATAATAGAAAATTTTAGTTCAAAATTTAATTTTCAACTAATTTATTTATATAGGTACGTAATGTTAAAATTGGGTTTTAAGAATAATTAGATACATTTAATATAATCTAAAACAATTATTTATGATGTAAAAATATATAACATTAAATTTATATATAAATCCTTAGAAAACTTTTGAACCTATTTACTTTAAAAGCATGCTTTTCCATCTCGTCTGTATGATTAATTGTTAATTAATTTCTACCAATTATGTAATTAGAATTCCGAAAAAAATGATTTCAAATTTTAAATCAGAATAAATTATAATATATAATATTTTTGACCTTGTATTTTTCCAAAAATGATTAGTGAAAACAATTAAATTTAATTATATTGATTAAGCGAAAAAAATTATATAAAAAGGAATAAACCACACAAAAGGGGCACAATAACCTAGAAACTTAACCAATATCCATTGGATGGAAATAAGTTAACCTAATAATTTCACTTATCTAGTTTTTAATATTATTGGAGCAAATATACATTGGAAAATGCGGGTGGAATTCCCTTGGAAAAATATTACCAGAATGCCACTCCGACTACATTATAATATGACAGTCACTCCGCTTACATATTCACACATCTCAATTGATTTTACTCACATAAAATCATCTAAAATAATATCCCAACATCCCTCCATTAATCCTAGAAGCCTCCATTTTGGAAAAAATAGTTCGAAGGAATACCTTGGGTGGAAACCAAAGGAGTTACCCAAAGAAAATGTAACATCATTTCACAAGCTCCATTGTGTTATTTTCATTCTCCACCCCAAAAAATATTATTATTCTATGCATATAAAACAACCATAATAACCTCAATATACTGATATGTTTTTGATATATGATTTAGACCTACAATTAATCACACATCCGTCTATTGGGAAACAATCTTGCTGTTATATTATAGGAAGAACCAACTCCTCACAAAATGATGTTATTTGTTTTTTCCTTTAAAAACCCTCATGATTGAAAATTATTATGTAAAATATATTTTAATATTATATATGTGATATTTATTTTCACTTTAATCTTATGGAATTATTATATAAAAAATATCTTTATATTTTCCATTTTTTAAAACATGATAACTTTGTTTGTGGATGTGTGGACTACCGCCTCCTCAAAGAGATTTGATTCATTCACATATTACATGTAATATATTCCTAATGGGTTTAGTGAACATATAATATTTAAATGAAATTATAATTATAATATGATGATATTATATAAATATACCTATATTTATTCTAATTTCATTGTTCCAATAGAAAAATAAAATAGAAATAAAATTTGTGTGTACATACAACCTACCGTCTCCATGAACCTGGAATTCTATTTCTTTTCCATATATTTTATAGAATGTTATAAATAAATATATAATGAATTTATATGATATTTAAATCATTTTTTATATTATCTAAAATTTTTAATCATTTTCTATATAAGAGGATCAAGAATACCAATCCAAATCATAGGCGAAAAATCATATATTACCCAAAAGCGTAACATTAACATGGATTTGATTACAAAATGTTGATAGAAATTACTAAACAAATTATATATCGTAATATATATACTAATATTGATATTTTATAGATTTATAATAAACATATATTTATTATACATGAGTTTAGAGCATGTATAAATAAATTTGAGACTTATGTTCAGTTTTTTCTTGTTACACATTTATTGTTTGTGAGGCATGCGCCATATTCACCACCCATTACTTAAATATGGTGTGTATAATAAAAATTTATTTATTATATAATTATTATAAATATATTAATAGATATTTAAAAATAAATTTCATTGTATTTCTTTCCTGGGTTTTTTTACAAAAGATACCAAATCAACAATGTAACTTTGCATCAATTTTCCCACTTTGAGCCACAAGCCATGTTGTGCACCTATTTTACTCAATTAGGTGTATATAATATCCTCTGAAATTTTACCTCATGAATATCATTTTTGGATGATCTTTTATGCTCTATTTAATTTTATCTTCTTATATGGTATGTATGATTAAAATATACCATGTGACACGAGTTTATTGCCACAATCCCATCGTTTATTGGGATTGATTATGATTACACTTTCAATGATGAAACCTTAGGATCATTCATTAAATAATATTCATGAATTTTAATGTCATATTTTTATTCATTGTATATTCAAGTAGTAGTTCCATTTTCTAATCATTAGTACAAAATATAATTAAGATGGGGTTTTTATAAAAATATTACTTTATTTCTTTCTTTGGATTGAAATATTTGTTTTATAAAAATGTATTGAAAGGATAATATATAATTTTTCAATGTCATTTTCAATTAAATAGTTCTTAAAAAGTTTTAATTCTTTCTTTATATGTTTTAAAAGTGTTTTTAATGTAATTTTTCTCAAATGTTAGCAGTATTTTATTATAAGTTTTCTTGGTGTTTTAAAAAAAGTCAGTTTACAAAATGATGGAATTATTATTATTTTTTTCAATGAAAAAGGTTTTCAAAATATTTTCAATCATATTATATAAATTTTCAATGAATAATATTTTAAAATTTTTTTTCAGGTATTTTTTTA
The DNA here is from genome assembly GCA_963277665.1 of Viscum album. Taxonomy (NCBI): domain Eukaryota; kingdom Viridiplantae; phylum Streptophyta; class Magnoliopsida; order Santalales; family Viscaceae; genus Viscum; species Viscum album. The sequence continues at coordinate 1,519,377,784 of OY728164.1, read as the reverse complement.
CGTTTTTTAAAAAAAGTTTTTCAATATTATTTCAATCCTCTTTCTAAATTTCAATATTACATTAAATGATAATGGTTTTCAAAATAATTTTAATATTCAATTATATGCTTCCAATGAAATTATAAAAGTAATATTTTTTCAAAATGAATTATATTTTAAAAAGAATTTTTCAAAATGGAAATGAAGTTTACCCAAGAAATGTTGTAAATTATTTTAAAGCATGAATTATATGATTCGAAATTATTTTAATGAAAATTAATTTAAATATGTTCTATGTTTTAAAATTTTAATTTCAAAAAATACGATTTTATTTATGAAATAATACAAGTGATATTTCCAAATCATTCACTATATAAGACAGAATCCTTTATATAGTTTAATATTATATGGGACAAGATCTCAAGATACCACTCATATTAATTTTTCTGTATGGTATTTTATAGCCCAATGTTTATGAACCATGTTTCACATTCCAGGGTTATATGTTTAAAAACCTTGTTTCATGTTCACAAGTTATATGTTTATGAAACCCCTATCTCTTTCATGGGTAAAATGTTTATGACACCTATTTCTATTTCGTGGGTTATATTTTTATGAAACCCATTTTACATTCATTGATAATATTATTTTGAAACCACTTTTTAGGGGTTATTTATTGAATAAATTATTATGAAACCGGTCTATTTTTTTCATAGGTTATGAAATGATTATAAGTTTATTACACCAATTTCATTTCATGGGTTATCATATGATCTTGTGTAAGAAAATTTATGATTTTATTATGGGATGTGTGGGACCTATATACCTCTCCAATTTATTGGGTGATGATTTCTATCTCCTTAGATAGACATGAGAGGAATTAAGAGTGAACCCATTTTAGTAAAATAATATGTCCACTATGATAGTCCAGGGTGTAAATAATGGCTACTCAGATGGTCATGTGAGTGAATCATGATTACCTTGATGGTATGTGGAGTGAACCATAATACTTAGATGGCATTGGAAGTGAATCCTTTACATCGTTGGAAATCACATTATATAATTATGTGACTTCCATCATTTCAATGTCATATTCCAATGTTATTGTCTCATGCATTATGATATTGATTTCATTATGAATAAAATACTATTAACTTCTAGTATTTATCTCATGGCTCAAGAATTTTATCTTTTATATGAATATTATTCTCTTCAATGTTTATTTTCAAGTTCTCACAACCTTATTATCATGTTATGATTATGTATCTCTTTTGTTTACCCATGTTAATCATCCTAGATCACCTCAATATATTGTTTCCATTCCCCAGGTTAAGAAGAATGGTTTTAAGAATAAGTGAGAAAGGTGAATTTTTTTAAGGGAAATGTTTATGATCTTTCACCATGTTATAAGACTATGATTCCATGTTTCCAAAGACACTGAACTATTACGATCCTTGATGCATTTATTTATGTAATATTCTAAATATTCATCTAAAATGATGTAATATACATATATCTTAATCATAGGATGTATTGATTAGTTTTAGAGGAAAATTTTAGTATATATTATAAATCTTGGATGAGAAAAATTTGGTGAGATCCCCAGTTATATTTCTAACGATATGTCCATGTATGTATCTAAGGATAATTATAAGGATGAGTTATTGTTTATGAAAATGTCATGGAATACTGGTAAAGGATAGAGTGGGTGTTTCACTAGAAATATATCCATTTATAGATTTTATAAGTGGATGTGTCTCTATAAAATATGTATTTCTTGGTAACCCAAAAAAACAATATTGAGTAAGATTCAATCAGGAACTAGTGCGTGATAATGTTCCATATTGTAGACCAAGTTTGACACTCATCAAGGATATGCTTTGAAAATTCAAAAAATCTTTTAGAACCATGATAATGGCTTTAAATATAATACTACTACAAATAATCAAGGATAAAACTATTATTTCATTGATTAAAAAGTAGGTTCAATAATTTAGACATCATATATGTAAGTTTTCTTGATTACATGGTCTTTTATTATGATAAGTATTTATCACATTATGCTTTATGGTTTTGGACAATAGTTGTTACTAGAAATAATTTTATTAAAATTTAATGTTTCAGATTTAAAATGTATGGGAATTATGAAAATTTATTTCATAAGTACAAATATTATGATGATAATTAAGAAGGTGGTATGAGTTTTTGTTAATCTATTTAAGATAAAGAGATCACAAATAACATGTAAAATGAATTAGTGTACTTCTAATATTGTTCACATAAAATTAGATAAGTGTGATTAGACAACTTTTAAGGAGGATTAAGACAAGATTCATATTTAATATTATAGGAAAGGGGTATCAAAGAATAAGTTGATGAATATTAATTAATGGTATAAAAATAAATATGAATCATTGAAGTGTATATGTTTTGAAATTAAAGGATTATGTTATATAAATCACGATGTGTATAAGTATTTTTTGTAGAATTTGTTTCACTATGTATTTTCATGAATTTGTTAAATGATACTAATAGACTATAAAATTGAATTAATGGAAATTTTACTGAAGGGAATGTTACCGGTAACAAGTTCATGAGGATGATAAAATGATATTTTATATGGATGAAGAGATAATGATATGTATAAAGAAAATTGGATAGTATTTATGACCACATATATGAAAAGGTTTTTTTTGACAATGTAGTATATGATATCATGGAAGGAGTTTACAACTTCATAGATTTGTGGAACATATCGAGGAATATTTTGAATAAGGAGTCATGCATGTTTTAAAAATGGATTTTTGTTAATTCATGATATGCCAATGATTTTATAGAATATATAATAATTCTATTAATAATATTGGAATTGGACAACATAGATCAACATTATGATATATGGGGGGTCATTGTTAAGATAATTTCGTGAAAAAATTTCCAATGTTTTGGATTTCATCTTTTTGAAGTGGTTCATGGTTGTCAATTTATAGGATGGTTTATGAGGAAATTTTGATGAGGTTTTAGATATTAATGTATTGTATCACTATATATTGTTTTATTAATATTGGATTACTTGTGATTTCTTTCATATTGTGATAAATATAATTTAAATGATAAATAATTCAATTTATGGATCTCGTGATCGGATCATGCTTTGGGAACGAAAAATTCACCATAATTTCAAAAAACAAGAGATGAAGTGGAAATTGATTAAAGGAATAACAAAGTGTGAGTTTGAAAATAATTAATGTGAGTATATCATTCTATTAAAATTATTCATTCTTATGAAAAATGAGTCTCAAAATAAAATACTGTCTTGTTAACATCATTTTGTTTGATATCAATGACCTTTCTCAAGACTCCTTGGTTTATGGTTTTTTATTATTAAATTTATAGTAATTGTGTTCTCTATTAGTGTCCATAATAAATTTATAGTTATATTTCTATTACATGTCCATTTATTAAATTGAAAACAATTTTCCCCTAGGAGAAAACCTACTTATCAGTTATATTGAGTAACCATTATGTATCCAACATCAATTTTTTAAAGGTAGTTTTAGTATTTAGTTTTACGATGTGAGCTTCTATGAAATGAAATTTAAAATTTTATCATATTACTTAAATAAAAAACATAGAGGGAAAAATTAATTTTAATGGGTGATTATTGTAACACCTTGAGATTTTGTTTATTTTTTAGAATTAATTTAATATTTTTTATTTTTCTTTTCATTTCATGGACACCGAATATAGCTTCTGTTATATGAATCAATATTTTTTTCTTGCATTTCACAAAACACAATGTCAATATTTTACTACATAGACCACTTTTATTAGAAGATGGTACATATATCACTATTTTTTTCTTGCATTACATACAATACTGAGTCCCTTCGATATCATTCATTACATATAAAGCCTGTTTTTTAACAAAATACCAAAAACTTTTAATATGTTTATAAAACAATTATTATAGCTTGAACCTAGTTGTTGGAATGGATGTTATGAATAAGAATAACCTTAATGTAAAAAAATTATTTACACATGTATATATCATGAATCCCCTGGCTATCAATTATTATAAGTTAATCTATGAACTATTTGAAAAAAATTAATTACTTTCTATGGAATATATTTTTCTATATTCAAACATAATTTTATATCAATAAATTATAGAAAAAACTTTTATAAATTAATTAAATCAAAATTTCATAGACAATAATTTTTTTTGAAACTCATATAAGAGATTTTATTTGTATGAGATAGGAATAAATACAATTTAAAAAAAAGATGTATTTTTTTGAAAGAATAATTTACCAAATTTTAATAGAGAACCCATTTTAAATATAAATTTTAACATATTTATATATTTTTTTTAAAATATATACATCATTTTTTAAATCATAATATGAAAATTTAATTTGGTTTAATTTTTGGTATTTTTATGAGAACGTTCGTATTTTTATGAATAATGATCAATATTGAATTTTTTTTCAAAACTACATTTCTGTCCTATTTATTTATATTTTTAAATAAATTTTTCAACTGGGTTTTAAGTATAATAATATATATTTTATATAAATTTAAATAGATTCATTTAATTTGATATAATTTCACATTAAATTTATATATGAAAACATAGAAGATATTCAAACATATTTTATTTAAAAACCCTCTTTGTCATCCTGCCCGTGATAGTAAATTTAAAATTATTTCTACCAATTATTTGACAATAATAAGAAAAAATGGAATTAATATTTTAAAATATCAAAATTTATAATTTCTTGTTATTTAAACTTATATTTTTAACAAATATTTTAGTGAATGTGAGTAAAATTAATTATAGTGATTATGAGAAAAATTATCTTCACAATAGGGTAAACCTTAAAAATAATGTCCCAAATGAATTAGAAACTCGTAAAATATTCATTTTATGGAAATTTTTAGGCCATATAATCCATTAGAACAAATTTTGAATATTATTTTATTCACTTTTCATGGGAAAATGTGGTAATAATTCCCTTTTTTAAAAATTAATCGAAATCCAGCCCTCCTATATAAAATTGAATTCAAATCTCCCACATATTCAGACCTCGAATGCCCTTTTTATAGACCAAAATCTACTACAATAATCTCCCAAAATACATAAATTCACTCATGAAGACTAACTTTTTCATAAAGTAATCCAAGTAATCACTTTCATAAAAACAAAAAGGTTTTACCCAAATAAGAAGTTACATCAATATTTATGCTCCTTTGTTTTATTTTCAGTCTCCACCACCTCAAAAATTAATACTCCATGATTTTATAATAACATCATTATCCTAAATATTATAATATGTTTTTCTTTTGAGGGTTCCACCTAATAATACATAATCTCTCTTCTAATGGGTTATGAAAATAATGTTCTTGTGTAAGGAAAACTACTGCATCATGAAACGATGTTGTTCAATTTTCCATTACCACCACTCATGGTAGGGAATTTTGATAGAGAATATATTTTTATATGATATATATGATATTAGTGAGGTATTTAATCTTCATAAATTACAATATAGAACATAAATTTATTCATCCATTTTTTATAAACATAATAATTTCATTTATGAACTTATTGACTACCTCGTCATAAAAGAAATGTGATTCCTTCACATTTTAGATGGAATGTATTAAGGACGAATTTAGAAAACTTATATGATATATATGACATTATAATTATACTAAAATTATATTATATACAAATATGTCTTCAACATTCCTTCTTTCAATACGGTAATAAAACGGGAACAACATTCGTGCATACATAAGGCCTACCATCACCTTAAATAGTGTATTCCATGACATATTTCAATATTTTATAAATTATTATAAATAAATATATATGTAATATATATGATATTTAAATATTATTTTACATTATGAAAATAATGAAATTATGATATATTTAATAGAATCAATAATAACAATTAAAATCATATACGAAAAAGAATAAGGATATTACCAAAAAAATGTATCATTTAAATGGAGTTGTTAATAAATAGATAATATAATGAAAAAAAATTAATATTTGGTTTTACATATAATAATAGAGTTCTTTGATATATCTATAATAAAATTATATATATTATATATAAGTTTTGAATGTGTAAAAAGTAAGTCAATAAATATGTTAAGGGTTTTTTCATCACAATTTTATTTTCTATGAAGAACAAGCCATAGTCACCCCCTATATTTTATGAAAATTATTTATATTGTACATTTTCATAATATAATATTATTACAAAATAATTTATAGGTATTTAAATATCTATTTCATAAACTTTATTTCAAAGGGGTTGTGTTTAAAATTAACTAAATAAGTAAAGTAATTTTGTCTCAATTTTCCTTCTTTGAGACACATTCCATATTATGTAGCAATAATCATCAAGGAGGTGTATACACTTCACATTGAAATGATATCTTCTGAATCACATTGTTTCCATGGTATTTTAAGCTCCATGTAATTTCATTTTTTTAATGGGGGGTATGATTCAATGTCAGCATGTGGTATGATTGTATTGCAATAATCTCATTGTTTATTGGAATTGATTATGATTAAGCTTTCATTTAAGTATCATTGCGATCCGTCTTTCAAGAAAACTCATAACATTAATTATCCTTAGTTTAGTAAGGATATGTTCAAGTATTAGAACCATTTTACACACATTGGTACATAATATAATTAAGAAATTTGTTTTAAATAAAATATGAATTTATTTCTCTCTTCAGTTGGAAATATGTTTTTTTATAAAAATGTTTTCAAGGATTCCATTATATGTTTTAAAATTTATATTCAACGAAATAATTTTCAAAAATATTTTAGGATTTATTTATATATTTTCGAATTGTTTTCAAAGAAATGTTTTTAAACATTTTCAATATTTCATTATATGTATTAATTTTTTTTTCAATGAAAAAGGATTTAAAATATTTTTCAAAATTCATTTATATATTTTAAAGGAAGAAAATTTCCAAAATTCACTTATATTTTTTTAGGTGAAATATTTTTAAAATGTTTTTAAGTATTTTTTTCATGTCTATAAGGAATTTTTTTTCAAAATAATTTCATTATTTTTTATATGTTTTCAAGAAAATATGTTCAAAAATATTTTAAAGTTTAATTTTTTTATTTTAAAAATATTTTTATAGAAAATGTTTTTTAAACTACCTCCATGATTCCCTTATAAGGTTTCAATGCTATTTTCAGTGATTTTTCTTTAAAAATGCATTATTTTTTAAAGAGTGGTTTTCAAAGAGTAAAATATATTTTCGTTGATAAATGTTTTAAATGAATTTTAAATATTACTTTATATTTTTGAAATGAATTTTTAAGAAAAATAGTTTGAATATATTCAACATTTTAAAATGGGAATTTCAAGGATAGTATGTTTTGATTAAAAAACTCTGCAAGTGGGATTAAAAAATACTTCCCCTCTATGATGAAATCCTTTTATTTATTTTAACCTTATTTGGGACATGATGTAATGTCCCGGTCCTCTCTGGTCTATTACTTTGTAAAAATTTGATGAGTTCAAACAGGACGCGTGTTATAATAATAATTTTCGATAATAATAATTGATAATGGTGGCTTGAAAATATTTGGGCTGAATTAGATTAAATGGTTTTAATTTAATCATTGTGAAATAAAAGAAATAAAATTGAATGTATTTAATTCAATCAGGTGAGGTGAATGGTTTTTTTTATTTATATAAATTTTAATAAATAACAAATTATGTGTGTAATGAGCGATAACGGGAGGCACCACTTTGTTGGGGCCTGATAAAATTGGGAGAGGAAATCCTGGAAGAATAAATTAGATTGGAGAGAGAATGGGATAAAAAATATTGAGAAATAATAAAATGAAAAAAGGAAAAGAAATCATGGAGGTGGGGCATGGTTGGCATGAAGAAAAGTCAAGGGGGCCTCTTTTTTGGTGGTGGTGTGGGAATGAGGAGATTCCTTAGTAAGTCATTATTATTATATATTATAATAATTATTAAATGACAATAATGATCATATAATATTGGGGTCAATCATGGGGGCTTATGGGCTTCACTCATAAAGAGGATGAGCATTGGTTTTTATTTGAGGTGGAAAAAAATAAATGTCAAATTAAATTAAATAATATAATTATTTAATAATTATTTTCATTGGGAAAACTGAATTTTGATGATTTCTTCCTCGTGCGACCTCGGATTGACAAACCATCAGCGGCAACGTAACCCTGAAATTATGATGGTAATTTTAAGACCAATGATGAATACCTTTTTAAGGATCATGTCTCTAGTAAAAAACACCTATTATTAATTGATGTTTTTAATATCATTAAAAGCATGGAAACCGCATGATGTGGCATGTGTTGACCTATCAAACAACGTAACAGTTGTAAGGTCACATCATGTATTCATTAATACATGTTGCGTACTATTTTACCTTTTCATTTCCTATATAAGAGAGTGTCATGTGTTTTTTACGGACCCCTCTTCTTCTCCGCATGACGATGCTCCTGGATGACCCAGAAGCCTTCCACTTATCTTCTTCATCGGGACTTCGATCGATGATCTGTAGGTGGCTGCGGGATCGAGTCTACGAGGACAACATCGTCCACCTCATTCCATGCCCTCATCTTCGACTTCCTCTTCACAGTTTACTACTGAAAAGATTACTGATATTTGATGGGAAGGACACTCTTCAACGAACTTCATCTTAATGGTACATTCTACCCCATTCTTATTCCTTCCTCGATCTCCTCTTTCTATTCCTCCTTCCCATGCTATGTCAAGTGACACCTTAATATTTAATGGAGTCTCTCCTAGTTGTTAGTACGGTTATGTCACATTTTCCTCGGGTGGATTAATCGAAATCCTCATGGTGATTGTTCTTGTAGAAGGACATCAAAACCTATTCAAGTAGGGATCTTACCTTCGTCACTCTCTCTTTTGTGAATCATGTGAAGTGGGTATCCTCTTGTTTTCATGAGATACTATTGAACTAGTAAGTAAAGATAATAACTAGTTAATGAATGTGTTTGGGGAAATTTTTGTTGATATTTTTGATTTAAGTGTGAATTGAATAGGCTTATGCCTACTAAAAATCCTTGTCGTTGGGGGACTTTTCTTGCACAATTAAATGTTGCCCTATTTATTTTGATTTTTTTATATATGGAATTTCATATGATGAGGAAATTGGGTAGTCATGTAAAGTTGGATGATTAAATGAATACATGGAACCCTTGTATGATCACCCCGGTTAAAATAAATGAAAGAATGAATTTGTGGGTGCGGGTTGGGGTTTAATTATGTGAAGTGGTGTTTTGTGGGTTGTTGTGGAACAGGTGAGCAGCAAGGCTATGATTGTCTTTTTTGTGGGTTGGCGTGTATGATATGGTTGTGATGGGTAGTGGAGCTAAGGTAAATGGTATTAAATGGATGATGATGTGGTACGAGTATTGTTGCTGATGTGTTTGTGGTTATGGTGGTTCAATGCAGGGCTGTAGGGAAGGGTTGTTCTTATGAATAAAAGTGGAAGAGGTAACTAATGAATTGTGGGGCATGGTAGTTGATTAAATATGGAAAAATGGAATTTATTTGCTGATAAAAGAAAATGGTATTGTGTTTCTTGTGTTTCCCTACCATTATTTGTTGTTGGCATGGATATGTTTTACGAACTATTGATCTAGTTTGGTTATTGTTAGTTGCTCAGTATTTGAGGAACTGATAAACTAAAACATTTGAAAAATGAAAAGCAGAATGGGGTTTGGGGCTGTTTTTTTTGTCTACATACTTTCGAGGTAGTAGTGCTGAGGCATGATCTCAAATCCTCTGTGTAGAAGCCTTATCATGGGCTGAGTGGTTGATATAATTATATAAATTTGTACGTATTATGTATCATTACGCACCCCAACCTTATTTAGCACTATATTCCAAACAACCATGGGAGGGGTGGGGAGAGATTCTCAAACATCTAAAGGATGGCTGGTTACTGTTCTTCCCTATGCTCCCTCTTCCAGGTTCTATAGCCCAATATCCTTCAGGCAGGTTATGGAAGATGTTTCCCAAGAGTCTTCGGGATGAGGATGTGATATGTTCCCAGGTTTGATCAGGATGAGATGTGATGTGGTTTCAAGGTGTCTTCAGGATGAGATGTGGTTATGGCTAAGGATTGAGTGCCTGCGGGATACTATGATCTTCGTATGGTCAGGTTGCAGAACAAGCTCTATCTTCGTATGGATAGGTTGCAGCACTAGATCAGGAAGAGGGGGAAGAATCACTACGTTTGGCGTGAGGGGCTGAGAAATATTCAGTGGGATGGTGGTGAGGGGTACCCGTACATTGATAATATTACTATACTACTCTATTGACTTGAGAAATTTGGTGAGTGTGGCCTGTATGGTTGGGTGGATAGATTCTTTGCTAGGCATTGGTTCCTTCTGTTTTCTCACAGGGGATTAGGATGTCTCTCCACCTGTGCACGAGAGATTTATGTTTTCCTACTGAGTATACATGTATTCTCACCCTACGTTTACATTCAAGTTTTCAGGAGTACTGCAGGGATAGTGCAGGACCCTGCTAGTTGGGCATTGGAGTTATGCTGGTTGTAGTTTTTGCATTTTTTTTCGTATCATACATTGAAGCTTTTCTTGTACTTGTACTTTTGTTTCAGTATTGTATGAAACATGAATATGGGTTTGGTTTTGGTTTTATTTACTTGTTTCTTTTTCTTTTGGTTTTTGGCTCATCCTATTTCCGGATCTTAAACAATAAAAAGTTTAATGCCTCTTATATTTGTGAAAACTTACACCCTTGGTGCTAGTCTCCACTCTGGGACCTACTGGAGGCGGGACTCAAGGATCATTATCTCCCTTTCATAATTTCCAGCTCATGAGGGGCATCTTTGGTGGGAGAGGGTCATGACAGAATTGTATCAGAGGCTGATGGTTGAGAGATAGAATAGAGTCTGGAGTTAGGCACAGTGAGGATTGCATGGGATGGTAGGGAAACAGTGTTGGCTTATCTTGGTGCATGACATAGGCCAGGGACGACCAGCTAGGACATAGGATTTTAAGGCCCCCCATGATCCGATTCAAGGACTCTGAGCTTACCGAACAACTAAGTAAGATTACATTGATTTCAGGGTATAGATCCTAGGAAAGGTACATTCATTATCATGATTTGTTTTTTAAATTATTTGGGTGTTTTGGGAAATAAATCGAAATAAAATGATAAAATGAATCCTTGGGAAAATTTCCTGGCTACTTTTTCTTAGGCGTTCTTTGTTTATCGTACAACTATTAAACATGGACGTCGTTCCTCGGTGACTCATGCATTCGAGGCCCAGTAGATTCAGAAGGTCGATCTGCTGAGGATTGAGCAAGTGGAGGAATACGACTTGTGGCAGTTCATGTTTCATGCTTTCCAGCGACCGGGCATGAAGATATATGAAGAAAAAACTTTGGATACAGAATCATAGAGTTATTTGGAGGAACTTGAGATCACCTTTGAGCTGATCAGGGCTCCATTAGTGTACTAGGTTCTTCTAGAAGTATGCTTTCTTTGAGGAGCGGAAATTTAGTGGTGGATTCTTTACCTTGGGGAGGGGAAGGAGACAAATGTTCTATGGTCCAACTTCAAGAAGGATTTCGATGAGTAATTTCTTTCCTCAATGATGAAGGCTAAGAAGAGGCAGGAATTGTTGTCTCTCCAACAAGGAATCATGTCAGTGTGGGAAATAGGGGTCATATTCAAGGATCGCCTCTATTTTTCCCTTAATCTCTTTCTAGATGAGGATTCCCAAGCCAAGCATTTAGAGGAGGCACTTCACCCCTCTATTTGGTGTGCGGTGACCCCTTTCACCTTACTAATGTACCTAGAAGTACAGAATATGGAAGATATAATTGTGAGGATGCACTCGCAAGTAGTTACACCGTGAGAGAGGAGTAACCTAAGTCTATCTAAGAAAGAGGCGGTCAACAGTAGATCCCCACCAATAGGATCGTCCATGTTTCGACCGGCAGGGAGCAGACTTCAGCTGGTCCCATACCAATCTCATGATTTCCACCCATTTTCTATGGTCCAGGGACCGATGTGCTCTGCTTGTGGGAATTTTGGGCATCTAGGAAGACATTTCCCTTTTCAGACTCAGTATGGAGGGACTGGCCAGGTTCAACCCCATCCCCAGCAGTAGTTCCTAGACCGACCCTTCCAACAGCAACAGGCTCTAGTCCCTCCATGGGGAGCTGGAGAAGCTGGTGGCCAACCACAGAGGGTTCCTCAAGGACCCCAACTAGGGTGTGTTTGAGGAGGTGGACGTCAACAGAGAGGCATAGGAGTGGGATGCGGACAGTTGCACGCAATAGAAGGGGAAACCCTAGCAAGGAAATAGATTGAGAGAGATGTTTTGAGTTTTACTTAAATGCTCTCATTTATGTTTTGTTTAAAATAAGAAGCATTACACTCCTTTGTTGAAACTCATTCTCACTCATGCTTTGGGCCTGTACCTTGTTTTTTAATGAGTCTATAATGCTATGTTGTTTCCATCCTTCCTTTAAATGTGTGTGAAGAGTCCTAACATGTAGGGAAAGATGGACCTGATCCCAAATCAAGACGCATTAAAGTGGATGCGATTAAACCCATGCGGGCGAGTCAGTGCCGCCCAATGAGGATAATATCTTGACTTGGGAGAAGGAATTCCCCAATCTATGTTTTGGGGAAGCGTGTTTCTTATTTTGTGTGGTGTTGGGGAAGTGTGTATATGAGAAATTCTAAAATATGGGGGTGAGAAAACCTAATCCTTAATCGAGATGTATTAATGTGAATGTGATTAAACCAGTGCAGGAGAGCCAGTGTCGCCTAAAGAGGATAATATCTCGACATGGGGGAATGAATTCCCTGACTCATATAATTAAGATAGTGGTTGGATTCCTATTATAATGAGAGCCCAAAGAGGTATCTTCTGGGGTGGTTGTTCGGACCTTTCCCCTGTTTATGGGTTGGTTTTTAATTCTCAAGGATGAGAATGTTTTGAGAGGTATCTGATGTAATGGCCTGGACCTCTCTGATCTATTACAATGTAAAAATTTGATGTGGTCAAACATGACATATGTTATAATAATAATTTTTGATAATAATAACTGATAATGGTGGTGTGAAAATATTTGGGGTTAATTAGATTAATTGGTATTAATTTAATCATTGTGAATAAGAGAAATAAAATTGAATGTATTTAATTCAATGAGGGAAGGTTCATGGTTTCATTTTGATTTATTTAAATTCTAAAAATCAATAACTTATAAGTGTAATGAGCAGTAAGGGGAGGCGCCACTTTTTTGGGGCGTGGTAAAATTTGGAGAATAAATCGTAGAAGAATAAATTAGATTGGAGACAGAATGGGATAACAAAAAATGAGAAATAATAAAAGAAAAAAAGTAAAGGAAATCATGGAAGTGGGGCATAGTTGGCATGGAGAAAAGTCAACAAGGAACCTATTTTGTGGTGGCGTGGGAATGAGGAGCTTCCTTAGTAGGTCAATATTATTATATATTATAATAATTATTATATGATAATAATGATAATATAAAAGAAGAGTCAATCATGGGGGCTTATGCGCTTCACTCTTAAATAGGATGAGCATGGATTTTTTTTTATGTGAAAAGATAATAAATGTTAAATTAAAATAAATAGTATAATAATGTAATTTTTATTTTTGTTGGGAAAACTGAATTTTGACGGTATCTTCCTCATGCGACCTCGGATTGACAAACTGTCAGCGGCAACGTAACCCTGAAATTATGACGGTCATTTTAAGACGAATGATTAATACCTTTTTATGACTATTGTATCGGGTCAATAAAACACCTATTATTATGTCAAGTTATTATTATCATCAAACGAATGGAAGCCGCATGACGTATCATGTGTTGACTAGTCAAATAGCGTAAGAGTTGTACGGTCAAGTCATGTGTTCATTAATACACAATGCATACCATTTTACCTCTTCTTTTCATATATAAGTGTGTGTCATGTGTTATTTATGGACCCCTCTTTTTCTCCGCACGACGATGCTCCCAGATGACCCAAAAGCCTTCCTCATATATTCTTCATCCGGACTCCTATCGTCGATCTGTCGGTGGCTGCGGGATTTTGTCGACGAGGTAAACATCGTGCACCTCGTTTCTTTCCCTCTTCTTTGACTTCCACTTCACTATTTCCTACCACGGATATTTCTCATATTTTACAGGAATGACACTATTTGAGGAACATCCTCATAATGGAACGTTCTACCCCAATCTTATTCTTTCCTCGATCTCCACTTTCTCTTCCTCCTTGCTATGCTATGTCAAGTGACACCTTAAGACATAATGGAGTCTCTCTTGGATGTTAGTGTGTTTGTGCCGCGGTGTCCATGGGAGTAGTAATAAAAATCATTTTGGTGGTTTTTCTCACAAAAGGACATCAAAACCTGTTCTAGTAGGGATATTACCTTCATCACTCTCCCTTTTGTGCATCATGCGGGGTAGGGATCCACTTGTTTTTGTGAGATACATTTAAACCATTAAATAAAAATAATAACTGGTTAAAGAACATGTATGGGGAAATATTTTTTGATATTGTTGATTTATTTCCTTCAATGCTTATCCTTGATTATATTGTTAATTGAGTAGGCTTATGCCTACTGAAAATCACAGTCGTTGGGTGCCTTTTCTTACGTAATTAAAGGTTTCCCAATTTTTCTGGATTGTTTTGTGGAAGGAATTTCATAGAATGTGGAAATTGGTTAATCATGTAAATCTGGATGATTAAATGAATACATGGAACCCTTGAATGATCACCCCAGTAAAACTAAATGAAAGAATGGATTTTTAGGAGGTAGTTGGGGTTTAATTATATGAAGGGGTGTTTCATGGGATGTTGTGGAATGGGTGAGCAGCGGGGTTGCGGTTATCTTGGATGTGGGTTGGAATGCATGATATGGTTGTGATTGGTAGTGGAGCTGTGGAAAATTGTATCAAAGGGATGATGATGTGGTATGAGTATTGTTTCTGATGTGTTTGTAGTTACGGTAGTAGGAAGCAGGGATGTAGGGATGGGTTGTGCGTATGAATAAAAGTTCACGAGTTAACTAATGAATTGTGGGGCATGGTAGTTGATAAAATACATAAAATCAATGGAATTGATTGGATGATAATAGAAAATGGTATTGTGTTTCTTGTGTTTTCCATAACTTTATTTGTGGTTTGCAGTGATATGTTTTATGAACGATTAATCTGGTTTGGTTGTTGTTAGATTCTCAGTATTTAAGGAACTGATAAACTAAAACTGTTGAATATTGAAAAGCTTAATGGGGTTTGGGGATATTTTTTTCTGTTCATACATTCGAGGTAGAAGTGTCGAGGCATGTGCCTAGATCTTTCGTGTAGAAGCCTTACGATGGGATGAGTGGTTGATATAATTATATAAATCAGTTAGTTTTATGTTTCTTTTTGCACCCCACCCATTTTGAGCACTACATTCCGAACACCCGTGGGACGTGGGGTGAGATTCTCAAACACTTAAAGGATCGATGGTTACTGTTCTGCTATTTTCTCCCCCTTATAGGTTCTATAGCCGAAGATCCTTTGGGTAGGTTACGACAGATGTTTCGCAAGAGTCTTCGGGATAAAGATGTGATATGTTCCCAGGTGTCTTCGGGATGATATGTGATGTAGTTCCCATGTGTCTTCGGGATGATATGTGGTTATGGACGAGGATTGAGTGATGGCGTGATACTATGAGCTTCGTATGGCCAGGTTGCAGCACTAGCTCGAGCTTCGTATGGCCAGGTTGTGGCACTAGCTCAGGTTGAGGGGGAAGCATTAGAGTGTTTGACGTTAGGTCTTTAGCAGTATTCAGTGGGAAGGTGGTGCGGGGTACCCATACAATGATAATATTACTATACTACTCTATTGACTTGCAATATTTGGTGAGTGTGGCTTGTAAGGATGGTTGGATAGATTCCTTTCTAGGATTTGGTTCCTTCTGTTTTCTCAAGGGGAATTAGTATGTCTCCCCACCTGTGCATGAGAGCTTTAAGGTTTCCTAATGAATATACTTGTATGCTCACCCTATGTTTACTTTCAGGTTTTTAGGAGGACTTCAGGGAGTGTGCGGGACCTTACTAGTTGGGCGTTGGAGTTTTGTTGGTTGCAGTTTTTTCTTTTTTTTGGTATCATACTTTGGATATTTTATTGTACATGTACTTTTGTTTCAGTATTGTATAAAACATGCATATGGGTTTGGTATTGGGTTTATTTAATTGTTCCTTTATCTTTTGGTGTTTGACTCATCCAATTTCCCGATATTAAATAATACAAAGGGTAATGCCTCCTATATTTGTGAAAACTCATACCCTTAGTGCATGTTGCCACTGTAGGGCCTACTATAGGCCGGAATCATGGGTCATTATCTCCCTTTCACCATTTCCAGCTCATGAGGGGCTTCTTTGGTGGGAGGGGTTTATGACACATGTCACCAATATAAAATTTATATTCTTTATTTGAATGATATTTTTGAAGGGAAGATGTTTATGAATTCCTTTTCAATTTCACCAGGTATATATTTATGAAATCTGTTTCTATTACATGTGTTATATTTTTATGAAACTCATTTCCCCTACATGGATTATATGTTTATGGAACCCATTTCTATTTCAAATGTTGTATTTTTATGAAACCCATTTCACTTCTTGAGTTAAATTCTTATGATATCCACTTCTTTTCATGGGTTATTATTTTATGAAATGATTATAAAACTTATATTTTTTCATAGGATACAATATTATTACATATTTATGATACCCATTTCATTTCAAGGGTTATGATATGATTTGGTATGATCTTGTCGATCATTTAAGTATGATTTCATTATGAGATGGGTGGGTACTTTATTTCCCTCCAATGCATTGGGTAAAGATTTATATCTCATGAGATAAACATCGTTGCAACGGGTGGTGAACTGAGTTTAATAAATGGAATAGTTTGAAAAGACAGTCTTAAGAGTGAACCTTGAATAATTAGTAAGGTAATATTTACATTATTTATGTTTAGGGATAGAAAATGGATTAAGAAAAATCAAATAATCGGGATTGATCCCAATCTTCCATGCTAGTCTTTGCAATGAGCCTTGATTGATGAAATGATTACATATACTTATTTGTATGACTCAAACATATATATTTTTTAGATGATATATTCTAATGTATTATGATTGATTTTTCATGATTCCAAACCTTTATTAATTGTGGATTTTATAAAATATCCTTCTAACCCATTTCATGATTAAATATCTTTGACTAATTAGGTAATAATTTCATAAATTATGATCAAGTTATCCCACACTTATAATTATATTATCATCATTAACGATCTTTGATCAGTATCTTTTATGTTTACCATTACTAAGAATATGATCTCACCCATTATAATGTTATCATTTTACCCATGTTATGAAAAAAAGTTTTTTGTTGGGTAATCCAAATAATTGAAATATGTTATAAGAACATCATTGAAGAAGATGAATATAATTCAAGAAATAGGTTTATATATATATATATTCATAAAATATAGTAAACCATTACAATTTAGGGGAATGAATTTTTTTAAGATATTATTAATATTAATATAAAATTACGTAATATTTATTCATTTAATTCATAGGATTCATCTGTTGGTATTAGAGTAGGTTTTTTTGAGATTATGATTATAATAGTTTGGTGAAAACCCTAAGAATGCATATTTTTATATGATAACATCATTAAATTAGATAAATTGTATGTTATATAGTATTTAGAATTAATTCCATTTCTAGATACTGAAAATTGGATGTGAATATGTCAGAAATGCAGCTAGGGGTGAACAACTTTTAAAGAGGTTGGTTGATTATTAACTCAATATTCATTGAGTCCATGATGAGTGTTCCTAACAATTCATTGCAATGTAGTAATTACTGATTGATATACATGTATTATTCCAAATTATATATATGAACTATTATTATAAATGAGATGATAGAATCTGTGTAATTCTATGATAGGCCATAATGATAAGAGATAAACAGTATAGTGTAATGGGTTGAAATAATGAGACGTAGTTTAAAAAATTATAAGAATCATTTTCACTATCATATAATAGTATACTTTGACTATTGATGTTTGATATTCACATTAATATTTTTTTGTTATTTTCCATTGATAGAACTAGAATGAATCTTCTGAAAAATGACTATGATAATTAAATATTAGATAATCATCATGAGAAAATAAAAATAAAACTATAGATGGGATGTGAAGTAGTATGGTAATTCTCACACAAATATATAAGTTTATTACCATTAACATGAATCATGTTGAAATTATTATTATAAAAAGGTAGTAACAAATCACTATTATGCCATTTATGAAACAACTACCTCCTTCTATTAGTGTATCCTTAGTTAAAATTGTTTTTTTGAAGTAAATAATAAAGAAATATAATCCATTTTTCCAATTCATAGACATTTAAATGGTTATTTTGGTTGTGAATTTTTAATAATGTGAAGATAATAAAGGGTATACGGTTATAAAAAATATGATATAAGGGAATGAAATTGATTCCCTGACATGGGAAGTGTTTAAAATGATATTATCAATAATAATGTTCCTTAAAATATTCCCTATATAATGGACATAAATTATATTGAAATGAATAACAATTGTGAGTAATCCATTAGTACCAATGCGGAAAATTTCATTACACTTACAAAATATTCTAATAGTTTTACCATCAGCAATGAAAGAAATGATGACCAGTTCTATAGTGGTTTATGAGCAAGTATCCGAAATGAATTTAATATAAGAGACCACGATAGGTATAAAGATATCATTATATGATAACTCTTACTATAAATGGATGTTGGAGACTCTAATTTTGACATTTTTTTGGGATAATAAAATAAATATGGGGAATATTTAAATGTGTTGTGAAGACACTCCTCAATGATATTGAGAAATCTCATTTGAATGTTCCAAAAACACTCTAATGATATAATTACAATTATTATAGACATTATATTAACCCCTTCATTATATTAATAATTAATATCCAAAATTTACATAAGTAATCTATAAATTAAATTGAAAAATGAAAAACTCATTAGATCAAAAGTACTTAAATGGCCCATGAGAATAATATGCAAAAAGTTACACTATAAATTCTATCATGAATTTAATTTTTTATTGGATTATAGATTCACCACCTCTATTATATTGGAAAATTTTTTTAAGGGTGTCACTTCACCGTATAATTGATTATATGTAAAATTGACTATGAAAACTCGTAATGGTATGATGATCACATCCTAAGCCTGTAGCTCATCTCTGATAATATTTTCTGGCAATATAATTATTATAAATATTATTATCATGCATCTAATTTGATATGATGATATTTTTGGAATGGATTATCTCTATTTTTATTGATTTCATTTTCTTTCCTAGAGAAGGTAATTTAAAATTGTTTTCTTAAATCAATATGTGATCATATTTATATGTGAGCATTAATTTAATATTCCATTAGAAATTATATCAACTATATGGGTATTACTAAAAATTAATGATATATATTCATCTCAAATGGTAAGGTATAAACTAAATGATTAATATATGCATATTTATTGGGATTATGATACTGCATTTCCAAAATAATTTCCTAGTCAACCCACAAAAGTCATGAATATTAGTTCTAAATAAAACTCATAGCAAGTGTTAGAACTATTTGAAAGACACCATATACAATTTATCTGATTGAGTTATACATATTAATATTATACTCCAAGAGAATCTGGAAAGGGTTTTTATTTACCTAGGTGAAAACCTATGGAGTGAACCTTTTCATTCGGTTAAGGTGAAATATGGGTCAATGAATCAATTCATTCATTGTCAGGAACCTCAAAGGATCACTATTATGAAAAGCAACATATAAAATTTACTGATCCTTTGTTTGATCAACTACATGGAGATCAATACTTTTCTAGGATTTACCAGCACTATGGTTATAGTTAATTACTTGTTAATAAGTAATATATAACCAATGAAAAACTTCAATGTTAGGTATGTTAATCATGAATTTATAGTGATTTAATTAATACATACCGATGCCCCTATTATCATCATGGATTCAGTGAATTTAATATTTAGATAATTACTCAATCTGTTGTTGGTAGATTTTTTAAATGATTATCTTATATAGTATTAGTTAAATGGATATAGTGAAGATCATTTGAGAATTTTGTGGAATAATTTGAGAAAGGCGATTTTGGATGCCAACTTTTTCATGTTTCAAGTCAGCTATAGAATGTTTCATTCATTGATTATATTATCTCATGTGATAGTATATCAATGGACCCCTCATATATCGGTGATATTTATCAATGGCTCAGAGAAACCATTTTTTCTGATATTCCTATTTCTCATGGGATTTATGAATACTACCAATTATTTGTGATTGATTTCAGATGTATATAAAATTCAATAAACATAATGACTTAGAATAGATCCATGTTCTTTTAGGCTAATGAATTTGCGGAAAAACTCACTGAACTGATGAGAACATTGTTCAGTAAAACTATGATGATAGTAACCTTACATAAATAAGGGTTCCCAATTAATAGGGATTCATTAAATTAGGGAATGAGATTTTTAATATTGTCAAAATATGTGGTGATATCTTATGAATCACACCAATGGAAAATTCATGAGAAAATGTACACATATCATGATATAATATTTGAATAGGTAAGATTAAAATTAAAACCTAGATGGATAGTAATATTAAAAAAAGGTGTTTTATTTATACTGATGATATAATCATTAGGTTTATATTGACGCAAAACACGTTAATATGAAAAAAATTATTATAGTGTTAGTTAATTATTATGATTTTTCAATTATTTACCATCAAAGGATGGAGAACAGTCAGATGATGTATTTATTCAGAAATACCATTCTAATATTTATATGTTGAGGATTGAAATATATTAAAATTTTATTGAATAATAGAATATTTTTTCTAAAATCATGAGAAGATGAGAAATATCATACTTTGTTAGATAAATGTCCCACCATCCATACATGTGAAGATTAAATAGGTACAAAAGGAATATTTTGACCTAAAAAAATCAGTTGATGATTGTTCAAGGGTTCAAAAATGATAATAATAGAATTATATGGCTCATTAATTGATAATATGTACCATTAATACTATATTTGAAGGATTTATAAGACAAAGTTAATGTTTCATAAATTTCTAAATAACCAAGAAGTGTAAAGATGAATAAATAAATAAAAGAGTATTTAAGGTAGGAAATTAGGAAAAAAGATATTAAGTTATATTTATCTTGATACCTTATAGATCCAAAATAAAATTCTTATGAAATGTAAATTTAAAGGAATATTTCTACCACTAGCCAAACTAGAATGGATGTAGGAAAAAATCAACATGGATTTTTTCATAAGAGTTCGAAAAATATCTATTATATAATTCCATTGTAAAACATAAACATGGATGTTTTACTTGTTGAATAATCAAATATACTTTCAATTACTAGTGTCATATTTAGAAAATTCAAAAATATAAAAATCATAAACATATCAGCAAGGCCTAGTCCAAGACACCATTTATAATGGGTAAAAATTTAGTTTAGTTTGTCACATGAGATCTACTAATGCATCAAGGGTTTATAGAGGGCCCCATCCAGAATGTAATAAGTCTAATTAATTTCTAATATGAATGGGTATAAACCTAAAAAATATATAAATTTTAAATTTAGATAACATTCCCTAATATATAAACATAATCACTCACCATTTTGATTTGTATGGTAACTTGTATCAAGATAACTCATCCAAATGAATCATACAAAATTTAATAAAATGTGGTGGATGATAAACATATGTGATAAACCTAAATAAAAAATAAAATTAAATATTTTTTAATAAATAGATGAAAATGACATAATAAAAACATCATGTAGTTCTTCATAGAAATACCCATTTTACTTCGTAAAGAAGAGTTCATTTGGAATAATCCTTTTTATTTGTAATGATATTATATATAAAACCAGAAATGATCTAATATAGTTTCTCAAGAAAAAATAGTGATTATAGATAAATAAATATATCTTGGAATATATTATGGACCCCAATTTAAAATTGGTTAGAAATTGAGACGTTCTGTTTATTCGAGCATGCGTATCATGAAGAAATGAGAAGGGAACACAGTAACAATTTTGTTATCCCACAAAATCATGAATAAATGATATGAATATATAATTTTGGAACATATATATAAAATTTAGATTAATTATCTTAAAATAATTATGAATTAAATTGGTGTATGGTGGAAGGAAAAAAACCCTAATCAAAAAGGAGGTTAGGGAAGAAAACCCTTACCTTATGTTCGAATGTGTTTGGCACTTGTCCTTATTATACTAGATAGTCAAATTAAATCCATTAATTAGTTAATTAAATACACTTTATGAATATATATGATTTATTATAATTTTATTAATTTATTTATGTCGTTTTTATGAGTTATAAGGTACAATTTTATCATGCGGTAGCATTCGTTTCCTTGATTTAATGATTATTTCACTTGATAATACCTAATGGAGTTCATGGAAAATGGATATAGTTCTACATAATTATAATTAAATGTTATTAATTAATAAATAGAAGTCTAATTTGTATTATCAATTATTTTTTCCATATAAGAGGATGATTCATTAGATGACATGTTAATGATAATCATTTGGTTCAATTTTAGCGGTTTTTTATCCCAATGAACAAGTTTTGTTTTATTATTAAAAATAATTTATATAAAATTGTTATAAAACCAAACATAAGATTTAATTAGTACTTTTTTATCATGTTCTACCATAAAAATGGATTCCTGAAAAACCATTAAGGATAAATTAAAGAACAAAAATTAGTTCTCCACAATGGTTGTAAATCGGCACCTAACGGACGAGGATTTCAATTTTCAAATAAAATGTTGTGAGAAAATAGTTAGGTGAGTTAAATTTCTATATAATAATATCATTACAATATATAGATGATCGTATAATTATCATGATCATTTGGAAATAGTATTTGAAAATAGAATAATAAAATAAAAGCACATGAAAAGTAATTAAAAGGAAAAGTAAGAGGATTTTACCTCTTGAATACTCCTCCTTGAGAACCTCCTTAAGGGGATTGGTTTTTATCTTTTTATGAGACCAAAAGCTCATGGATGTGCGCTATATTCTTGGAGTGATTACTATGGATAAATTTATGATGGATTAAATAATTATAGCTATGGGGATAGGGGGTGGTGATTGGTGGTATTTATAGTGGATGAGTGGGGTGATTTCTCATTATTTTATTCATTATTATATTATATTGCTCAAGACAAGAAATACTGGTGATTATTATAACTAATTAAAGTAATAATTACATGTTATTTTTAACTAAGGGTGTTTAAATCATTTTTAAATCACTTATTACTTAATAAATCATGGATTTATCATTATCCATAAATTATCATATTTTACTATTCACAAAAAATTCACGTGTTTTAGAAAAATCAAAAAAATTCACCGTAACCATTTTTTTATATGTAAAATTAAAAAATGATCTCATTTTTATTACATTTTTTATAGACATCAGAAATTTATTTATTATTTAAAACCACCATGTACTCAAAAATAACAATTTTAAATCTATAAATAATTTTATAACACCGTCCAAAAAATTTCTAAGGACTCATAAAATTATCCAAATATCATAAGGAAAAAAATATTGATTTATGAATAAATCTTATGAAAAATAATTTTCTTTAAAATAATTCTTATTAATTATTAAATTTTAATTAGTTATTTTTGACTCAAAAAAATACAGACACATAATATTTTTCAAAATATAAATTTACCTATACAATGATTTAATTATATCATAGATTCATTTATATTATGAATATATTTTATTCATACTAATAGGAGTGGGGTTACAATACATTCAGCTGTTATACTATTCATAATGGTCATATTAATGTTCTTAATTTCAGGTTTCTATTTCATCAGTATATGTTCCTTAACTTATAAAAACACTTATTATTTCATTCATTAATCATTTATGATGTTTCTATTATGTCTGCTAAGCTATTATATGTGATATATACTATATTAAATAAACATAAGATATTAAATTTCACGAATAGTGTTCTGGGTCATTACATTCTCCCTTCCTATAAAAATATCTTCCTCAAAATTTCTAGATTGTCTCCCAAGATAAATATTATAGAAGTAATTTATCACATGCACCTTATGTTCTCACGTCACCTATTTAATTTTCATGGTTTTTCTAATGAATCATTACTAGATGAGTCATTTTATTCCTCAACAACTATTCTTTAGTGTCTTTAATCTGGATAATTTCTTTGAAGTAAGATAAATTAGGTTCAAATTCTAATTATTCAGAAGTGAGAACATGTATTGGGCTTGGCATGTAATTACATAAATAATAAATGGGAAACACATTGTGAACATTGGAAATTCTAGTAGGAATTTCCAAACAATAAGCCATAGATCCAATTTATTCAATAATTTCAAAAGGACCATTGTACTTGGGGCTCACTTTCCCTTTTCCCCAAATCATATAACAACCTCTTATGGAGGTACATTCCTGAAAACATTATCTCTCACTTGAAATTCCAAATCCTAATTCAATTTTCAGCATAGCTACTTTCCCTATATTCAACTGCTTTGATATGGATTTTAAAAGTCATTATATTTTCAATTGTTTCCTTTAAAAGATATTCTCCTACAATATATCTTTCACAAATTTTATCCCAACATGTTGGTGTTTAAAATATAATTTCATACAATGGTTCACATGGTACCATTTGAATTCTTGAATGGAACCTATTGTGGTAGGAAACCACTAACAAATGAAACTATTGATCCCAGGTACATTTAATGTTAATAGAGCTTGAACTCAACATGTCTTATAATGTTTGAAGGGTCCTTTAAAACTGCCAGTCAGTTTTAGGGTTATAAGAAGTACTTAATGATTCTCAGTATCCAAATATTTTTTATTACTCTTCCAAAATTTCAAGAAATTAGAGAAATGGGAATCATCCAATGACTCCCTTTTTAGCTCAGGTATAGAGGGAACACATAACATCCTCATAAATTTCATAATTACATCCTCACACATAATGTTTGAAAACATCTGATCATTTAAAATATTAATTTTCATTTAAATAATCTTATCATCAATCTGATAACTTTTAATTATTTCTAATAATGTTTGTTGGGTAACCTGTTGAAAAAGTAATTATGTTTAACCTTCCTTGTTAATCCCCATATCCATCATTCCTAGATCCATGATCATTAGGTTCATGTCAATCAACATTTGTTTATAACTCCATGATTAATTATTCTCAATAAATTCCCAACATTGTTTTCAATACCTAGGTTGTACTCTATTGAACAATCATAATATTTGAGTAGTTTGAGCCATCTCATTTTCACGATGTTGAGTTATTTTGGTGGGAAAATATATTTCAAAATCTTGTTATCTGTATATATCTCACATCATTAACCATAAAGATAGTGTCTCTATATCTTTAGTGAAAGGATTACATATTCTAACTCAATATCATGAGTTGTATTGTTCTGTTTATGAGTTTTTAACAACCATTATGCATATGCAATAATTATATCATTTTTTATAAGGACACAACCAAGTCCTTTATTTGATGCATCACTATAGAAAAAAAATTCTTTATTTTATGATTGTGGAATCAAGATAAAACCATTCACTATTCTTCAATTCAATTCATCAAAACATTATTCAAATTATTTTTTCCATACGAACATAACCCCATTACATGTATGATTTGTTAATGGGTTAGATAATCATGAAAAGATATGAATGAAACATTTAAAATAAACTACTAAACCAATAAAATAGCATAACATTGTTATGTTGTTAGTATTGGATATTCATGGACCACCTTTTTAATTGAAGGATCAAATGAAATTCAATCCTATAGAATAATATGGACTATAAAGAAACGTGAATGAAGCCAGAGATCACACCTGGTAAACATCCCATATAATTCATTTTTTCAAAGAGTCTTCAGAATAATATGTAATTGATTTTCATGGTCTTAGTAGATTTTGGAGTATACCAAGATATCATTAATAAATACAAATACAAAATAATTAAAATATTCTTTGAATGCTCGGTTCATTAGATCCATGAAAATAGAGGGTTAATTAGTCAGTCAAAATAGAATTACTATAAACTCGTAATGTCTATATCTGGTTTGAAATGATATCTTTGGAATATCATCCTTCCTCAAATGCAACTGATGATATCCTGATTGCAGGTCAATCTTTGAAAAATATTGAGCTCTGTGAAGTTGATCGAATAAACTGTCAATGGGAGGAATATGATACTTATACATTATTTTAATAAAATTTCTTTCTCTATATTCAATGAAGAACCTCATGGATCCATCATTATCTTTCACAAAGTGGAAGGGGGATCACCATAGAGAAATATTGGGGAGCATAAATCCTTTATCCCTAAATACCTCTGGTTTTTTCTTTACCTCTGCAAATTCCATTGTGGTCATTCTATAAGGAGTCCTTGATATATGCATTGAATTAGGAATTAATTCAAGAGAAATCTCAACTTCTATCTATATAGGATGTCTAGGTAAATCTTAGGGAATTACATCAACATATTCTAACACAATAAATACATGCTCAATTGTTCGACTTCTTTCTCAAACTTTAGATAATTATTTCTTTTAATCTCTAATAATTGAACTCAGTAAATCAATAGGGGTGGATCTAGATAAGAATAATATGGAATTGTTTCTATTGTATAGATAATGGACTCAAAATCATTGTCAAAATATTAACTTTCTTCTTCTTGCAATAAATTTTAAAATCCCAATTTAAAAGTAAATTAACACCGAGTATTACAACCAAATCAATCATAGGTATGATAATAAGGTCATCAACTATAGAATTTTTTTATTTTATAAATGGAAAAAATTAACACATCATTATTATAATGCCACTTCCCTTAAATGTTTTCACTTGAAAATACTTTAGTAATTTAAAATAGAAATGAATAATTTTCCTGGAAAAATGGGAAGATATAAATTAATGTGATTATATAGAAACAAATAATGAATATGATAAGTTTTAATAAATTATTAATGTACCTACGAACATATATTTATGAACTTCAAGCTCAGTAGTTGTGACCACATATGGTGGGCCTTCCTCACTTGTCCTTATTTGGGGAAATTTTCCCGTTCACATAGGAATGTCTTTTTCATAATGTCCAATATCTTTTCAATTGTACAATTTGTAATTCCCCGACCCCATTTACCCAGAGTCAGTGCCTTATTTTAATACAATGGCATGAATACAAGGATTCAAGTCCTGAAAGACCGATTAGTTTAGCAGTCTTGGAAAATAGATTACATACATGGACGTTACATTTCAAATTAGAAAATAAAACACAACATAAATTATCCATTGACAATTTCCTTAATCCCCTAGCATAACCCTACTTATCAACCATATTAAACTTCTTAGAATCCTGGTAAAATAAAACATATGAAAGGGGAGAGCTCCGATGCACAGAAAGGATAACAATATAAAGGAAACTTTAATAAATAATCATAAAAATTTAAGGAAATGTATAAGACGAAAAAATAAGCCTTTTAAACATAAATTTATTCATAATATGTCCAATCTAAATCAAATAATTTAATTTACTTATTCACATGTATATTCTACTAGTCGAATAATCACATGAAATATCAATATCCAATTTCATAATGATGGAATACATAATACCATACTTCATAACCAAATAGTAAAGGCCTTGTGAAAATACTACAAATACTATTTTTTTCAAGGCCATTTGCCAAGACACTGGTTTGTCTCATGAGACATACCGATGCATCAAGAAGCTATAGCGGGCTCCACCCATCACATAATAATACAAAACCATTCTAAATATGAAATGGGTTAAACATAACATAAACATTCGTATTAAAACTAGCAAACAAAGTGTCAACACATTATCCATAAAACATGAATGGTATAAAAATAACACATCAATAGTTAAACATATCATAAAACTTTCAATACAATATGGAAGATTTTTATCATAATAAATAAACATCAAACAATTTTAAAATCCATCAGTGGATATTGAAATGGGTGAAAATGATTTTCTAAACTCTTTGAGAGAAATGTCCATTTTTTCAAGAAAACATTTAAAATCACAAAATTTAGAAAGGAAGGAATTTGGAGACATTTTTGGATCAAATTATCCCATAACACTCTGAAAATTTTGAAAGGAATTTACATTTTAAAAACATTCACGTCCATATAAATAAATCCTAAAAACCATTTTAAAAACATTCACATTATTGAGAAAGGTTTAGAAAAATAAATTACTAAAACATTTAAAATTGTGTTTTAGTAAAAGAGTCACTTACAAATAATACCTTTTAAAACTCTTAAATGAAACAGGGAAATGGTTTATAAATATGTCCCAGTAGATACTTACATAAAAATAACCTCAAATAATTAAAGGATTGTGAAATTAATCATTACCATGCACTTTCCATTGGTCGAGGGTTTGTTTAACCACATGTATAATGACCATAGTATGTTATTAAATTATACCATAACAATATTAAAATTTATAATATCATACATTATTCATTTATGACTTTATACTATCCATTTAATAATGATTTCCATGATAAATTAATATTTTGGGTAATAATAGATTTTTTTAATCACATGTGTTTTAACTTGTTATTCTGGATCATATCATTTAGATCATGATTTAAATACATCCATAATATAAAAAATGATTTATATATAATATATATTTAGAATATTAATACTTATAATAGATAGATATATGAAATTGAAGGCACTGTTTATAGAGACGATAGGCCGCACGTACGCATAAACGCTGTTTCTGTTTTCATATCATATTGAACAGATGTAATTGAATAAGATATATGTTAGATCATATATATAGATATATCCTATAGAATTATTATTTAATATATTACATACTTACTAATAATATATATTTTTATAACCATCTTTGAATGGTGAACGCGGGAATGAATCTTATTGCGTCGCGGAGAGGGTAATCCGTACGTACCCACGAGCGACAATATCATTATATTGATGGTGAAATCATATATAATTGGATGGTATATCATATATAAAGAATAATTAACATTTTATATTTATTATTTATATCAGTTATGCTCATTATTATACCCATTCAATTAATGAAGTGTTTGAATAACTAACTACACCACGACTTGGAGACGGTGAGCTGTACGTATGCATGTATGGTAACATTGCCATTCATATGCTGGATAGAATAATGAATATGGTTTTACCATACTTATAATAACATCAAAATATATAGGAGGTACTGGATTTATTATTTTGGTATGGAAACTATAATAAAATAGGAAGTGGAAGAAGAAAAGAACATGAAAGAGGTGATCAAATATGTAACACCTTTTTGGGTTCTTCCATTTGATATGATCAAAAGGAATTCATAGGTAGTCTTTTTGACCAATGGATGGCCTCTAAGATGAACATAGTAATGTTGGGAGGATATTGGGTTAGGGTTTGGCCGAGCCAAATGGCTTAAAAGGTGTGAAATTAATAGAAGGGGATGTGACCTTTTATAAGAGAGGTGAGGGTCACTATATGAAAAGAACGAAATATTATTTTATAATAAAATAATTTTCAGTTTATAATGTCTCAAAAATGAAGTATTTATAGGAAAAGGAGTGTATGGGTGAAACACCTCTAAAAAAATCGGGTTTAGATAGGTTTTGTTCATCATACTAACATTATCGTTCAGATTTTACACTTAGTTAAATAGGTTGACATTTACCATGTCTCTTTGTATTTTTATATTTTATGGTTAATGAAATTACTATAAAAAGTCACGAGAACACCATGTGATTTATTAATAATATATAAAACCTTATATATGTTCATTTTCTGAGCCTTATATTTTTAAGAATATTATATTAATTAATAATATAGTATTTGTTGTAAAAACTCTAATATGTCAATTTTGACACTATTTAGTATTTGATTTTTTAAAGTCATAAAAAAATTATCACTTCGAATAAAATTTATTTAACCAACCCTAACATGTAATATTAACATATAAAATTAGTGGAGTTCATCAAATTTCTAAATTAACATTTTTTTGGATATTTATAATATCAATTATTTTAATATTTCATTAAAAAGGTAATAACTGCATCATCATTCTGTAATAAATATATTAAAATATTTAATGAGTAAATTTTATAAATAAAATATTATTATTTAGGAAATCATTTTATCTATCTAAGTACTATTTAGAGTGTAATTTATATTGTGTGTAACCCTATATTAAAAATGGTTTAGTTATTAAACCATGAATTTACCTCTTTTAAATCTTCTTTAAATAAAATAATAATAAATTTCATAGTCTAATCCCAGTGTACCAAAGAGGATAATATTTTATTCATAAGGTTGTTTCTGGTTGAATTATACATATCCAATTGAAATAAGACATGTGTTAGGGTAATTATAATATCATTTTTACCCTTAATTACCTGATTTAATTTTATCTGTGGTAATTAAAAGTCAAAAGTTACAATTCACCAAAAATTATTTTCATCTTATTGAACTAAATTTTAATTATTTTTATTAACCATGTCTCTCGTGTTTTTGAAATTCAACTTAGAGAAGTGGTAAAATTATGTTATATGCAAATTTGCAAATTATCCTAGGAGGTGGGTAAAATAGGTTAAAAATGACAATAAAATTTAATACATAAAATTCTATTATAAAATGACTCAAATGAATTAAATTGAACATATATAGGTATTATAAATCTATTTTTACATAAAATAAAATTAAATAAAATAAATAATTATTTAAATAAAAATTCTATTTTCATTAATAACGTAGTGTTTTTCCCTATTCATAAAAAATAAAATGTTTTCAAAAAATACCAACAATTATCCCAGAGACAATTTTAAAATTACAAATTCAAAAATTAAGTCTATTTCAGAAAATTCAAAACATAGAAGTTTCATTTATTTATTTAAATTTAATTTTCATTGTCAAAACGAAAAAACAAATTTTTAAAAAGTAAAATCTATCAAAAGATTGACATGTGTTTATATCAAATTTAAATGTGAAATTACTTATAATGACATAAATTGTATTAAATGATAAAATTTTAATCTAATTATACTTCTAAAACTTTCAAATTCATAATTTATCAGAATAATTTATTTCGATTTAAAAGTTGATTTCAACTAAAACATAGTATTTTTCACTATTCATCAAAATTTAAAAGTTATCAGAAAAGTAGAAAAATTTATCTAAACTAAATTTTTATGTCTTGATTCTAAAAAAGAATTCAATTTCATTAAATTGAAAATATAATAGTGTTGAATATTGTTTTTAAAAATGGATCTCCATTAAAAGGTGGTGAAGTTTCATTTTTAAAAAATACTATATTTCTCTGAAAAAATGAATTTGTTATTATATTATTTCTAAGAGACACATAATAGGGATGTTAAGATTATATAGAGAATATTAGATTCAAAATGCAGTTAATACTATTTATAACCTCTTTTTGAACGACTAGTTGATAAGTTGTGGTGCGCTCGAACACGATGTTGCATGTAGCGCAAGATATTGAATAAATTTAATGAGATAATGTTCCATGAAATCTTGGGGTGTTAAATTATCCCTCCTTAAATAAATTGTGTCCTCAAAATTTGAAATTGAAATTTGAAAATAAAATTTAAAAAAAAGAAAAATACCTTTTTAGAAAACCCACATAAGAAATTGGGTTATTAAAATTTAGTCTTAATAAGAGGGAAAGAGAATAAAAAAGTCAACACCAAATTATCATCTCGATTAATAGTAAATTGGTGTAAATTAGAGTCACATAAAGTGACGTAAAATGTAAATATTTATAGGGAGTGATTGAGTTCATCAATCACAAGAAAGTGTTAAATTGAGGGCCTCAAATCCATCAATCTATGATAATTTAAAATATCGTTGGTTCAACAAAATATAAGGTATAAATATTACATATTTTTGGTTTTAAGATCCCTTCCCTAAAGGTCAATAATTAATTTATTCATAGAATAAGAGGGAAAAATATATAAATGAAAATTGAAGATTCATCCTTCAAATAATTTCTACCAAAAACCCATATTTCACTCCAAAAGATAATAGAATTTAAAAATATTCTATTTATCCTAATCATATAGGGTTCAAAAAATAATGTTTTTATAATTAATTTGTCATACTATTTAGAAAAACTACATTATAAAAACTAGGACATCATGTATGCAATTGGTAGGTGATCCACCCTTGTCACCATTCGGTTGCGGGTTCAAGTCTCACGGCCTTTCCAGATAGGACGAGTTGTCGCCCGACCTCTGAGTTTCCATTTTTATAACAATAAAAAAAATTAATATGAAATTGTTTAACAGTAATAATAGTATCCAACGTCAAACTTAATCAATTCCATCCTTTATACTTTTCCAAAATACATCTGTCCAAACTCACAGTCTAAAATTTATAATGAAGATAAACAAAATGATGATCCTTTTTTCCATGTAATAACAATTGAATATCTTCCTCATGTATTCTTTTTAAACTCTATAAAAAACTGAATTACCATAAGTCCTTTTTTATTACATTTATGCTCCCTTATTCCCTATCGAATACTGGATATACTTTTTCAATCCAAAAATGTTGTAAACTCCAACAATGATGGAATATAGAAATCATTTATCAGTTTCAAGGTAGTCAAGAATATCCAATATAATTTATCCAAATCAGTATTATATTATTCCAAAATCACTACCTTAGTATCAAAACCATATTACGATTTATCTTCCACTCAACCATATATTTTCCAAAAAATAACCTACTATTGAGTGGATTTTCTTGGTTCCACGCAATCTCAAGTCCTTAATGAAATAGTACATCAGTACAATCTTTTTATAATCTATAATTCTTATAACAAGTACATCATTAATACAATACTCAAATGACATAATACTTTAATAAAAACATAAGAAATATAATAATTACTCTTCATCTTCAATAGTATCATAACTTGATTATTATCAAATAGCAACATTTTGGGTATACTCTGATGATGTGGACATTGCTTCATGTAGTGTACCAACTCCTTGCAGATGATGCATTATACATCTAAATCCTTTTTCATACCCTCACAATCACGTACATGGGGTCCTTTTTATCCACACTTATAACAAAATCCAATTCCTTTCAAACATTTACCAAGGAGATTCTTTCCACAGTTATAACATATGGGATAATCCTTCTTTCCCCTATTCCCTTTATCCATCTTTCTCGCTTCCATATTTTTTTCTATTACTTCCCTTCTAAATCCATACGACTTAGAGAATTCTTTACTTATCTTATTAACACATGATACTATTTCATAATTTGATGATAATACATGGGAGAATATTTACCTTTTAAATGTTGCTTTAGTACCCTAAAAGATATGATCCTTCTTCATCTTTCAATCATCCATACTGCTGGAATTCTCATTCCTTCCACTAGGTGCCATTTCTAAACAATGGAATACACTAGAATATTTTATGAATCGCCTTGAATATTTCCAATCATGTTAAATAAGTTATGTAAATTCGAAATATTATGTATATAATATATAATAGTAAAAAATTTTCTTTGAGGAAGTATTTACCTCTAAATCATTCAAAATGGCATGTAAAGAAAATGAGAATTAACCTAAGCGTATCTTACAGGAGTGTCATAACCAATAGTTATGCAAGGCCCATTTCATGTACCAGGATACCCTGTGTCAAGCCTAAAACTCCTTGTCAGTGTTTTCACTCTTAGGTACATCTGTGCCAGAGCTTCCTCTACATAATCGTATCTAGATAGCGATATATTGCTCGAAAAATACACAAAATATCTATATTAAATTTTTTTAGAAAGTTATTCTATACTAATCCTCAATGTCTATATTAGGGTAATGTTCTCTAATAATAGTTTATATAAATGTATTTCAAAGTTTTTTGCTAAACTTCCTCTGATACAAACTGTACTTCCCCAACCCCAATTACTGATAGTCAGGGAATTACTTTAATACATTAGAATGATTGCAAGGAATCATGTCTCGAAATACTAATCAATTTAGCAGTCTTGGAAAATAGATTACGTACATGAACTTTACATTACAAATTATAAAATAAAACACAACATAAATTATCCTTTGATAATACCATTAATCTCCTAGATTAACCCTACTTATCAATTATAATAAACTGTTTGGAATCCTAATAAAATAAAACATAATAAAGAGGTGAGCTCATATGTTTAGTAAGGATAACTATATAAAGGAAAGTATCATAAATATGCATGATCTTTTAAGGCAATTTATAAGACTAAGAAATAAGCATTTTAAAATTAATATTATGTGTAATATGGAAAATGTAAATTAAATAATTACATTTATTTTTCACATGGATATTATACAAGTACAATAATCACATGAAATATCAATATCCAATTTCATAATGATGGAATGAAAAATTCTAGGCATCACAAAAAATAGTAAATACCTTATTCCAAGACTAAAAATAATATATATTTATGGTCTTGTGCCAAGAAAATAGTTTTTCTCATGAGGCCTACTCATGAAACAATGTGTTATAGCAGGATCCACCCATCACTTACAATGACCAACACATTCTTCATATGAAAAGGATTAAACATAACATAAACATTCATATTAAAACTAGCATAAAAAATGTCAATAATTTGTCCTTAAACCATGAATGGTATAAAAATAACACATCAACGTTCAAATATATTAGAAATACATAAATACAATATGGAATACTTTTATCATAATAAATCAACTTAAAAAATTTTAAATTCCATCAAAGGATGTTGACATGAGTGAAAATAATTTGTAAAACTCATTGAGAGAAATATCCATTTTTCATGAAAACATTTATAAGTCACACAATATATAAAGGATGGAATTTGAATCCATTTTCTAATAAAAGTGTCCCATAACACTATGAATCTTTTAAAAGGAATTACATATTTAAGAACATTCATGTCTATATAAATAAATCCTAAAAACATTTTAAAAAACATGGATATTAATAAGAAAGGTTTAAAAGAATAAATCTTTATATTATTTAAAATGATGTTTTAGTAAAAGTGTACCCTAAAAAAATCTATTTTAAAAATCTTTCATGAAACATGGAAAAAGATAATAAATATGTCCCATTAGATACTTATGTAAAAACAACCTCGGATAATAAAGTGATTTTGAAATTAACCCTTACCGTGCACTTTTCTTTCGTCAATAGTACATTTAACCTAATGTATAATGACAATAGTATGTTATATAATTCTACCAGAACCATATTAATATTTATTTTATCATACATTATTCATTTAAGACTTTTTACTATCCATTTAATAATGATTTCCAAGTTAAATTTACATTTTGGGTAATAATGGCTTTCTTTATTGTACATGTTTTAACTAGTTATTTTTGATCATATCATTTAGATAATGATTAAAATACTTCCAGAATATAAAACATGATTTATATATAATATATATTTAGAATATAAATATTTATAATTGATAGATATATGAAATGGAAGGCACCATTTATTGAGACTGTAGGCCATACATATGCATAACCGTTGTTTCCGTTTTCATATCTATTGAATGGAAGTAAGTGAACAATATATATGTAAGTACATAAGTACATACATACAGACATATATATATATATCTATCTATTAGAATTATTATGTAATATATTACATACTTATTAATAATATATATTTTTATAATCATCATTGAATGGTGAACGTGGGAATGTATCTCATCGTGTCGTGGAGACGATAATCCGTGCGTAGGCACGAGCGGCGATATCAATATATTGATGAGGAAATAAAATATAATTGGATGGTATATCATATATACAAAATCATTGACATGTTATATTTATTATATATATCTGTCATTCTCATTATTATACCCATTAAAATAATGAAGTGTTTCAATAATAAGCTACACCACGACGTCGAGACGGTAAGCCGTACGTACACACTAATGGTGACTTTGTCATTCATATGATGGATAGAATAAAGAATATGGTTGTACCAAAATTTTAATAACAACACAGTATGTTGTAGGTACTATAGTTATTATTTTGTTATGTAAACTACAATGAAAGTGGAAGAGGAAGAAGAAATGAACTTTAAAGAGGTGATGAGGCATTTACCTCTTTTTCTGGTTCTTCCATTTTATTTAATGAAAAGGGATCCATAGGTTGTCTTTCTGACCAACGTAAGTCCTCTAGGATTTAGGGGGGAATGTTTTCGGGGTATTTGTGCTGGGTTTGGCTATTCCAAAATGCTTTGGAGGTATGAAATTAAGAGAAGGGTAAGTTCCCTTTTATAAGAGAGGTGAGGGTCATTTTAGGAAAAGCTTGAAATATTATTTTATAATAAAATAATTTTTGGTTTTTAATGCCTCCAAAATTAATTATATATAGGATAAGGTGGGTATGGATTTAAAACCACTCTCGCAATAGTTTTTATATAGGTTTAGGTCATCATAATAACCTTATATTTTAGATTTTACTCTTAGTTAAATTTCTTGACATTTATCATGACTTTTTTTATTTTTATATTATATGGTTAATAAACATACTATAACAAGCCAGGAAAACCCCACGTGGTTAATTATTAATATATATAACCTTAACTATTTTTTGGCTTACCCTAATAGTTTTATGAATATTATATCAATTAATAATATAGTTTTTGTTTTAAACACTCAATTATGTAAATTTTGACACTACTTAGTATTTGATTTTTTTATAGTCATAAACATTATCAATTCAAATAAAATATATTTAACCAACCCTAAAATGTAATATAAACATATAAAATTAGTGTAATTCATCAGAAATCACAATTTACATTTATTTTAATATTTATAATAATAATTATTTTAATACTTCATTAAAAATGAAATCACTGCATCATTATCGAGTCATAAATAAATTATACTATATTATGATTAAAAATTAAAAAAATATCATTATGTAGGAAACATTTTTATATTTCTAATGAATATTTATAGTTGATTTCATATTGTGTGTAACCATATATTGAAAATGGTATGGTAATTCGTCTTTGATTTTAACTCTTTTAACTATTCATTAAATAAAATAATAATAAATGTCTTAATCTAATCCAAGTGGATAAAAAAGGATCATATTTTATTACTAATGATTTTTTTGGTCGAATTATACTAATCCAATAGAATTAGTAAATGTGTTAGGGTAATTATGATATCATATTTACCTTTAATTACCATATTTTTTTAACCGTGGTAAATAAAAGTCAAAAGTTACAATTCACCAAAAATTATTTTCCTCTAATTTAACAAAAATTTACCTACTGATATTAACTATGTCTCTTAGATTTTTGAAATTCAACTCACAGAACCGCTAAAATTATGTTTTATCTGAATTTGAAAATGCTCCTTGGAGGTGGGTAAAAGAGGATATAAAGATCAATAAAATTTTATACATCTAATTTTATTATAAAGTGACTCTAACTAATTATATAATACTTATATAGGTATTATATATCTATTTTTGCTTAAATTTGTTTAAAAAAATAAATATTTATTAGAATAAAAAGTCGATTTTAAGTAATAACGTTGTGTTTTTCACTATATATAAAAAATTGAAAGTTTTTAGAAAAATACAAAAAATTCACTCGAAGCTAATTTTGATATTATGAATTCAATAATAAAGTTTATTTTACCAAATTCAAAAAATAGAAGTTGAATATATTTATTTAAAATTAATTCTCGTTGACAAATCCAAAAAGCGTGCTTTTAAAAAGTAACAACTATCAAAAGATTGACTTGTGTTTATATCAAATTTAAATGCGAAATTACTTATAATGACCTAAATCGTATTAAATGATAAAAATATAATCTAATTATACTTAAAAACCACTCAAATTTATAATTTAAGACAAAAAAGTATTTCGATTGAAAAAGCTGTTTTCAATTAAAAAATAGTATTTTTCCGTATTCGTCAAAATAATAAAGTTATCAGAAAAGTACAAAAAATTATCCAAACTAAATTTTTATTTCATTCTTCTAAAGAAGAATTGAATTTCATTAAATTAAAGATATGAAATTGTAAAATATTGGTTTTAAAAATGGTTCGGCAGTAAAAAGAGGTAAAGTTGAATTATGAAAAATACTTCTTTTATCTGATAAAACGAATTTGTTATTATATTATTTATAAGAAACACATAATATGGATGTTAAAAATATATAGAATATATAAGATTCATAATGCAGTTAATAATATTCATAACCACTTTTTGAACGTCTAGTTTTGTAAGTTATGGAGCGCTCGAACTCAGTGTTGCATGTAGCGTAAGTTATTAAAATATTTTAATGAGAAAATGTATTATGAAATCATTAGGGTTACAAAATTAAACATTGGTAGCTTCTTTATTTCCTTTACAGTCATGGGATATGTGGACTTTTTCTCCATAATTCTAACAAACACCCATACCCTTCAGGAAAGTACTTGGGGGTTTCTTCCCACAATAGTCATATTAGGGAAAATCAACTCTTCCCTTATTACCCTTTTCTTTATTTCTTTTACTAAAGTGTTCAACAAACCTCTATTTTTCATTACATTGATTTCATATGACTTATAGGATTATTTTCCCATCTTGGTAGCACATGAGACTGTATCTTCAATTGATGAGAAATTTTGGGAGGCTAGCTCCCTTCAATGGGATAGTTTTAATCCATCAAATAAAAAATCAATCAAACTCCATGGATAACATATATAGTGTGAAACATGCCTTGATAATATTTTAAAGTTGAATTAATACTAAGAAAAAATTTCAACCTCTTTTTTCTCCAGATACAAGAATTTTCATTCCATTTCTTCTGGTTCTTCAGAAGGAAAATATTTTTCATGGAAAATTTCCTTAAAAAACCATCAGTTCTTATTTGTAACATCTCCCTCCTACATTCTTTGGAATTAGTGAAACCAATTTATATAGATCCCCCGATATATGATAAACTACCATCACAATCTTCTCCAATTCATTACATCCCAATTTGAGAGATATTTTCTCGAAGGAACTTAACCACAACTTAGCAAAAAATGGGTTTGTATTACCATTGAATGATATAGGTTTTTGTGGATTAAAGAAGGCTAACATTTATCTTCCACATTGTGGATCATGATGATTCATACCAGTAATGTTATTATTCCTAACCCAAGTCAGATGTCCTAGTATAGTTAGATTTTTCTCTACATAAGATACAACTCCAATGCCAACATCCTTATCTGGCATTGGAGGGAAATACCTATATGGTATACATGTGTGCACACGGTTTCCATTCCAACCACAAGGAAACATTTCTAAATAATGTAATACACTAGATTATGTTATGAATCTCAATGTTTAATCTCGTAATAGAAAATTATTTTACAAAAATTGAAATGTCATGCCTAGATAATCTCATAATAATAATCATGGTTTGTTTTGGGACATATTTAGTTATAAATCCTTCATAATATTTTGTAATGAAAATATGGATTATACTATGCATGTCCCCCGGGAGTGTCAATCCAGGTGTGTAGTAAGACTATTGTCAGGTACCAGGTAACCTGAAGTTAGGCCTGAGACAGCTTGCTGGATTTGTTAACACTAGGTACATCTGTTCCAGAACTATTCCTGCTTATAGTGTCTTAATATGTATGTATTTCTAGAAATGCGCATATGATCCAAACATTATCAAAATTTAATGATTATATTATATGCTTATCTTAAAATTCTATCTTAGGGCTATGTTCCATAATCTTTTTTTCTACATCAAATTTCCATGGATTTTACTAAAATTTTCTCTGTAATCAACTATAAATACACTATCCACAATTTCCCACATCTCATGCCATATTTCATAACATTGGAATAAAAAAAGGATGACTCATCACGAAGGACTAAATAGTTAGTTAGTGTTGGAAAACAAGATACATTCATAGGTTAAACATTACAAATTGAAATGAAATAAAGTATATAAATTCCATACGAAACATCTATAACTCCTAGATTATCACTAAAAGGCTTTCATAATATACCACTTAACATCCTAAGAAAAAATAAAACAAGATAAATGGGTGATCACAGGTTCTCAATAATGGTAGGTAATATAGAGGATGCATAAATAAAAATGAATGGTTAATAACTAAAAGTACACAAACCATTAAAACAAAATCATGTTCTTAATGTTGTAGGAATAAAAGTTGATAAAAATAATTCAATATTAAAAAATAACCCTGGATTTTATACTTGTAAAATAATCACTTAGAATATCAATTAATATTTTCATAATGATGGAATTCATAATTCCCGACATAATAAACATACCATCGAATAATCATCCAAGACACCATATATATTGGGAAAAAACCCAGTCTAGCTTTTCTCATGAGACCTACTGAATCATAATGGGCATATAGTGGGCCCCACCCATCAATAAATAAGTCCAATGAATTCCTTATTTAAATGGGGATAGACATAAAAAACATATATAGATTAAAATTAAAAGAATTACTTATTCTATAAACATAATCACTAACCATTCTGAGTAGTATGTTGAATGGTATCAGTATTACACATCAATGATAAAAAATGATCATAAAACATTTAATAAAATATAATGGATTATAAAAATAGAAGATAAACATAAATAAATAAAAAAATTCAATATATTTGTTTAAATACACTGATATACACTAATATAACTATCTTGTAATTCTTGAGAGAAAAACCCTTTTACTTTTGCAAAGAATAGTTATTTTGGTAAAATCATTTTTATTTATCCTGATTTTCTGTATAAAACCAAAAATGAAAATGTATAGTTTTTCATGAATTTTTTTTGATTCTATAAAAAATATTGTGTCTTAAAAGAGACTATGTATGGTTCATTAAAATGCGTAAAAATTCATTACGTTACCTTTACTCGGGCTTGTGTATCATGAAGAAATGATAAGATAAACTTGCAGAACACTTATTGTATAATAAAATAATGCTAATTTTATTTGGATATATTATTTTGGAACATATATATAAATTAGAATAATTATATAAAAATAATGAAGAATAAAATTGAGTTACATAGGAATAAAACATAACCCAATTGAAAATGGAGTTTTGGGCAGAAAACCCATATCTTATGTCTGAATGTGTTCAATACACGAAAATATCAGGTATAATCAAACTAGATCCATTAATTATTTGATTAATAACATTATCTACATTTATTTTATTTATTATAATTTTAATATTTTCATTTATAGTCATTATATATGTTATTAGATACTATTTTATGGATCAAGAGCGTTCGTTACCTTGATTTCATGATTTTTTCACTTGATTATAAGTAATAGATTTCATTTAAAATGGGTATATTTTTATATAATTGTAATTAAATGGTATTAATGAACAACCATAAGTGTTATTGGTATTATTTATTATTATTTTTATTAATATTAGAGGATGAATCATTAGATAACATGTTACTGATTACCATTTAACTTAATTTTAGCAGGTTTTTATCACAATGAACATGTTTTATTATATTATTTAATATCATTTAAATAAAATGGATAGAGGAACATACATAAAAAATAAAAATTATTTTATAATATGTTTCAACAAAACATGTTTTCTTAACCATCCATGAATGGGAAATTAGTGAATGAATGTCTGTTGTCCACAAAGGTTCTAAATCAGCACCTCACGGACGATGATTTCATTTTTGAAACAAAGGAGAGAGAGAGAAAAAGAATATTTAATGAACGATATTAAATTAACATTATATCATTTAATTATGTACATTATACTAGATTTACATTATCATTTGGATGTATTAAGTGAGGAGTGAATAATAAAAGAAATTTTTTTTAAAAGAAATTACATAGAAAATGATGTTGATTTTACGGCTTGTATACACCTCCTTGGGAACCTCCATTAGGGGATTGGTTATGGTCTTTTGAAGATACCAAGATATTTTATATTTGTGGGAGAAGAACAGACTGTGTATTGGGTAGATATTTTACATGTATCAAAGGCATAATGGTTTAAGGAGAAGTGGTTGTGAGGGGTAGTCTTTATAGGCGAGGATGGGTGATTTCTCATTACTTTAATCATTATTTTATTATTTTTTTCAATACAAGCTATACTATTTTTTATTTTTTGTTAATTAAAATAATTAATACATTTGAGTTCAAACCACGTATTCTTACATAATCTAATCATCACCTATGATTCAATAATTTATATATTTATCATTTATCATATATTATCGTATTTTACTATTCACTATAATTCAAATATTTTAGAAAAATATAAAAAATACTCCCTAACCATTTATAGATATATATAAATCAAAAATAAATTCTATTTTATAAAAAAAAATTTCTAAATATGGGAAATTTAATTTTTAATTAAAACCACCATTTACCCGAAAAACACTGAATTTAAATCTATAATTGATTCTACAACACTTTAAAAATATAACTTAGGCCTCGTAAAATTATCCTAAAATCATAAATAAAAAATTTATTCATTTATTAATAAATTTTATTAATGT
The DNA here is from genome assembly GCA_963277665.1 of Viscum album. Lineage (NCBI taxonomy): Eukaryota > Viridiplantae > Streptophyta > Magnoliopsida > Santalales > Viscaceae > Viscum > Viscum album. The sequence continues at coordinate 1,519,334,861 of OY728164.1, read as the reverse complement.
AAATATTATTTTAAATAAATATTATTAATTATGAAATTTAATTGAATATTTTTTACTCATAAAAAATAACAACACCTATAAGATGCATAAATATTATTTATACAAACTCATTTGAGGTTCCAATTCATTCATCTTATTTCCTATTCATAAAGGTCATATTAATATTCCTATGGCCATGTTAGTATTTCATCATTATGAGATCCTTAAATTTAAGAAATAGAATTTATTGAATTCATTATTCATTTATGATGTTTTTATAATGTTATATATGTTGTTCTATACGATCTATGCTACATGAAATAAACATAAGAATGTATATTTCATTGATCGAGTTGTGGTATGTTAAAATATAGATGGATTACCCCAGTAAATTAAAAACATTAAAATCTAGGTGAATACTCTTGAGTTAAAATAATTAATGGTATTCATAACAAAATAGAATGGCAATGAAAAATAACAAGATATATCCATCAACATAATTGGGGTATGAATGGGTAATTAAGAGGGAATAATATGTTTTAGTAGGCTATATAATGATATATAAATCATAGGGGAATTAATATTGATGTTTTAAATCAAACATGAATATGAAAATTTTGACAAAAAATGAATAATATAATGTAGGTTCTTCAATAAAGATGATATGGAGAGGATCCCTTACATAAACATTGTAACAAACTAGGTAAATGATGAAATAAAAGAGATAAATTATCTCTAATTATTAATAATGAAATTGGAAAATAGAATAATATTTATAAATAAATTAACCAAAAATTAATTATGGTTTAAATTGATAAATAAAAAGATGGTGAATGAATGGAAAAAATAGAGATATAAGGAGATCACTTACCTTATGGTGGTATTTCCCAATGTTTGGTAAGATATTATTATGAGATTGGGTAAACCTTGGGAGGGATATAGAGAAGGAAGGGTAGAGTAATATCATTCTATAAGGGTTATGAGTGATGATAAATGGAATCTTGAATGTGTTAATATAGAAAAAATGGAGGTGATTTCTATTTTATATCTCAACATTGGTTTTGAGCATGATATGATAAAGTAATCAATTCTGCAAAAGTTACCATGGTTGTTTTTTCAATGGTTTATTCCAAAGAAATTTATTGCATTATTAAAAATTTTTATGGACAAATTTCAATAATATAATACCATTTGAGATGAGTAAGTGAGTAATGTTTACAAATAATGAATTTCAAAACTGAAAAATATAATATAGATTTTGGAGGGTTCATTAAGGTTTTATAAAATTTATCAAATAACCTCAAATAAAATTATGTTAAAGGATAAATATATATTTGGATGTTTACAACTTTTAAGTAAAATATTATATTACACTTGGGTTATTATGATGTCAAAATTCATACCATATATTTATAACTTATTTATTTTTATCCCAAAAATATGATTATCTCCAAAAATTATGAAAAAAAACCTTTGTATAATTTTAAAATGATTATTTCAAAAATATTTTTTATTTCATTTCAATAAATATCTCTTTCTATGACTTTAATCTTTTAAATAAAGATATGAATTTATATAAAAATACATATTTTTTTATCAATAACTATTTTGTGACCCTTAAAAAAATTATTTTTAACTTAGGAAAATAACATTATGATTTGAATTTAATAAAAATATTTTAATTATAATTACTTTTATAGTATCATTAATTTATAAAATTCTTGATTTCATTAAAATATAGTTTACTTATTATGACTCAACATTTCTAGAAAATATATTTTGCGTATCATCATATCATGATCTATTTTTTTTATCAAAATTGTTATAAAATAATTTAATATTTAATAATAGTAATAACGGTTATGTATATTAGTTAATTTTCCAAAAAAATATTCCTAAATTCAAATTGTTAGTCTCCACATACATATCCTTTTTTAGAGTAGTTAATGCCTTAAGTGTTAGGCATGCCATTTTGTGATTTTCTTGGGGTGGTTAAATATACATCGTTTAGACCATGATCATGATGTTCTTGAACTTATCTTATAATTAGTTCTATTAATACTTTTGTAATTGAATCTCATATTAGTATTGTTCAATACAAAATCATGGTGATGTTATCTCTATCAGATACTTTGATAAAATAGCTTTACTAGGTCTGGTATTACAAATCGAGGACATAAATTTTATCTTCTAAATGAACTGGAATTTTACATTACTTTTAATATAAAAATCATAATAGTCCACTTTTTATGGCTATATAAATTCATGGTATGATTTATTATGGTCTTTTGAATTTTAAATGCCTTATAAGTATTAAAAGTACCCAAATTAGTGAATATTTTTACTATAACATCAATACATAATAAGGAATTAAAAGGGAAATTTCATTTATAAAATTCATACCCATTACATTCTATCACTATAAAAAATTTCCCCTTTATAATTTATTGATCATTCTATTTAATTTCATGGATAACATATGGTTTCATTATATTCCTCTCTATATCTTTATCCAATAATTCATTGTCTAACAATACATTCCATACAAATCCTCATTAATTCTTTTTGAATGCTAAAATGGGAACTGTTTTTGTATTGGAACATCCACAGGAGAAGGTTCTCATCCCAACATCCTTGAAAAAACATTGAATGTGATCGAAGTATACCCCCTAGATTTTTAGTGATCCTTTCAAACTAACCATCTTCTTAAGTGTGATAAATAGTTATGAAGCTCAGTTATGTATCCAACTCTTACTGAACGCTTCCCCAAAACATTGATATAATCCTTAGATCCTTGTCAAACACAATAGAGAGTGGAACTCAGTATTGAAATATAGCTTCCGTTATATATATTATACAAAATTTTTACAAATATAAATATTAATTAATAGTAATTAAATTCATTGACTTTTTACAATGATCGAATACCACCCTGATAGAATTATTACATTATTTATTTCATAGGGATTTTAATAAAAAAATCCATGTTAATGTATTACAATTTCCATATTAGTATGGGTAATGGATGAATCATACACTTATCTTTCTTTTACACGTCATTGACATATTGGTATAAAAAAATCAATATACAAACTATATAATATCCCTCTTCATGTTATCCCATAAGAAATGTTTCTTCAAATCACTAATCATCAGGTTGCTTCTCGAGTTAATAGGGAATATTGGGACATGTGCATCATCTTGATGTTCCCTCTTTAGTTTTGGTTTTTTGGGACCCATATATAGGTTCCAAAAAAATATATCCAGCTTCATCAAAATGAACTCTTGATAATTCACTTTATTCTTCAATTGAAACTATAATACTTTTGAGAATCTATAATATTCAAAATAATGAATGATTGATTAGTTACATGATAAATTTTGGTTGAATATAGTTTAATTATTCTCATGTCTATACTTTTAATGTACCAAGGTATTAGATAATTTACAATCCTCATCATGTATAGATATTTAGAATCATTTAAACTTATGTAATCCCCAATTTATTTACATTCCATAGTTGTTAATGAATTGAATAATAATAATCCATGATTAGATCTTACCACCTTTGATGGAACATTTTAAGATACTTTTATGTGAATGTATATTTGGAGATTTTTGATCCATATACATGTCATAATATTCTCCATCTATGTAATCTAACCATATCATGAATTTGAATATCACTGTAGCCAAATCTAGATCAGAATTTGAGTATTTTTTCCCCATGTATCATTATATTGTGGGAGGAAGAGGATATTAAGTTTTGTTCTTTCATGAGTAGACAACACAAGAATTTTAGTCCATTACTATAGATGAAATATCCTTACCTATAGTGGGGAATATAACAATAAGTCTAGTTGTTAGACTCTTCATTATCTCTTTAAATATATATTCTCATTAATTAGTCTATAAATACATGAATCCCTTCCTTGTAAGGAGGGTTAGTGGTATTTACAATCATGATACGATTATCTCAAATTGATGATTGAACCAAAATAATCCATGGAAGCAAGGAATTTCTTTCATAGATATGGGAATTGGCTACCCTTAAATTACATTAACATTAATGGATCTATAGATATCCCTCATCCCATGAGTGTTATATTCTCAAACCCAAATTAACATCTTACACACTATCAAATAATGTTACATTTTACAATGACTTATCATTATAATTCAAATAATCATCATGTTGCTCCTTTATTTTTTAATAGTATATAATATAATATATAAATACTGCCAAATTATTTCTGAGGTATCGCTACAGAATATTTACTATCTCAATAAAGATTACTGTAGAATTAGTGGGTCTAAACGGGATAACTATGAACTCCTAATACCCATACCTTGTATAAAATGTGTTCTTCGGGATGTCCACATTCTTTACATTTACTTGATAGTCTCTCGACAAAGGATCCACTATAGATATATACAATGATCCCCATAATAGATCAAACAAGAAATCAATATATGGTAGAGGATACTTGTCCTTTATAATGATCTCATTGACCACATTTTAATCAACGTAGAGGGACATTGACCCATTCTTCTTCATAACAAAAATGATTAGTGTTACATATAGTGAAGAACTTGGGAATATGAAAAATATATTTGGATTCTATTGTAGTTTCTTCATTTTCTACTAATTTTATAAAATATAAATTCTATACAGAGTCTTGTAAATTAGTAATTATCTAGTTATAATCATAATATAAAATCAAACCTCTCACCTATGAGGAATAAATAATAACTCTTCAGGAAACACAAAAAATAATTCCCCTACTACACGCATGTCATCAAGGATTAATTTTTCTTTAGTCTCAATCATTTTAGATATATATTATTTCTCCTATAGAAATAATATCCAGTCCTAAGATGAATATACTAACATAGATTCATCCTAGCCCTTATATTGTTATATACTCATAGGATGATTCTCAATATATATGGTGATTTCATTCTCTTTAAAATTTATTATGGTTCTATATGAAGATAACCTAATCCATATAGATAATTGGATAAAATTCATTAAATTGTGTAGTAAAATGTTTCTTGGAATGTCAATACCACAAAATTTCATAGGGTATGTGTAACAATACAAACTTTTATTGATAAAATGTATCCCTTCTTGTATTAATGTTATAGTCATAAAAATCAGAATAGGAAACACAATTCCACATCATTCTTAAAGGAACTACTATGTGACCTTTAAACATACATGTGCCACTTCTGTGTTTTGAATTTTAGAAATTTGATATACACAGTTGCGTTCAGTAAGATGCTTCGATTCTGATTGGAAAAACATATATTTTTGTGAATAGTGACCTAACCTTGGGAATAGTAACCAACCCTTATAAATAGTAATATGACCCATGTGAATAGTTAATAGTTTAAATGAATAGTAACCTAACCCATGAATGTATAAATAAAATTTAGGCATCTTATAAGTGACCATATTATCATAGTAAAAGTATTAGTATTTTTATAAGTCATAAATGGATAATAATAAATAATTAATTAATTTAAAAGAAAATTATTTTCCTAAAATTTGTTCATATATTCAAAATTTTATGTCTTATAGTTTTAGGATAACTTTATAAGACCTTCTATAATTTTTGAAACCATTATTAAATTAGTTTTAATTTTATAATCTATATTTTTCCATTAAATTATAATTTTGATTAAAATTTAAATGGTTCATATTTATGCAATTATTACTTAAATATTTATTTCATTTTTATATTCTACACATCAAAAAATGGATAGCGTAAATTTTTGGGATTTTTTAATACATTAATTTTTTTGTAAATAGTGAAATTTGATAATTTAAAAACAAAAATCAATAAATGAATTTATGCATCATGCTTGAGTCGTGGATAAAATAAATGGTCACTGGTTAGTACTCACATGCACATATTACTATTTTTACTCATAAGAATCCTCACTATTTGATTTCTTGTAGAGAAATAAATAATGAATATAATATTAAGAAAACCCTCATCCCCTCCACTATAAATACCACCAATCACACCCTCACATCTATACACGTATCATGCTTCAAGAATTAAATAAATTCTACTCAAATCGTTTCCAAGAACATTCACCACATCCAGTAGCCCTTGGAAACCTCTAATGACTAAATCCTCTCCTCTAAAGAGGATCTCAAAGGAGATAAATTAAAGAGGTAAATTCCCCTTTCTTATTCTTTTATTTTCTTTCATGTTCCATTCTTATCTTTCTCATCCCTACACTTCTTTTACCAACATGGTATGATAACTCTAGTAAAATAAATTTCATAGAATTATATTATGATAATAGGATAGTTCATCATAATATCACCTACCCTCTCCTTTTATACTATAAATGAAAACACTATCTGAGATGTGTGAATTTATCACATTCAGTGATGATGGGTTTTAAATTTGAATTACCATCTTAGGGACTGTTCATGAAAACATTTTAATGGTTTAAGAAAATATAATATATTTATGCTTTTTATGTGATGATCTGTAATCCTTTTAATCTCATGATATAAAATAAAAATACAAAACTAGTAAATTGTGAGCAAAACCGCAAAAATTAATGTAAGAATTTATCATTAATCTTTTATCTAATGATTCATACTCTTGGTATAAAAAATAATTATAATATCCTTTATATCTCTATTATGTCACTAACAATATATATTAAATATTTAGTATGTTTAAACACATTTCATATGAACATCCATTCCTGAATACTAGTGAACCTTTCATTAAATCAATGAAAATTGACACTCCCGAACAATGAATTTAATCCTCATACCTCATCCAAAGATCCATAAATGAAAATAATAAAAAATAAATTAATAAAATTAATTTATTGAAGTCTGTGTATTGTAAATTAACGAATATAATTTCATTTTATTAAAATTTAATGGGAATAAATAATTTATACACAAGGTTGGGGGAAATTCTTGAACGCAACTCTCTTTCTTCAGGTGTTCCATATTCAACCCATTTTCAATATGGATATGACTTAAAAAAAACCATTCATCATTATATTAATTTTTTGGATATACATTTTCTCTAACTGATTTATGTAATATCCAATTTTTTCCAAATGAACTCTTCTCTAAAATAAACACACCCTTTTTACTTCTAAAAGATTGTTTCACTTTTCACTCAAGGTTAATGGTTCTATGTCAGGAATGATATTCCATAATTATTTTGGGAATGAATTTTTTTTGAATTAATGAATTATGATGTGAAACTCATTTCATTCCATAGGTTAATTTATGTTCATGTTTCAAATTTTTTTATGTGGCTTGCATGATAATGTAAATGTTATGATGTGATGGGTGCGCCAGAAATTATATAGCACAATAAGAATATTTCAATGTGACGAGTGAACTTAGAATTATACCACACTCTAGTACACTAGTTAAAGGTATTAATATCATGATTTAAAGTGAAATTATGCATGAACATGATTCTAGTATTGCTCACAACTGTGTATGGTAATTTATCACTGATACATGATGTTTCAATTTTCTGCATTGCCACATTCCATGATATTATATAAATGATGTTTTGATTAGGCTCACCATGTGTTATATTTTTTTACATTATTATCATTCCTTTTACAAGGATTTTACCTCACATATTTTTGATGTATATCCTTAGGTGATTGCATGTACAAAGGAGTACACAAAGGCTGATAAGAAGATTTAGAATAATAAATTAAATAATAGTTTATGATTTATATTGTAAATGTTATTTATGGTCCTAGTTTTTCAAAGACACATTATCCTTTGGATCATAATTTTGTAATTTGTTTCTATTTTTATCATTACAGTGATTCAATAGTAATATAATAAAAGCTGGGTTGATGTAGCTGGTCTTAGAGGTAATGTTTAGTTAATTTGGGAATTAGGATTAGTGAACCATAGAGAAAACCTCTAGTATGAGACTAAGTACAAATATGCACATAAGAAGATTTTCTATTCATAGGTATCCCATAAGATATTATTTTAATTTAAATTAGAAAAATTAATATGTTATTTATTCATGACTCGTTTAATTATGTATTTTATAACATTTACTATTTTAGAAAATGATGGGAACCAAGAGAAACCGAGCCAATAACCAGTGTGAGGGGTAAGGAAAAGATTGCCAGAATGACATCCCCAATGCTTTGGAAGATAGAGTTAAAAAATTTATGGTGATTATAACCTACTGGTATTAGGTTATGAAAAATACCTTTAATAATGTGTAACATCCTCCTTCCCCAAAGAGGGAGCAACTAGCTATCAAATGTATTATGCGGTAATGAACACCAATGATTGTTGGATCTTCTGATCTACTTTTTCCAGAAAAGTTATTCAACTCCATGGATAAGTTCTTTTTTGTGACTCACTTTTCTGATGTAGATAAGGTGATTTGGTCCATTTATTTTCTAGACAGAGAGTCTGGTCAATGGTGGGATTTGATTAAGAACACCATAACAATAAGAGAAATTAAAGAGATCTAATAGGAAGACATTAAGATCTTGTTTCTTTAGAAGTATTTCCTGAGAACTCTTCATAAAAATATTGATATGGAATTATTAGAGCCCAATAATAAGGAAGTAGAATATTTCATGGACTACCAAGAGAATTCCACAAGTCCTGTAAGGTACACTCTGGATTTTATTGTCAACAATGAATGAAAAAATGGTTGATTCTTTAGTGGGTTAAAATAACACCTTGGTAAGGCTCTTGTAATTATATAATTTGATAGTTATGATGAAGTTTTTTGATGTTCTCTCAATGTAAAGATGATTTTTAGAGAATAGGCCCATGGATATGGTGATATGAAATGAATAGTGTAGTTTCATGTCATAGGATATAATGATAAAGGAGGAAAGAAAACTCAGCCACCCACATGAAATTTTTTTGGGAAGAAGCATCATCAGGATTACCTATAAGGGATGGGGAAATGATTCAAGTGTGGTAAAGATGTCCACAAAGCACTTTATTGTCAAAATTTCTTGATAAGGTAGGAGAATGTGGTGGAAGAGAGGAATGAACCACCCATGGTCCAATTCAACAACTGTAGGGAGTAAGGGTATAATACAAGCCAGTGTACTAAATCTAAAGCCCCCGAGAGTAATCAACATATGTATCCACCATATAGAAAGGAACAATGGAAGGATTATGACATCACTACTATGGATTTTGTTAAAGAAGATTATGTTTTAAAAGGTACACTTCATATTCACTCATGAATGCAAAAATTGTTATTTAATTCTAGTTCTAGGATTTATTTTATATATTGTATGTTTTATAGAACTTTGAAATCAAATCCCTATCACATTAAAGTATAGATATCTGTAAAAACACATATTGGTTCAATAATTGTGACCCTAGTGTTGTATTAGTCTCCCGTTGACATATCTGGGAAGATTTTTCCTACAAATCCCATCTTACTTCCCTTGGTGGAATTTGATGCTATAATGGCAATGGATTGGATCTCATTATACAGAGAACATATCAGCTATCATGTAAAGACTGTAAATTTTCATATTCTAAAACCATCCCATGATTCTATAAAATTTCAAATAAGATCATGAATCTCCTCTAAAAAATTGTTCAATTGTGTCTGTGTTGATTCCCTATGAAGAGGCATACCTCGCTCAAATGGTTGCGTCGAAGGAAATTGTCAACCTGGATGAAAATCCTATCGTTAGGGAATACATGTATGTATTTCCCAAAGAGTTACCCAGACTTCACCCCAGATCGTGAGGTAGATTATTCCACATAAATCTTACCCGATGCTAATCCTATATAAGTATCCATATAAGATAGCTTCTATCGAACTATATTTGTTAAATAGGTTATTGTAGTAGCATTTTGACAAAGGTTTCATATTATTTAGTTCATCACCTTGGGCTATGTAATTTCTTTGTGTGAATAATAATGATGTATCGATGCTACTATGTATCGATTATTGGGAACTCGACAAGATCACAATAAAGAACAAGTATCATATCCGAAGAATTAATGACTTATTTGATTATCTATGAAAATCTCAATAATTCTCAAATGTGGATATTCATTTTGGATAGCACCAGCTAAATGTGAAGAAGGATGATTTTTAGAAAACTACCTTCCGCACATTTTATGGAAAACATGAGTTTATGGTGATTCTATTCAGAATTACTAATGACCCATTAATATTCATGGATATGATGAATGGTGTATTTTGACATTACCATGAAAAATTCATGGTAGTGTTTATTGTTGATATTTTCATCCACTCCAAGTGAAAGGATGAACATAAAGGACATCTAAGACTTCTGTTTCTGATATTGTGAAAGGAGAAGTTTCATGCCAAAGTCAATAAGTGGGAATTTTGGATGAATAAAATCACGTTCTTTGGAAATTTTATCAAAAGTGATGGATTTTTTTTGGACCCTTAAAAAACAAATGAATTTTAGGTATAAAGAAGACCCTATAGTGTCATAGAAATCTGTAGTTTTATTGGATTAGTAGGGCACTATTGATGTTTTGTGAAACATTTCTCACAATTTTTAGACACAATAACTATGTGAACAAGGAATTGGGTAATGTATGTTTGGATGTAAGAATGTGAGGGATTCTTCAAGGTGATAAAGATAAGGATGATTACTGCACCAATACTCACATTACAAAATAGTGGAGAATGTTTTATCATATTTAGTGATTCTTAAACAAAAGGCATGGTTTGTGTGTTCATGAATAATGATAATGTGATAGCCTATGCCTCATGGTAGTATAATATCCATGAGAAGAACTACCAAATGTATGATCTAGACCTAGATTCTATGATTTTATCATTGAAAATCTAGCGAAACTACATCTACATTGAAAATTGTGATATATTCATTGATCACAAGAGTCTAAATTATAAATTCACACAAAAGGATTTCAATATGCTTCAATGTATATAGTTATATTTAATCAATGATTACGGCTTCCATATAGACTATAATCCTGATAAGGTAAAAAAGGTAGATGATGCTATATGAAGAAAAAACCTGCTACTCTATCCATGTTGTGGATTGAGAATGACCCTATCTTCCGGATATTCAAAGGATGGATATGGACATAATAATTGTGAGGAATAAATACCATCTTTCCCAACTGATTTCCCAACCGTCTATCTAATAGAACAGTATGAAAGCACAAAGGGATGATCCAGAGTGACAAAAGAAGGTGAAATATATAATAAAAGGGAATATTCCAGAATTACATATTAATGACAGGGTGTGATTCAGTCTGGAATATAGATTTGTGACTTAATCAACTGGTATAAAGAAGGAGAAATTTTATAATGCACATAGATCACCATTCTCTATCCATCCTTATAGCACCATGATGTATCCTGATCTCTAAGAACAGTTCTTATGGGAAAACATTAATAAGTAGATTGCTAAATATATCTCAAGGTTACACAGATGCTATCAAGTTAAATTATAGGGTAAAATATGCCAAGGGATGATGAAACCATTGCCTATAACCATTTAGAAATGGGAGAATGTGATTATGGACTTTATCATGGGTCTCCCAACGATGTACAAGGGAAATAATGTGATATGGGTTGTGGTTGACCAACTCAACATGATTTCCTACTTTATATCTATTCAGGAAGATCTCTTGCTTGAACAAATTGGAAATATATATGTGAAGAATGTGGTGAGATTTCATGGGTTTCCACTCTCAATTGTCCTCGATAGTGATCCATTGTTCACATCTGAATTCTAAAAGAGTCTCCAACATGCTTTGAGTACTGAATTAAATTTAATCATGACCTTTCATCCCAAAACTGATGTCCAATCTAAAAGGACTATTGAGATTCTCTAAGATATGTGAAGATCTTGATCTTTAGAATTCAAAGTATCATGAGATCGAAATCTCCCATTGGTTGAGTTCTCATACAATAATATCTTCCACTTGAGTATTTTGATGACCCCATACGAATCTCTATATGGAATGTGATATACAACTCAGACTTGTTTGGATAATGTTTGAGAAAGAAAACATCATGGACCAGATATTCTGCAAGGTATGATAGATATGGTTCAAGTCATCCAAAAACATATAAGAGTTGATCATATCTGAAAAAAGATCTATGTTATAAACATTCGAAGGGACATGGATTTCAAAATTAGAGATAAATTCTTCCTCCGAATTTCTCTACGTTTGAGATTCATGTGGTTTGAAAATAAAGGGAAGCTAAGACTAAGGTACATTGTCCCCTTTGAGATCCTTGATCACATAGGAGACATGGCCTATCATCTTTCACTTCGACTGAATTTGGCTCATGTTTATGATGTGTTTCACGTTTCACTCCTAAAGAAGTACATACCATATCCCTCACATGTACTAAACTCGGAGGTGGTATAGAATGAAGATTGTCGCTTTTATGAGGAGTATCCTTTAATGATTTTGGACTGAATAGATAAGGTTCTATACAACAAGACAACCCACCTTGTCAATGTGTTGTGGTGGAATAATAAGTATGAATAATACACTTGGGAACTATTGGATGTGATAAAGGGGAAGTATCCTATAAAAGTTATCTAAAACTAAATTTTGAGGGCAATATTTCAAAATTGGGAAGAATGTAATGAGCTAAAAATTTATCAATGCAATTTCACTCTTATTTTAGTAATTTCATAATCATAGAAAATCACATTAAGCAACAAAATTCCACATCATGATTAAATGAAATACCATGTGACCTTTGAACAAAAATTTTCCACTTCTGTGTTTCGAATTTTGAAAGTCATACATATACTATTGTGATCAGTAAGATATTTGGAGTTTGATAGGGAAAATTTATTTTTTAGTGAATAGTAACCTACCACTATGAATAATTACCTACCCTTATGAATACTAATATGACCCTTATGAATATTAAATCGTCAAAATCAATAGTAACCACACCCATGAATGTATAAATAAAATTTAGGCATCTTATCAGAGACAACATGACTATAGTAAATGTATTTGTATTTTTTTGTCATAAATAAATAATTATAATTAATTAACTAATTTAAAAGAAAATTAATTTAACAAAAATGTTTTCATAAATTTACAATTATAATTCTTCTGGTTTTAAGATATCTTTATAACAACTTATTAAATTTTATAATGCATTGTAAAATAATTATTAATTTTAAAATATGTATGTTTAATATAAATTATTATTTTAATTTAAAATTATGATTTTAATATTTAAAGAATTATTTATGAAAAATGGAGTTCATTTTATGATTTAACATGTCAAAAATGGTTTGGGTGAATTTTTGGGATTTTTATGAAATACATAAATTGTTGGTGAATAGTGAAATTCAATAATTTACAAAATATGTAAATAAATGAATTTTTACATCATGTGTGAGTCATGGAATTTGTAAATGGGCATTTGATAGAACTCTCATGCACTTATTACAATTTTTAGTCTCTATAATCCTCAGTATTTCTTGTCTTGTGGAGTAATAATTAATTAATGAATATAATATAATGAAAACCCTCCCCCCATAAATTATAAATACCACCCCTCACACCCTCATTTCATCACACCTCTCAAGATTTAATCCTTAACTAAACTCTTCCCAAATTATCCCCAAGTTCCTTCCCAACATCTATATGCCCTTGGTCTCGTCAAATGACTAAATCATCTCCCCGAAAGAGGCTCTCAAAGGAGATAAATTGAAGGGATAAATTCCTCTTTCTAATTCGTTTATTTTCATTCATGTTCCTTTTTTAACCTTTTCTTTCCTCACCTAATTTCACCCAAATGATATGATAACTCGATTAACATACATGCACAAAAATTTTATTATGATAATATTAAATTTCATCATAATTTCACCTTCAATATCCTTTTATACTATTAATGAAAACATCATTTGAGATGTGTTAATTTATCATATTTAAGGAAAAAGGTATTAAATTTTCATTACCACCTTAGATAATGGTATTTAAAGAATTTAAATTTTTGAAAAAGATAATAAAATATTTATTTTAGATTATTTGATGTTCTGAAACATGATATAAAATAACAATATCAAACAAGTTAATTGTGAGAAAAACTGTAAAATTAACGCAAGCGTTTATCCTTAAAATTTTATCTATTGATTCATCCTCATGGTATATAAACAATCATTATATGATCATTTATTTCTCTATAATGTCACTAATAATATATATTAACAATTATGTATGTTTAACATCATTTCTAATGAACATTCATTAATGAATACATGTGAACCTTTTATAAAATCAAAAAATATTAACACTCTTGAACAATGGATTTAAACTATATAACTCAAACAAAGATCCATAAAAGAAATTAATAAATATATAATGAATAAAATTGTTGTATTAAAGGGTATAAATTTTTTAATAAATTAGTCTAATGTCATTATAAAATACATTAATGTGATGAAATATTCAGATGCAAGTTAAGTAGAAATTCTCGAACCTAACAACTTTTTGTTTGGGATTTGTCTCTTCAACCAATTTTAGTATGGATATACCATAAATATAAATTATTAATCATTATCATAACTTTTCTGGGTTATACATGTTCTCTAATTTGTTTTATAAAAATAGAATGTTTCCAAAAGGACTCTTCTTTCAAATTAATGCACCTTTTTTACTTCTTGAAGATTATCTCACTCTTCAATAATTATAAATGGTTCAATGTCAATACTGATATTGCATCTTTATTTTAGGAAATAATGTTTATGAATGTATGATTTATGATGTGAACCCCATTTCATTCCATGGCTTATCTAATGTTCATGTTTGATATATTTTCAATGTGTCATGTATTATAATATAATTGTTATGATGTGACGTGTGCACCCAGAATTATATAGGACAATAAAAATATTTGATTATGGTGGGTGAAATAGGAATTATATAGTTCTACAATGAATTTGGTAATGTGATGAATCTTATGAGTTAATGGGAAATAATTCGTGAACATGAAGCCAGATTTGTTCACAAATAGGTGTAATAGTTAACCACTAAGGCATGATGTTTCATTTTTATGCATTACCACATTCCATGCTATTATATAAATGAGATAATGATTTTTCTCACCACATGATACATTGTTTCATGTTATCATCATTTATCTTACTGGAGTTTTAGATCATACCTTTTTTTGTATATTCTCATGTGACTACATGGACTATGGAGTAAAAAAGGGCTGATAAGAAGCAAGAGAAGAAAGAATTAAATAAATGTTTATGATTTATGTTGTAAATGTTATGTATGTACCTAGTTTCTGAAAGACAGTAAACCTATGATCATATTTATGTAATGTTTTTATGTTGTTTATCATTAAAATTATTTAAATTTACTGTATGAAATGTTGGGTCACTATAGGATGAGTTACATAAGAGAGATTAAATAATTGTTTCATTTGACATTTTCACTATTAGATCCACTACCAAGAGTTATAGTGGTGATTGAAAAGTTATAATAAACATGTGATATATAAAATAATGTATAAAATGAGATTCAAAAAAAATTTTAACTATCATTGTATAAATATCTAGAATACAAGTTTCCACTTCATCTTTATTATCCACATCATTAGTTGTGATGGAATACGCTAACCTCTTTTTCCTTCGAATTTGTTTATATTTATTTCCATTGAAAAACATTGGATTCAAGGTTTTTCATACATAATGGTCTTCTTTCTAAAAATATAATCAATTTAATAATATTTGATGTTTTTTAGAGGATTACTTTCTTCTATAAAAATGGAAGTTTTTTCCATCCTCAATTGATACCTAGGTTCACTTCCTCCCTACTCCTAAATCATTTACACATCCACCTTAGGTAATTTTGGGTATTCTTTTTCCTGCACTTTTGACAAGAGGGATGGCGTGATTTCATTGCACCATTTGATTTCCCTATCATAATGATAGAATGAAACTCTATTTTCCACTTCTTGTCCATGTGAAAATATTGTGATTAAATGGTCCTTATTTTCTATTTTAGAGAACATATGAAAATTTCTACATATATATCATTGTTTCAACGTGTTAAGGATTTTCATAGACTTTCCATCATCTAACCAATGAAGTGATCAACATTAAATTAAATTGTATTGAAAAATTAAGAGGTGTATCTTTTAGTCTTATTATGTTTCCCTCATATGATCTAATTGATTCATAATCAATTTTCATGAGACTAATGAAGTCCCACTCCTTTTTTAGAATAATAGTGTGAGGAATTTTTTTTATTGAAAATTGTTTTCATTATTTACATTTACTCCATGACATTGATCTAATCAGTGAGCATCATATTTATTTTTATCAATTTAAAAATCTAATCAATGTATTCATCCTTATGATAAGCTATTAAGAAATACTTCTATTTCGTAGAGAATGAAATTATGGAGAAGATTTTATTAATTGACTTGATCCATTTCTCTCTGTTTATGAGACTGGAAGATACATTGAATTCCAGAGGCTTTTTTTTACAAAAAGGTCTCTATTGAAACATGATTTTCTTGGGGGGGGGTGGGATTTAGGAAATCCTCGTAATTTAGGTTTCTATTGAAAACCAATGTTAGTTGAAAAATTATAGTAATGAAGCTCATCATTCCTTGTCTTATCCGTATGGGAATATCATTTGGATAGTCATCAAATTTCCCATAACATTGGATATTGAATCTATTCCTTCTATTTTCATCAAGTGACTATAATAAATTGAAAACTAGTGATGATAATTTTAAATTATTGATGACATTAACAAAAAATTATGAACATTAATGTAATAAATCATAAAAGATATTTATTAATTAACAATTGAATTTTTTATTTTTAAATATATTTTTTCCATGATTTATTTACTAATGTAATATATTATTTTAAATTTATTCAATAAATAATGATTTATTGGGAAATTCCCAATTTACCAAATAAAATAAACTGATAGTATATAATCAGGTTTAAAAATCATGTTGTTGTGCAATAGCTAACAATCGAGTCCAGATCAATGCACCCTTTCTTGGTTAATTACCCAAATGTACATCTATGACTGATCCTCATCGACTTGTAGTATTCAAACAATGATTTATTTTAAGATTAACCTATTAATATATGTTTTACCAATTTTTTTGATGTTTTTTTATATTTATTCTTATCACAATGTTTTTTTATAATTGTTTAACAATCATAATCACATAAATATCTAACATTTTTGTTAATTACAACTATGAAAACTCATATATTATTAAACATAATTTCATTAATTATATTATAATAGTACACACTATGAAATACCAAATGATCAAAAATCCCAGTATATTTGGGAAATAATGTATATATCTCATCAACATTATACAGAGATAAACCATCAATACATAAAAATTCCTTAACAAGCTCAAAAAAATCAATTTCACTTCAAAACCGATATGGGATAACTTGGGGACACACATAGAAAAGTGGTGAGATATATAAAATAATAAGGGAATACAAAAATAATAGCATAAGTTTATGTAGTAAATATGAGAAAAAAAGTATATAAATTTAATAGAATAGGGATTAGAATCATAATGATGAACAATTAGTCACGATATAACATAATAAAATTAAATATAACATGGGAATATGTAAACAACATTAAACATAACATAAAAACATTGGTTATGGATAAAAAATGTGGTATCAAGAAATAAAGGAAAATATCACAAAAATGATTTTCTTTTACACCATAATCCTATATATTATGTTTCAAGCACTAAAACATTACCAAAAAATTTACAGCATTATCCAATAAAACCTTCATTTCATATAATCTTCCTGAATAAGCATGACACATGAACCCTAAAATATAAAGTTGAATTTTGTCAATTTTGATACCATAATCAAGGATTTTAGGATATATACATGTATTTCACCAATAAATGATGAATAAATTTGTTTAGGCGATTACCCTTTAGTGGAAGTTATAATGGGTATTCAAATAATAGTTTTCCAAGGAATAATGACATGATATTTCCAACAACATTATATGGGTACATAAAGGTTCATAAGTGGGATTAGTGAAGGTGAAAGGGGACTATAATTACTTGAAAATACTAAGGGGTCTAATAGGGTCTTGGAAATTCTATCCCAACATTAACATTTGGAAAACAAAGGGCATAATATAAAAGAGGATCTTGAATAAAGGGGAGAAAGATAGGATCCCTTACTTTTGCATATTTATTACATTGGTAAAGTTAATAATGTGAGTTGTTAACTAATATATCCTTATAATAATATCCATTATTTTCTAAATGTATATTTTTAAATACATGGTAATAAAATCAATTTATATTTGGATGTATATTGATAATGAAGGGGGGTAAATGGAAAATAAGAGTGGGAGATCCCTTAACATGACTGGGTGTTTCCAAAATCTTGGGAGGATATTAATAAGATATTGGCAACACAATGGGAGGGATCTTTAAAAAACGGTAGGAGTAATGTAATAGAAAAATGTGTTTTATTGATTAGATATTTAACGTTGGTTCAGTTTATATATGAAAAGGAAGGAGAGTTATTTATTAACATCCCATCATAGGTTTTAGACTCTATATTCCAATGAAATCAAATCCAAAGAAAATATACCATGATTTTCCCATGGTTTCTAACATTGCGGGGTGGTTTTAAAATTTTTACAAATTTACTAATTGATATCTTTAAAATAATACCCTTAGTGATATGTAATTGATATATGTTTAAAAAAATTGAATTTAAGATCTTAATAATAAATATAGGTTTTGGGGGATTCATTAATGGTCGATAAATTAATAAAATTAACACAGAAATTAATTATTATAAAAATGATATATATATATATATAAATAGTCATTGGTAAATTTTATGATGTACATTATATACAAAATTGACTTTAAACATTACATAATCTAGTGTCTTTGTACTGGAAATCAATTCCATTAATTCCAAAATATGATTTTTGTTTAATGTTTTAGAGAAGTGAGTAATAATTATTAGATAACATACTCATAAATTAAAACATAAAATCTAATACTATGTACACATTTTATCCACCATATAAAACCTTTATGAAAACATCTCATATTTTTTAAAAAACTCATCAAGACTTTAAAAGAGGTTTTTTTCGTCAATTACAAATCCTTAAAAACAATTTAAAACAATTTAAAATAATGGATGATAATTTTTTAAAAAATTACATAATATATAGAAAGAAATTGTTATTTCATGAATATTTATAAAAAGTTTCATGTTTCAAAATAAACATTGGGCACACAATATTCAATTTTCATACCTATGAATTTACATTCTTCATATAAAAACATTTATAAAACATTTCATTATAAATAATTATTGAATAATAACATCATAGATATTTCTTTTTAAATGTTAAAATCACCTAACACCATTTTGAAAAATTTGTAGATTTCACTCCTATATATGGAATAACCATAATGATAAATTTTGTAGTATCCATCAAAGATAATCTTATAAGACCATCACATTTAACTTTGGTACAATACATCAGAGTAATAATAATAGCTACTCATGGATTAACCATCATAGTTAGTCTTGGAATAACCATCATAGTATAAACCCATGATCTCTAAAAAGAATCATATTCGGTTAACTTCATCTTATATTTTGAATAACCATACAGTAAACATACCGACCCAATTTATTCGAGGGATATCATGGGACTAACCATAATTGGTTTATAATGGAACCACCTATCATCATAAATAATTTCTAAGAACCATAACATGATATATAATTTTTTTATCATTTATTTAATCAAATAAGTATTCCATTTTGAAATAACTTATTTTAAATTATTCACAAATATAAAATAAATTATTTATTTAAAGATATCCTTTTATACTTGTAATTGATTCATGATGTCAATGATTTTTCCAGACAGTTGTTAAAAACACTCATTCCATATAAGTTAAAAATAAATCTTCCATGCTTATTCAGATAAGTCCCAATGTAGATCATTTAGAAAGAAAAAATATTTCTTTGATATAGTTTTCAAAAAAGTAAAAAATGGTTAAAAATTACATTGAAAAATCAAATTTGAAAATTCAAAATCATTATTAAATTTTTTAAAACATCTATGTGTAATAAATAAGGAATTTTATGGAAAATGTTAGTATATTTTTTTTAAAGAATGTCTTTTATAATGGCACAAAATTGTCATGTTTATTATCTATGTATTTGAATAATAAATAATGTTTAATTATTTAATTATGTAAGAAATAATTTTATTGTGTTAATTATTACTTTATTTCATTTAATACCTTGTCATATAAAAATACATAATCAATTAAATTCACATCATTGTTTTGATGATATTCGGTTCATTAGTCATAAATGGCATATGTAGGTTGATAATGGGAAAAGTAGAAATTACTCCACCATATCATGAATAATAATAATGACATATTTATAACAATTATACATAAATTATATCGTTAAATATTAACATTGAATAGGGTTGTGAAAAATGAATTATGTTTCAACAATAGAGATGGTAGGTCGTACATACACATGAGTAACATATCTATTTTGTAGTGATCTTAATGGAAATAAGGAAAGTATTATTTTATTTTACTTTAATTATAATAATTTATTAAATATATTATTAAATTTTAAATGTAATTATAAATATCATCCATTTATTGTGGTTATGGAAATAGAATCACATATTTTTATAGATGTGGTGGTATACACATATGGACGAACAACATTATCATTTATTAACGAATGTAAATGAAATAAAGTAGAATATATATATATATATATATATATATTATTTTAAGTATTATAAACATGTAATGATCAGAATACATAAAAATTAATTCCATCATTATATATTTTATTAATAAATTTTGATTTAAAATGAATAACATTTGTTCGCAAGGAAGAAATACTCTTTACAAATGAATGAGGAATTAAAATCTCATTTGATGGAGGATAGTGATAGATATATGTTATAAATTCAACGTATTAAAATATAAGTATATTTAGGATTATATTTCTAGTATTTTATAATGTTTTAATAATATTATATTTGGGGTGAAATATGAAATAAAACTAAACCTTTTGTTCAAAACTGTACCTATTCTATGGAAAACCACCTTTCATTAACACCTTAAAACCTCTATAATTGGTATTATAATAAAAATAAGTTCTATATAATTAAATAAGGGATACTATTAAGGTATTTGGGTATGTATTGGCTGATAAAAAATGTGACATAAATTTATAGGATTGAGAAACAGTGTATCCCTTTAATAAGAGAGGGGAGTGGCACTCTAAAATTTCTCAAAATATTACCTCAATATAAATTAATATTAAATTTAAAATGGGTCAAAACAGATTTATTATGAACATAGTTAGATTATGGGTATAAATACTCTCATTAAATAATAATTAGGTAATTTTTTATTATGTTTTTAAACTTATCATTGGGTTTTAACCCCTCCTTAACTATTATTAAACATACTGTGACAACATTAATTTTTTCTCATTAAGGCTCATGAAAATTACTATAAATAGAAGAATAGACCAAAATGTGTTAAATGGATTTTCATAAATACAATATAATAACTATTTTTATGAATCTTGGATTTCTGGGAATTTTATATCATTCAATAAAAAATTATTTTTTTTCAAATATCATTAATGTAAATTTTTTGAACTATTTATAATGTTTATGTTAATAAATCCCTAAAATAATTATAATTGGAACCACTTATTTTAAAAAAACAAAAAAACAATCGTAATAATTATTAAAATCCATATATGACATCATCTATGACAAATAATAATACCTTTAGCAAATTTAACATCATTTAATATGTTTTTCCATTAATGAAATAATTACTATGTAAGTGTTGTGATAGAATTTTATGTAATTATTTCATCACTAAGAATTAAAAATAAAATAACATGACGAATTAAAACCTTAAATATTTAATTATAATATTTTTTATCAAACATTCTCTCTAGCTGACCCAATATTAATTATATGATAGTTATTAAAAACAAGAGTGTAAAATTTTAGATTTTTCATTAAATAAATATTTATAATGGTCATATTATAATCAATATGGTCAAGAAATTTCCATATATCAAAATATTGACTTATTATGTATGAAATATAATGATAAAATAAAACTAATTCTATTATTTTGATAATTTTATATTCTTTATATTTTTATTTGTACATTTAATTACTTGATTTACACTTTATGATGGTAACTAAAATTACTAAGGTTACTATTCCTCCAGAAAAAATAAAATGGACCAATTTATTATATATACATAATCAAATGAATATAATTTAAAATTAAACCGACATAATATAATAAAATAATGTTTGTCATAAATATAACATTTTTAAATTTAAATTATTTTTATTTAAAAATCAAGAATAATATCAATTTTAAACCCTATATTTAGATTATGTTGAATAAAATTAAAAGAAATAAACTTTAAAAACACTCCAAATTCTATTATTCAATGTAAATACTTACAATGAAAAAATAATTATTAATAAAAACTAGTGTTTAACATTATTCAGTATAAAATAAATCCTTTCAAAAAATTCTAATAAATTAAAATTATTATCATTTTGATATTAATATTTAGAAAATAAATTAATTTTCACGAATAAATTTTTTAAAAGATTAAAAAATTAATTATAATATTATCTCATAAAAAAGAAAGAAAAACGATTTTCGAAGAAAATGTATTCTTGAAGAATAAAATTACTTTACTAAAAAATAGAGTTATTATTTAAAAAAAATTAATTAATAACTTCTAAATGATTATGTCTATTATATATTTCATAATGTTTTCAATAATTTTTATTTCATCCAATTTTATTACTAGGTGATTATTGTCAAATTTAAATAATAATAATTCCTTGTTCGTTTAAGCTGGGTGCTACGTGTCATGTATGGAATCAAACATAGTCATTATTTTTAAAAATATATTGATATTAAATTATATCACCCACCTAAATACATTGATCCAAAAAATTAAAATCCATGTTTAAAAACAATAATTTAAAATTTTAATAAACCTTTTTTGGAAAATCACATCATAAAAAGGTTCAATAAAATTTCCTCTTGAAAAAGAGAACTTGAAGTACATATCATATATAAACTAAAAAATATGATATTTACATGAATGAGAACATAAGTGGGAAGTGTAAAAATGGATATGGAAGAAAAATACTATCTTCTAATGTCTATAAGATATTGATAGAGAACATGGACGCGAGAATGTTAACAATAACAAAAACATAAATATGCGAGGGATACAAATTATATTAATTACCTTATAAAAGAAGTAAACAGATACTATATTTTTAATAAATACATTTTCTAATGTTCAAAATTTAATTTTCTACCTATAAGAGTGCATAATTAAATATTCATAATTGCATTTATAATTTATTTTCTTAATCAATTTCTACCCAAATGTCATATTTTCATTCCAAATTATTAGTATTCAAGATAAATTATTTAATCACAGAGCACTAGAAATAACTATTAATCAATTAATTAATCCATAAATGGTTAATTATATATTCCTCCTTCCTATATACTTTAACCCAAACCAAATGGTTCATAAAATATTAGATAATTCCTAAAAAATAATAAAAATTCATAGGAAAAAATACTACTTTAATCTATAAAATTAAAAAATAACTCCTAAAGATAAATATAGATCATTTAAAAAATTAATTATCCTTAAAACTAATCAATGCTATTATATAGTATAATTAAACCTCAATAAATGATGTATTTGATCACATATCTTTCCAAGGTAAATTTAATACTTATCATCTAAAATAAAATCAATCAATAATAATAATATCTCCTAAAAAAATGTAATTACAAAAATCATAGAATCTCTATGATATGATATTAATATGAATTAATAACATGAATCAACATAAGACATAATACAATCATATTTCATTCCAAAATATAATACAACCTTAATTTCTCAGATCAAACCACATATTTTTTTTATGACCTTAGGCCTATAGGGTTCCCAAAATCATGACCTTCTTCCAAAATAATATTAATCGTATAACCAATAAATAACTATTCAAAACCATGGTTATCTTTACAATAAAAAATATGTTCCCAATATCAAAATAATATTCATTTTATAAATCATTAATGTATAAAAACTATATCATAATATCCAATAACACAAGTAGGCTAGTGGTATGCTATCCACCATTGTCGCTGTTTGATTCTCAGTTCAGGCCTTGCAACCTTGATGAATGTGATGAGTTGTTTCCAAACCAAAAAGACATACATTTTCTAAAGAAATATTATTATAATCTTTATATCATTCCTTAAAATGTGATAAAAATCCTCAATAGTTACAATAATATATTCAAAATGAATTAAAAAAAATTAACATCAATGGATAACTCATAACTCTCATTTTTCATCCTAAAAATTAATAACCCATAATTAACTAGAAATAAAAAATTATATAAACTCTAAATATTTTCCATATGTTTAAAATTATTTCAAAAATATGAAGATAGAATTATTCATCAAATAAAAGTTCCACAAGATAAACATAAGGGTTACATATTCCCAAAACATCTATCAATACTCAACAAAAGTATCCTAAAGTAGTCCCATTTTCAAAAGAGTACTAATTATTTTAAAATTATGATAATCCTTCATGTTACCATAATAATTTAATTACTAATATACAGTCATATTAAAATTTAGAGTTCTTTATATCCAATTAAACAGGATATTAAGTCATATCCTTTAATTCTAATCTATTACAGTCAAAAATATGAATCATATCAAAAAATTCATCAATTTAATAATATGTGATAAGACAAAATCTATAACTTATTATTTCATTTTTAGTTTCCCCATCATTTTAAATAATATAATTAGGTATTGGTAAGATAATATATTCATGGCCTTGGTAAATGAATTTCTATGCCTTCCAGCAAGGACATCAATATTCATAATTACTATTCTCTCCACACATTAATCATTCAACTGATACAACATGAATACCATCTTCTGTTTTTCCCTGAACCGATATGCACATATCCAGTGCATTATTTTATTATAGTGGAATGATTATAGGGAATAAAATCCCAATGGAGAGATCAGTTTAGTAGTTTTGGAAAATTGGAATATATACATGATACCCATATAACATTGGTAAATAGAAAATAAAACATGGTTAATAAAAAATTGAAATTAGCTTCATCATTTAATGATGTTTCAAATATTTCTTCCTCATAACCTAGAGAAAGGACGTACCATATGTTTGAGATATCTGTGAAGGAAATGTATAATTGTTTACCTTCATGACTGTGGAGCATAAAAAACTATACCTTAAGGACCTTTAAAAAACAATTTGAAACTAGGGGAAGAAACCCATATAATTTGGCTGATTTATTTTTCTCATAAGAACCTATCCAAATTTTTACGGGATATATAAAGTATGGTCCCCAACCATTACTACCTGTCAAAAAAATTCCTCATATTAAGTATTTAGTAAATAAATAATAGTCCTTATCAAATATCTATACTAAACGAATATTATGGATTTATCAATAATTCCCAAGTTAATCAAGTAACTATAAAAGTGAACACCATATGTATAAATGATATATTATTTAGGAAAAATTAATAAACTTTTCTTGAGATTATGAATATTCAATAAAATTTCCATTTAAAAATTCTTAAAATAATTTTATTGTTTTAAGAGAATGTTAACAATCAAAATAATGAAGCGATATTTCAAAGATAATCATTAAAACCATTCATGAGGAAAATATTATTTATACTTTCCAATGTGTCCCAAACCTTAATGAAATATTTAAATCATAATCACCATGAATGAATAAAACTAAATTATACTTATAATACATTGATAATAATTAAAATCAAGATAAAAAAATGTAAAATGGTAGTATATACACTATATAAAATAAATAAGTGATGAAAATGGTTTATGCCCCATGGAAAAGAATGTTTGAAAACGATCCATTACCTTCAGTATGATTTTGCATTTGTGTCATTATATTTCAAAACAATGAACACATGTTAATTATTTACATGCATCAAAACCTTTTTCATGTATATAATTACCATTTCATAAATTATTGCAATTTTTTGTACATTTACTTAAAAAATAGTTTTTACGTTGGGTATTTTTTACCAAATTCGATTTCTGTGTTAAACATAACTTGGGTAGATCAATAATGGTCAAAAGGTTCATTACATAAACATACCCAGAATAATAAAAATAAAATATTTATTATATTTTTTCACAAATTATACTTTAAAAAAAATCATAAATGATGATTATGAAAAATGAACAATCATTATATTCATAGAAACGGTAGGTCTTATGTACGCATGAGTAACGTTCCCAATGTTCAATGATTTTTATGGAAAAAAGGAAAGTGATATTTTATCTTCCCATAATGGTAATTATATTATAAATTACATGTTGTTTAAACATATATACTTATATATATAATTATTTTTATGTTCAATAAATCACATCACATCGATGTGGTGGTAGGCCACACATTCTTTAATAATGTCACCATGTTTTTAGTGTGTGAAAAGAATGATAATGAAATAGATATATTATATTTAAATAAAGATTTATATTTCCTTAATATCTTATATATATTATTTATTCAACATATTTTAATTGAAACCATCCTTTATACATTCTATTTATATTTTGAATGAATCACATCACTTCAGTGAGGCGGTGGTCCACAATTCCCCAAACGATGTTATCATATTTAGGAATGATGTTATAAATAAATGTATATGTAATATAATAATTAAATAAGTATAAAGTAAAAATAAATAAAATATATATCATATAAAATAGAATGTACATCATAATTCCCAAACATTAGAAGTGTTAAAGTAAAAATGAACAACATCGTGTCCTGAGGTGGTGGTTTTAGATACACAAGAAAATTTTGTTTATTAACTAGTGGATTGATGTTTGTGTATGTATTGGTAAAATAATTATAAAAAACAAATAAGTATATTTAGGATAATTTTGTTACAATAAAATGACACAATAAGTGTACTTTAGGGTTGAAAAATGAAATATAATTAATGTGATCATTAAAGAATGTTAACTCGTTTTTGGGTAACTTCTTTTGGTTTATAATAAGTTACTTCATTGGTTTTATTTAATACCAATTAGAGGATTATAGGAATATAATTTTTATGTTTTAATATTATTTTATCAGAGTTTTTTCTTAATAATTTTCTTGAGAGGTTTGAATAAGTGTGAGTAGTGAGTTCTTTTTTATAGTGGATGAGAGGTTGCATTCCTTTAAAATTTTTAATATGGAATTACACCTGAGTATTATCTAAAAAATTGGACAAAATAATGGTAAGAAATTGAATCATGTTAGTATACAGGGAAAATATGAGTATAAAATGTATTAATGATAATTTTATTGGTCTTTTTAGCCCTTAATTTTGTCATTTAATCACTTGTTAAGATATTTTTTTGCTCAATCACACTAATTAATTTTAATTGCTTTCACTAATATTTTTGTCGATAAAAATGTTTACGTATTAAGAATTATAAATTATTAGGGTTCCAAATATAGAATCCTTTTTTTCAAATTATAATCAATTAATTTCATGAAATTTATTTAAATTTAATCCCACAGACATGACGGTAATGCGGGGATTTTAAGTAAAAATGTTCAAAATGATGGTAAGATCGATATCAGATTTCAATGTGAAATTGTTTCCAATGTTCTTAATCAAATTAAATGGTGTATAATTTATCTAATTAAGAATTAAAAACAATAAAAACATATATTATCCATATAAACAAATTATACCCAAAATATGTTCTGAATTAAAATTCAGTATCTTTCATTATTAATCAAAAAATGAATCTTCACAACAAAATACTGAAAATTCACCCCGAATTAATTATGATTAATCTATTTATAAAATATTTACAATTTTAAATTTTAATTTTAAAAAACGTGGATAAATTCAGATTTAATATAACAACACCATTTAAAAGAAGTAAAATTACAATTATAAAAATATTGTTTTTTCTGTACATGTGGGTTTGTTCTTATATTATGCATATAAAATAAATTGGACAAATGTAAAAAAATATTTATTTAATAAAATATATATTACATTAATATCACTCATTAATTGAATTGAATTGAATTTATTATGATAAAATAACTTTCAGAGCATAAAATAGTTATCTATAAAAACATCCCCTTTGTCTTCAGTTTGTTCTTATATTCATTTAAAATTAATTTTGAATGTATCAATTAAACAATATATTCTGATAATTTAGTCGATATTATTTTTCACTACCAATTTAACAGCTTGTCCATATCTTATTATACTAAAAAACAATGTTTTATAAATATAATGGTGTCTGGTAAAACACGGTCTTGTTGGGAACACAAGCCATAGAATAAAGTCATTGTTCTATGTAATGCAAGCTCACTCAGTATCACACATATTAGAAGGTGTAACATGGGTAAGTTTTATTTAATATAGTAAATGTTATATAATGTTTTGGGATATGATATTCCCTTACATTCCTAGTGTTTTGTTCCACACATTCTATCAAATAAAATGTTTTTTTGAATTATGGGGTGTTACATTCTCCCCACACTAAATAAATTGCATCCTTAGAATTTAAACTTAATTAATATAATATATATTTTGATATTTTCTATTTTTAAAATCCACATCTTTATAAGGGTTAGTAAATCATCATCTAGAAAAGAGATAATGATAAGTACAATGTTTACATGGCCATAGAAGTAACTATATCTCCATATAGAAGATATTTAGTGGTAACTGGATATACAAACATGGTGTAAATGATTATTTATTTATAGTGAGTATTTTATGTCATTGATCATATATATTTTAATGGTTAATGGAATGTTATGGGACTCAAATCTATAAATTTATAATTATTTAATAACCACCTGTTAAAAAAACTAAGTTATTTGAAAAATATTTATCTTTTGATATTTTTCCTAATAGTGAGTAATTATTTTACTAACTTATAATATAGGGAATCGTACATAATTGATATATTTCCATTTCAAGTAATAATTTAATCCTTTATTTGTGCTTCGATCAATTTAATATTTACATATTTAATCTATGAAATGAATATCCAAAAATGAATTTCTATGTCTGAATCACTATTAGTTTCTTTTAACAGGTCGGAAGATTCATAAAAAGGGGCTATAAATCAATCTAATTTCAAAAACTAATATGGTAATTAAAATAATCTATAAACATGAAATGTGATACCTTTATTTCCTCATTTATATTTATTCACCAAATCATTTAACTAAAAATAAGTACACTTTACTCAAGACATCATATGGTCATATGGTAAGCGTGAAACCCATATCATCATTCGGCCGTTGGTTTAAGTACTATGACCTAGATGGGTTTTCACCTAGAATAAATTTTTTCTATTTGTAAAATATATTAATATATTTTCCAAAATAACTCTGATAGAAATCCTTCAAAACAGGTTTATCAGTAAATCTCCATTTATATAATGTTTTCAATAAAACCTATATACAAAAATACATTTTCCATTTATTTCCACACAGGTTCTTACATGTTATATGGTTTAACCTGTTAGAACCATGGCTATTTTATGCATTAATTGGAGTATAGTTTTCATATTTTGTCAATCCTCAGTGGAAGTTCAGAATGTGTGCCAGTAAATTGATCATAATGTTCAAGAAGACAATAGTATTGAAGGTGGAACTGTTTCCCAGTGTCTTCCAAATTTTTGGGCCTCAAAATCGGAAAATGAAGACATGGATTGTTGGTAAAATGAGGTTCGTCCAAAGAGGAAGTGGTGCAAGAAAAAGGTGGACCTTGCATGAAATATTTGAGTTTTGCATGAAAAAAATGTAGAGCACAAAATAGTGGAGTGAGGTTTTTCGCACAATTGGTGTTTCAGAATTAGAAGGTCGAGAAATGGAAAAGGCATGGGCTGCATGGAAAATCTGGTGATGTGTGGGAAAAAATATTCCTATATGAAAATTATTGCGCATCGAATGAGATTTATTTGTGTGCCAAGATGGGTTTTTTGCGAGGGGGTCTGAGATTCCTATAAATAAGAGGTGATCCCCTTCATTCCTGATAGTTGAACACTTAGAGACGTTCCGAGGTCTAATGTAGGTAAAAGGTTCATGTAAAAGGGATTGCACAAAAAATTCTGATTTGCGTGAAAAATTCTGGGTTGCGTGAAAAATTCCACGCTGCACGGAAAATCCGAGTTGAGCGAAATATCCGAGTTGCGCAAAAAATTCCATGCTTTGCGAAATAGGCAGAACTACGGGTAAAAAATAAGGCGGTGCGTAAAAGACTCAGTTGTGAGAAAAATGGTGTTGTTTATTGAAATATTTTTCCACGCGAAAAGGAAATATTACACACAATAGTATGCTCTTGCACACAAATGGTTAGGGTTGTGTGCCATTGTCAGCGATACATGTTTGTGTGTTCTGGTTATCTGGTTCAGTGGTTCAATGTGTACAAGTGTATCATTTCTGGACCTCGATGCAAGATGAGTCTCATGCTAAGAAGAGGCAAATAATTCAATTCAAATCTATTAAAGAGTCCCTCGCATCTATAAACTGACTAGTACTTCACCAAAAGTAGTGAGCCAGGGGGAGTCGACAAGAGTGACCCATGTGACGTAGTGGGTTATCCTTGAACATTTGTAAATGCAGTGATCCAGGGACAGAGTGACTATTCCCGAACCATTGTAATCCACAACTTGTGAAAAATAGTGGAATTAGGTACAACCGAAAACCTGTTAGCATATGCTCCTTGGACGTAGCCCTTAGTGGTGAACCAAGAAAAAAGTGATGTGTTTTTTCTTTGCATGTGAATGTTTGATTTTTGATCATATCCATCATACAGGTTTGACTAGTTCTACCAACATGGGAACAATATCCATCAAATTTAAAAGAAAAGTTTGACACCATGATTCACCCCTCCCCTCTTAGGCTGTCCCGGGGTCCTACAAGTTGTATCAGAGGATAAAGGTTGCTGTTGTTAGATCTATCATTTGTCATCATGGAAAATGATGTCAATAGTAGAGGAATACCTCTCTTTGATGGAAGTAATTTTTAGATATGGAAGAACCTAATGAAATATCATTTAATATCCCTTGGAATGGATGTCGTCTTTGCTACTATGCAAGGAATACAAGTTACTGATCTCATAGGGCTTGCTATGACTGATCCATACAAGAAATTTTTTGACGCAGATGCTAAAGATCATGAAGCTATCACTGCGGCTCTTTCAGATCGGATCTATCTAAATTTGTTGAATTTCACCTCAGCAAAGACTATGTGGGATAAACTTGAAAATATTTATGAAGGAGACGACAATTTTATGGAGGAAAATCATCAAGTCTTATAAAACAGGTTTGACGACCTAAAGATACATCCTAATGAGAATTCAAATTCATTCTTAAATCGAATTACTGATGTAGTAGGAGCATTTCGAGTTCTTAGAGAGGAAATCAATGACATTGATATCGTAAAGAAAATCTTGAGAAGGCTTCCTACGATGTACAATGAAAATGTGTCATCCCTTGAAGAAAGAGATCCATCTAAACTTTCTCTGGATGATCTGTTAAGTAGTCTTGTGGCATATGAGATGAGAGTCAAACCCAAAGATTCCACGACTCGGGTAAGCAAGGAAATGGAATTCAAAGCCATGGACATATTGAAAATATCAAAAGATGGTAGTGGTGGAGATCATGAGGAAAAATAACTTCTTTCTCTCATCACCAAGAAAAAAAAGAATGGAAAAGGTAAATTTAATGGTAAGCTACCTCTTCCATGTTTTCGTTGTGGAAGAGTTGAGCACATTTCCTCTTAGTGCCAAAGAAATATTAATAATGATGAGAGTTAAGTAGAAGACATCGAGAAGCCTTGGAAAATGTGTTTCAAAATGGGAGATGCCAAATCTGGAAAGAAAATTCAGAGGAAGATTTTTTTGTGAAGAAGAAGATGATGATATTGAATTCTTTGAAGAGAAAGAACAAGAATTAAAAACAGAAAACCAAGATTCCATGATGGCTACCATTGAAATGTTCAAACCCTCGATCAATAAAAGAATAGATAATCATATTACTCATAATTATCCTCCAAAGATTCAAAATAATTATTCCTTTTACAAGCATGAGAATAAATTTCAGTGATGCAATAAGTGGAAGGAAATTGTGGAAGAATCTCAGAATATGTTGATGAACATGAAGCTGAAATTGAACGACTAGAAGAACTATTGACAGTTTAGTCTCCAATCCTTGAAATCCCAGATGACTTTTTTGAACTAAATCTTATAATTGAAGAACAAGAAAAGGTCATAAATTAATTTTCATCCAGACTAGATGAGAATTCCAAGACAGATGAGGTTCTTGAGGAAGAAGTTGTTACTCTTAGGAGTAAAATTTAATGTTAATTAACCACAAATGAGGGTAAGAAGAAAATTAATTTTGGAAGATTATCATATGAGGAATTACTGGAAAGATTCAATTGTGGTCCAGATGTGGTTTTCAAAATATTTTGTGGTCAAATATCCTCTTGCATGGGAAATAATTGAATTGGATGTGAAGCAGAGACATCAACTTCTGAAATGGAAGAGAGCCAAAAGAAAGAGAAGATAAAAGTTGTACATGTTAAAACATTTCCTAATGTGCTGAAAAATAAACCCTCAATCCAAACTAAATGAAGAACTGAATGTTATCCTCAAAATTTCAGAAATGACATGCAGTACAACTATTCTCTGAAGGAAGAAGGCATGCGGAGAAATTCAAGTGAGAAGAAATTTCCTCTAATGAAGTGTCAGTTCTGTGGCTATCTGGGCCATACCTTGTCATATTGCGATGAGGTAAGGAGATACTTGAATGTGCAAGATCTGGGACATCAAAAAAGGAGACCGACTTCATATACTCAATTTTAAGAAGAAATAGTTTATACGGATAATGTTTTCATTGTTCTAACTTTGGCCAAAAGCCATGTATTGTAGGCAGATATTTGATAGGAGAGATTCATACAACTCTCAGATATGGGTCAATATCCACCATCCTAATTATGGGGATCTTAAAAACAGGTTTTATCCTCTGGAATAAGATTATGGGTATGAGTAATCTGATTATATGGAAGAAATAATTAGAAGGCCATTAGTATCATATACTCAATCCAAAATCTCTAGGAAATAAAATAAGAAGATCGAGAAATAAAACCTAGTATAGGTGGCCCTTAAATCTACAAAAAGAAACCGTACATGGATTATGGATAGTGTTTGTTAATCTCATATGAAAGGTAATGCTAGCATGTTAACAGATATAAAAATTAAGGTTGATGGTACAGTACGATTTGGTAATGATGGAGCTCTGAAAATCAAAGGTAGTGGAAGTACTGAATTAGATAATGGAGAGCTAAAAAAGACTAAAGTCCTTTATGTAGATGGCCTACGTCATAATCTACTTAGCATGAGTCAACATTGTTACTTGGGACTTATAGTTACTTTTTATCTTAAAGGTTGCACTATCAAGGGAAAGACATGCAATTCACTTATGAAGGGATGCAGAATAGAAGGAAACTTGTATCAGGTTGATAGTAAAGAAAATGTTAGTTTTATGACTGTTGGAGAAGAAAAACATTTGTGGCATTAGAGACTCGGACAAATAAATCAACATGACATGGAGAAAATATAAAAACTGAGGATGGTCATAGACATTCTCTACCTGAAATGCTAGCGTGAAAATTCATGTGATGCTTGAATTAGTGGGAAGTTGGTCTGCAGTTCATATCGTCTAAACAAGAATAGTGCATCTCATCTTCTTGATATAATTCATACAGATATATGCGGGACGATAAATGTTACTGGAACTCATGGAGAATGTTACTTTGTCCTTTTCATAGATAATTACAGTAGAATAGAATGACTAATAGACATTCACAGGAAACGACAAGTGCTTGACTGCATGAAAACATATTGACGAATCACCGAGAATGATACTGGATGAATAATCAATGTTTTTCTATCTGACAATTGAGGGAAATACACGTCCATTGAATTTGAAAATTACATGGATAATCATGGGATACAACATGAGGTAGCTTCTATGAGATGTCCACAAAATAATGGTGTTGTTGAACGTGGGAATCAATAGGTGAACAACATGTCACGAACTATGCTGATTGAGAGTCGTATTCAAGACATTAATGAAAATAAGATTTTCAAGCTAAAATGTATATTCAAAATCGAACAAAAAATTATATGGGTGAGACGAAGACACCATATGAATTGTGTCATGGAAGGAAGCCCTCTTTGAAATACTTTCGTGTTTTTGGATGTAAATGCTTCATCAGGAACAAATAAGGAAATGAAGGTAAGTATGGTGACAATGTAGATGAAGGAATTTTCCTAGGATACTCGATGAATAGAAAATCCTTCAAGTGTTTCCATAAGAGATTATGAAGGATCATGGAAAGTAGTGTTGTTAAGATAATTTAAGAGAAAACCAAAAATGTTTCAAGGATTTAATATGATTATGTGATAGAAAGTGTGGAAGAAAGTGAACATGGATAAAATAAAAATACAGAAATAGAGGAAGGTTTACAAAACACTCAGTAGTCACATCATGATGTTGACTCAGAAGAAGAATATGATGATGTTATTTTGGCTGGATGGAATCAAACTAAACCACATATGAGAAATCGAAGAGTTGAGATTGATCCATCTAACATAATTAGGGAAAGGGGTGCACCCACACAAACAAGGAGGATGAGGAATAACACCCACTCTGTATTTCTATCAGTTGTCGAGCCATCCTCATTTGACGAATCTACAAAGGATAAATTTTCGGTGAAAGACCTGAATGAAGTGTTAGATCTGATTGACAGGAATTAGACATGCGATCTTGTCCAGATACCCACAGGTCACAATGTGATTGGTACAAAATGGATCTTCAAGAACAAGTTTTATGAGCATGGAAGTGTTATCTGAAACAAGTCACGACTAGTATGTAAAGGATACTCCCATGTTGAAGATGTTTATGTTGATGAAACCTTTGCTCCAGTGGCTAGACTAGAGTCAGTCAGGATTTTCCATGTAATGGAAATACAGATAGGATATAAATTATATCCAATGGATGTCATGACAGAATTCATGAATGGTTTACTTGAAGAAGAAGTCTACATTTAACAACCAGTGGGTTTTTTTCTTGGTACTGATGAAACAAAGGTTTTCAAAATAAATAAATCTCTTTATGGTTTGAAGCAGGCACCACGAAATGGTTTTTATGGGTGGAATCTTATCTAAAGAAGCTAGAATTCAAAAGAGGAGGAGTAGATCACAATCTATATGTGAAGAATTCTAAAAAAGATCAGTTCATGGTTCTAGTCTATA
Organism: Viscum album; assembly: GCA_963277665.1. Lineage (NCBI taxonomy): Eukaryota > Viridiplantae > Streptophyta > Magnoliopsida > Santalales > Viscaceae > Viscum > Viscum album. The sequence continues at coordinate 1,519,299,330 of OY728164.1, read as the reverse complement.
TTGATGAAAATATATTTGGTGGCAGAAGTCATAAATTAGTGTACGAATTTTCGAATCACATGAAATCAGAATTTGAAATGTTTATGATTGGGGATCTCATATATTTCTTGGTGCTGTAGGTGATTCAAAATAATGATTAGACTTTCATTTCTCAGGAAAATTACGCAAGAGAGCTGCTGAAAAAGTTTAATATGCAAGACTCCAAAAAAATGACAACTCCAATTGTAGTTAGAACCAAACTTGGAAAAAATGATGATGGGACATATGTAGATCCCTCCATGTACAAGAGTGTAATTGGGAGCCTACTGTACCTGATAGTTACACGGCCAGATATTGTCATTGCAACATGTCTAGAAACTCTCTTTCAGAGTAATCCAAAGGAGGAACATATGGCTTCTGTAAAAAGAATCATGAGGTATATTCAAGGTACTCACAATTGTGTCTTATACTTTTCTGCATGAAGGGATAGTGAATTATCATCTTTTTCTGATGGTAACTGGGCTGACGATACAGTGGAAAAAATTCCACCAGTGTTGGGGAATTATATATTGGGAATAAATGAGTTTTCTAGTTGACATGAAACAAGAAAGTACTTCTCTTAGTACTACTGAAGCTGAGTATATCTCTCCCACAAAGACATGCACTCAATTTATATGGATGAAGCAAAAACTAACAGATATTGGTGATGAGGTGAAACAACCAATAGTAATTTACTGTGATAACAAGAGAGAAATTGATCTTATGAAGAATCATGTTCAGTATCCTTGTATAAAACATATTGAAATCAGGTATCATTTTATCAAAGAAACATTTGAGCAAGGCATGATTAGAATGGATCATGTTGGAACTGATGAGAATTTGGCTGATATCTTGATCAAGCCACTGTTAGAAGCTGTGTTTGAGAAGCATTGGTTGAACCGTAGTGTTCATCCACCTCCCAGTTCATAAGGAGGTTATAAAATACCCCTCTCCCCGGTTACATTCACTAATTTTAATGTTTCTTTGGATATGATACAGGTTTATGGGGGAGATACTATCCTGGGGGTGAATTGAGATGTTAAATGAGAAAATATCGATCTTTGGGATTTTTTCAAATTGGGGAGAAGGAAAAAATTCATGAAATTTTTGGTATCACAATGAGATTTCTATGATAGGGTAAGAAGGAATATATTGGACTCTGGGAAATTTTAAGAGAATTTCTTGGGTGTTTTTGAAAATTCCAAAACACGAGAACCCAATTCAGGCTTCCTCTCTTAATTTCTACATTGTGCATTGCTCAAGTAGACTTAGAGTGTTGGATGAGTTTCTTCTTGCACATTTGGTTTGCATGTGGATGGTGATCAATTGAATTTATTTAGATTTTTCCAACAAACTCAAAGGGGAATATTACTGGAACAATGGCTATTTTATTCCTAAAATTGAGTATGGTTAGTTTTTTTTGTCAATCCTTAGTGGATGTTCAGAATGTGTCCCAATAAATTGATCATATAGTTCAAGTAGACAACTGTATTGAAGGTGGATCCATTTCCCAGTGTTTTCCCAATTTTTGGGCCTCAAAATCAGAAAATGAAGACATGGATTGTTGGTTAAAGTATGTGCATGAAAAGAAGAAGTGGTGTGCGGATAAGGAGGGCCTTGCACGAAATATTTGAGTTGTGTGTGGAAAACAACGTGGTGGGAGAAATAGTGGAGCGAGGGTTTTCGCACAAATGGGTTTTCATAATTAGAACGTTGAAAAATGGTAGAGGGAAGGGCTACGCAAAAAATTGGTGATGTGCGTGAAAAAAGATTCCTACGTGAAAAGTATTGCACGCCGAATGAGAGTCTTTTTTGAGCCATGATGGGTTATTCACACTAGGATCTGATATGCCTATAAATAAGAGGTGACCCCCCTCATTCCTGACACTTGAACACTTAGAGATGATCCGAGGTCTGATGCGAGTAAAAGGTTCATGTAAAGGGTCTTGCGCGAAAAATTCGAGTTGCGCGAAAAATTACAGGCTGCGAAAAATAGACAGAGCTACGTGTAACAATTGAGGCAGTGTGTAAAAGATTCAGTTGCATGAAAAAGGGTGTTTTTGCTCGAAATATTTTTCTGAACAAAAAAGAAATATTGCACGTAATAGTAAGGTCTTCAGCGCAAATGGTTGGGTTTCATGTAATTTTCAATGAAACATGTTTGCACGTTCTAGTTATCTGGTTCAGTGTTTCAGTGCGTAAAAGTGCATCATTTCAAGTCTTCGATGCAATCAGAGTCTCGTGCTAATCAGAGGCAAAGACTTCAATGAAAATCTATTGAAGTGACCCTCATGTCTATAAATTGACTGGGACATCACCAAAAGCAGTGAGCCAGGGGGATTCAAAGAGAGTGACCAGTGGGACACAGTGGGCTATCCCTGACCATTTGTAAATGTAGTGAGCCAGGGATAGATTGACTGTTCCCAAACCATTGTAATCCACAACTTGTGAAAAATAGTGGTATTAGGTATAACCGACAACCTGTACGTGTATGCTTATTGGATGTAGCCCTTAGTGGTGAACCATGTAAAAAGTGTTGTGTCATCTCTTTGTATGTGAATGATTGGTATCAAATCATTTCCATCATACATGTTTGACTAGTTCCTACCAATGTGGGAACAGGATCCATCAAATCTAAAAGAAAATATGACACCAAGATTCATCCCTCCCCTCTCAGGGGGTCCCGTGGTCCTACATAACCGAAATAAATCATTATCATTATCTATTAAAATCCTTCCTAATGGATTGAAATGAAAATGTGAGTTATCCTACATGTATACTCTGGGAGTTTCAAACCCGGTGCACTTTAAGGATCATTTTCATTTACCAGGTTACTCTCGAGTCAGGACCGATGCACCATTTTGGAGTTGTTACACCTAGGTTCATTTGTGCAATAACAATATTCACATTTAGTATCTAGAACAGTATGTATAGTAAGAAAACTCACATAATCTATATGAAACCTTGATTTTAGGATGTCGTTATATAATTATACCAATTTTCTACCTCAGTGATGTGTTCTCTATTATATGGTTTCTTATATATTGTTTCCAAATTTACTACTAAACTTTCTTTGATACCAATTGTATCAACCCGAACCCAGAAATCCATGATCTTTTGTCTACGTCCATTACATTTTCATTATAATAAGGAATCAAATACCGAAGGACCGACCAGTTTAGTAGTTTTGGAAAATAATTTTACAAACATTATAAAATAATTAAATTGGTTAATAAAAAAATCCAGGTACATAATAAAATGAAATGAACTGAATCATTGAGTTTTCATTCAAAGATTTCTTTCTCATAACCTAGGGAATTAAAGTACAATAAATTTGAGATAAAATACTCAGTATGGGTAAGTAAATTTGGATAAATAATGACATGATGATAATAACTTAACATGCCATACTAAATAACTAATAAAACATTCAATTAAAATTAATAAATATGTCATAATCCATATGTTTAAGTCAGAAACAAAAAACAAATTCTATTTAATCAATATTATTGGAATGAAATGAAAATATATATTTAATATATAAAAAACTCATTGATTATATCAATAATAATAGAAATATCAATGAAGTAAATGAATAATTATCGGATGTAATGTATGAGGAACATGAAAATTGATACCGTGAAGACCTTCCAGAGGATGGTTTACAACTATGGGTAGAAACCTGTTTAATATAACCAAATTATTTATCTCATGAGAACCAATCAATGCATCAAGGGGATATATAATGTATGAGACCAAACCCCCCCGAATTACTATATAAATCATTCATTACATTTTTCAATCCATAAATAAACAATATTTTCTTTTATCAAATATCTTTAATGAATTATGAATACAAATTTATCAATAATTCCAAATTTCATTAAATGACTATAAAAGTGAAAAAAGTCTGTAAAATTGGTACATGGTTTTCAAAATAATAATATCCATTATATTACAATATGCATATTCAATGAAATTTTTAACTCAAAATAATTAAATTAATGATATTACTTCAAGGAAAATAAAAAAATAAAAAAAGGGAGTGAGATTGCAATGATAATCATTAATAACATTCTCAAGGAAAATAATTTTTAAACATTCCAAACTGTATCATACCACATTGAAATATTTGAATCATAATCTACATGAAGGAACAACATTAACAAAGTCATAGAATATCATGATAATATGTATATTTTCAATACAACATTTAAAAGAGTATAATATACACAATATTAAAGAAATAAGTAGTGAAAATACAGAATGACTCAAGAAAAGAAAGCTTCACAAGAATCTCTTACCTAGAGTATGACATGTCATGTGTGTATTCATAAATAATAAATTTATTTTAATTATTATCTTTCATAAGAACCATTGCATGTAAATAATTACATTAACATCAGTTGTTATAATGGAATATACAACTACCTAAACAATTAATTTTATGTTGGGAGTTTCAACCAAATCGAGTCTATGTATTAAAAATTACATTGGTAGCTTGACTGTGGTATAAGGGGTATTTATATAAACATCTCTGAAATTATAATCACAAAATAATTATCATATTTATAAAAAATATTATACATTTAAAACTACTAAAGATTTATTTTTATTATAAATGAACCAACGTTACAATCATGGAGATGGTAGGTCATACAAACACATGAGTAACATCCCCATTTTTTAACGATCATTATGAAATAAGTAAAGTGAAAATTTTTATTCCAATAATGATAATTATATCCTAAATTTCATTTAATTTAATCATATATATATTGATATATATAATTATTGTGATGTGAAATGAATCACTTTGCGTCGAGGAGGTGTTAGACCACACATCCACGGATGATGTTATGACCTTTTTAGTGAGTGAAGATGGTGATAAAAAATGATAATTTATATATATAGAAATTTAATTACGTCATTAATATTATATATATTTAATTTGGGTTTAATGTTTCCTAAAAACCAAACATTATATGTTGCATTCTATTGTGAACGGATCACATCGCTCTAAGGTGGCAGTAGTCTACGTATCCAAAAAACGATGTTATCATAGTTACAAAAAATTGAAATCCCAAATTTATGTGTTATATGAAAATTAAATAAGTTCGAATAAATAATAAATATCATAAATATCATATAAAATTACTGTTTCCATCAGAATATCCAACCATTAGAGGTTGTAAGGAAAAAATAAACAACAAAATTTTGTGAGGTTGTATTTTTCCATAAACAAGAACATTAATTTCGTTACCCATTAGATGGTAGTGTGGGTAATTTTAGGTAATCAAATCATAACAAAAAAATTTAGGATATAAGGGATAATAATTTTATTATTCATGTGTTGAGGGGGTGTCTAAGAAAGTAAAATGAATGTGATCGTTGGTGAATGTTACATCATTTTCTAGTGACTCCTTTTGGTTTATCTGGAAAGAAATAATTTTTGGGATTCATACCAATTTTGAGGCTTCCAGTTTTATTTTATATATTTTGGGTCATTTCTTGATCACCTGTTGGTAGATCCAAATTGTACGGGATGTCTAAATAATTTGGACGAGTGAGATCAAATTTAAAGTGGAGATGGAGTGGCATTCTTGTAATTTTTTTGAGAAGGAATTCCTACCAACATTTTTTCCTTTGAAAAGTGGCTGTAATATTTTTCCAAATTGAATTCAAGGACGTTTGGGGTGAAAATAAGAAAAAAATGGATTTTGGAATTTTCATGGTCATTGTTTCATTATGATTATGTTTTTTCTTTTGTTTTGTTAATTTATCTTTTAATCAGTGTAATTAATTTTAATCCCTTTATCTAATAATTATTATCAAAAAATTGATTGAAAATATTTCAAAATTTATTTTTTTATAATTAAAAATATGGAATCAATAATTTGAATTTTCAATCATTCCATTGGTATAATGTAATTTAAATTTAATCTTGTAGATGAGATGACATAGTGAGTTTTTAATGTAAAATTTTTCAAAAGATAAGTATGTTTTTATATACAATTTCAATGTGAAATTTATTATTTTAGTTATTAATTTTTATGAAAATGGATAAACAAAAGAAGGAAGAGGAATTTATAGTATAAAAACAATAATTTTTATCATTGAAAAAATATTGTTTATCATGGTTAAACAAATCATTTCCACAAAAACTCTTCAGTGTTTAAACGGTGATCGGGATTGGACTTTGGGAATGATAATAAAATATTTTAAATCAAGTATATTATAATATGTAATTCATATTTCATAATAATAAATTTATTCTACGATCATAGTGTATAGAATAATAATTATTAAATAGTGGTAATGTAATCATATTTTAATCGTATTAAATATAGAAAATAAATATAGAAAGAATCCCAATCACAATACTTATTATATATCAATGTAATACAAATAGCAGGGATTATGTCTTAAATCATATAAAATCTTAATTAGAGTAATGATGTATTAAAAATGTTATACATGGTAGTACAATTGTATCGTAATCAATGCTATTACGACAAACAAGATACAAACATAAAGATGAATATAAAAGTATCAATTTATATAATATGTAGTAGAAATAAATGAAATTATTAAAAAAAGTAGTACAAATGAATACACTTATTTTATCACAAATATATTTTTATCAAATAACCTAGGATAAAGGTCCCTTGATTTATACAAACAAGAATGTATGTAATTATTTTACTGAAGAATGTCCTCCATACAATTATTGGTCTATATCACTCTCCCTATGATCCCTCAATATGTAGATCATATTATATATCTAAATATCCATAGTATCCCTCAATATGATGATCATATTTTGACTCATATTCCCCAAAATCCCTCAATCACTATAACACAATCTGTTATTATGATTGAAAATACAAACTCAACATGGTTACTAGTATAAAGGACATGTTTTTCACTATTATATGATTCCGAACTCTCGCACACTGAGATTTTCAAATGAAATTGATCATAACAACACATGAAAAATTTAAAATAATTGTTTTTTATATGTACATATTTGAAGTTCATATTCATTTTTCCAAAAATCATATTTCTGTAATTTTTTCATGAAGACATGGACACCTGAAAATTTAATGAATATATTATTATTGATTATCAGACGTCATTTTCTTGTACACCATATTTAGTGTAAAAAATATTTCATATATTAGAAATTTCCTTGAGTATGCTAATATAATTAACTCGTTTTACATAAAAAGAGTTATTATGATAAAAAATTTGAGTATGAGTATGATTTTAATTAAAAATCTTCTCAGTCAGAATATTAATAATTTTTTAGTATGAAAGATAAAATTTGACATCTTATATTCAATCATATAATATTGTTTTATAATAAATATCTTATAATGTCCCTTTATGACAATCACAATGAATAAATATATTTTTGAAACACTTAAAATGATATTCTAAGTAACATAATAAGTTACTTTTTCTTACGAAAACATTATAAAACATATTGAACAAGTAATTTAATAACGAAATAGGATCTTTGTAATTTATAAAAAGGGTATAATAAAAGTCATTATATAAACATTTTACTAAAATTCTATCCATTTTTTTAATGTGAAACCCAAAAAACCTAAATGTAAAATAAAACCTTCAACCATATTTAAAAATGAAAATTATAATTATCTCCTCCCATGTTTATAAGGCTTATGAATATAATGATAAACAAAAATAAATACCCTTATGGAAAAAATCACCCTAATGATCTTATTATCCATTAAATTTAAATCCCCCCATAATTAAAACATCTCATCCTTTGTGATTTTCAAAAATGAACAGTGAATATACATTGAAATACCTAAAATAAGATTAGAGAATGAAATTCAAAACAATATGTTGAAAAGATTATTCCATTTGTTTGGTAAAAAGAAGGAAAAATTAATATATGAGTTTGAAGATAATTGAATAATTCTTTCTTGAGAATTATTACTTTGATGATGGTCCTCCTCTTTTTGAACTTTGTTCTATCTTCCAGAATTTTCGCAATCTTTTCATCTTGAGACTCGATTTTTTCTTCCAGTGAATAATATTTTATTCCAAAATCTTATCCTTGAGTTATTATGATTTTGTTCTATATGTGAAGAATTCATTCAGATTATTCCAAAAAAAATTCTTCTTTATAGACATTTATTTTTGATATCTCCTGTTATAGATAATTTTACTTCTCTTATAATTATATGACATATAGAGTCTATTTTTAGTTTTACATTTAAATTTCTCAAGGTATTTTACTCTATTAGACATTTTATTAGTAAGAATACTAAAACCTCAATTGATTTCCTTCTAATACTTATTAAAATTTTCTAAAATTATCTTAGTGAAGGTTTATATCTTAATCAAAACAATGAGCCAATATCACAATCTTATTGTAATATTTAATGTGAGCCTTGGTGCATTCTTTAATAATCATGAAATATGCTTCCTAATGTATGAATATGTCTATTAAATAAATCACCGATTCTAATTTCTCAGTTTTATATACATCAATCAATTCATCCTTGTTGTCTAGTTTTGAAAAGTAAGGAATTTGTTTCCCTAATATGAATAAGGTATGGAAGATATAGATGTGAACCTGAACTCTGATCGTATTGGGAGATTTTGAATATAATTGACTGTTTTGGGAAGTTCATATGACCTTTATATACTATTATTACTTACTCATCCTGAGTACCTTTTTTGACTAATTCAACAGCTTTATTTTCACCTGATGCCACAATATCGTTCAGAGTGTTGGAGTTTTCATCTTCGTCATACATGACATTCAACGAAGACGATTTAACTTCTACTGAAAAACGTGATTCATTATTTCCAAAACATTCTGATTAATCGTTTCAAAAACATTTAGATGGTAACATTGAAGATGTTTCATTAGAGGATATTATAGAACGTTTATCTAACATGGATTTCTAGAGTTCATATCTTTCAGCATTTCAAATTTCATTAACTTTAACACCTATATCCTTTGATATAGCAACATCTTTTCCATTTTTCTTATATTGAATAGAGGGCACAATCATACTAACAAGTAATTTTTATTTACTGACAATTTTGATATTTGGATTCAGTATACGAATCATGATTGAATTTAAGGTAAGTATTTTTTATACCCTTTCAACATCATTCATCAAACTATTAAGAACACGAGCTTCTGATAATCCATTCATCATCATCATCTTATTTGTCTCTTATTTTAGAACATCAGTACCATGAATGTTTATTACTAGGAAATAAGTTGATTCAATACCATAATATGGATATGTTACCATTATTTCGTCTTTATTCATCATTAAATGTTCAAAAACATCACCATTAACTTTTTTATACTTCTTTTTTTAAGTGAAGTGGAATCATCACTCCTTTTAATTTATTGAAAATTGTGTTGAACTCATTTTGTAATATTTTCACTACCTTGTTTATATTTGTTATATGGTCTGACAGAGGGATCCTTTTATATAATCTTCTTGGATTCATTATCAAAACAATATTTAAAACATCAGATCATACCATCACTGATATAAGGGATAATTACCATATTATAGGTTTATATTATCGTAATCTAGTAGGAATCCATACACATCATCAAAAACATACTTAATATTTTTGGATATATAACAATCTTGGAATCTATTGAACTTTTCATGATGTTACTAATATTGAAAAAAATGTAATCCATGAGATTGTATTTTCTCAAGTGAACTATGAAATCCAAAATGAAAATATATGCGACTTTAAAGGATTCCCTATCACAATTTATTTATATAATGAAACATTTAATCCATAAGGATGTTATAGTATTGTCTAGAGATAAATGAAAAACATTAATTTTTCATTTATAAGAATCAAATAATGAATCCACATCCAATTTTTTATTTAATGAATTATGGTTTTCATGAATCTTATGAGAAGGAAAATATGTAACTATTTTTAAAGAAAGAAAAAATATGGATATTATATTCCATTATAAATATATTATAATCCTTTCTATAAATTCTAATAAAAAATTATCATTCCAAAATTTTCAAGAAAACATCAAAAAATGGGTAAAATTCTCAAACCTCATCATTAAATATCAGATCGTGATAACTTCCAACTTTGTCAACAGCCTGAGATTCTAAACAATTAAACATTGTAGTTATTTTTAGAGAGGTATCATATTTATCATAAAATAAATTTTTAACTAATCTTGTAGAAAAAAAATTCTCCTTACTGTAATACTTTGATGGAATTAAATGTATTGATGATAATGAAGATTCATTAATGAACAGTTTTTTTATTCGAAGATAATCATAAATTCGAATATGAATGGATTCAACACCTCAAGGAAAAAAATAGAACATGGATATGGATCACACATGGGGGTTCCCATTATATAGGTAGTTGTGGGTATGTTTTCAACTTCTATTATATAGATTTCAAGTTTTCTGATCTTATGGTTATAAATACAGTAAAGAATATTTTAAAAATATCGAACAATTTTTTTTTAAATATCATATTAAATGATTTTGTTGAAATTTATGTAACGATTTTGAAACAAAATAAAATTAAAAAGTTATAGAATGACAGCATTAATAATGAAATATTTTTGAAAACTGTGTTAAAAATACATTTTATGAAATTTTACTTTCTATATTTTAAATAACATATCATTGTTTGTAACTAGTTGTTCTTGATTATTTAAAAAAATGATATTTTTGTGTGTGAAAATATTTGAGTACAAAAAGTTTATATATATGAAGAAAATTCAGTATGAAACGTTTCTGAGTATGAATTTTTTTTAGTATAACAAATTTTTCTTAACGAAATTGTTTAGACTATTAAAAATTTCTGAGTATATTTTTTTAAGAGAAATAAAAATGAAATGTATCATATATATTCCCCTTTAAAAAATATTTTCTTTCCATAATGAGATTGATTAAACAAGAATTATATTTGAATGACTATATAGAATTGATAATTACATGATACCATTTAATGTATTCAAATATAAGAGAAGGTTATGGTGTTTTAATCATGTAAATAAGTTGTTCTTGTGTTCTGATAAATTGAAAAATGATAGCTCCGTTAACTACGTGATCCCTAAGAATTTGCTTCCAAATATTTATGTGTTTTCCATGATATTTATGCAGTGTATTTATACTTAAATAAATGGAACTACTGTAATTACATAGTATTTGAGTTTCTGAAAAACTCATTTTATAATAAGGGAGTGTGAATTTCATCCACAACACTTGGTCACAAAGACTTCTAGTTGTCGCATATTTGGCTTCATCAGTGGAGAGTGCTACTAAGTTTTATTTATTATATGTCATAGAATATAATGAATCTCTTACGAAGTTGAAGGTTTTGAATGTACTATTTCTACTCATTCTAGGACCACAAATGTCATCATTTAAAAAAAATAAATTCAAAATCATTTAAATAAGAATAAAAAGTACTAAATAGGTCGTTCCCTTTAGATAAATAAAAAATTGTTTTATTGATTCTATATGGGATTATATTGGATTATATTAATACATTAAATATAAGTAAATAAAAAACATTAGGCCTGGGTGACTAACTCTTATGTATAGTAAACATATTATCATACCTTAAAAAGTTTTTGATCAACTGTTTCACCAACTTCATAACTATCAGGCGTATTTTAGATATTGATTGGAGTATTGATACATTTTATTATGATGATATCCATATTTTTTAAGAAGATATTTTATATAATTATATAGAGATATAGCATAAACTATTGGTTTATGAATAATATTTAAAGCAATAATAAATTTTAACCAACCCACCATACTCATTTAAAACACATATTTCATAATATAAAAAATTGTATCTTTTAAATATTGATGAGTGGATCTGAATATATTGTAGTAAAAACAATTTTTTATAATCATTATATTTTTATTTAATTTATTTTGAAAAATATTTGGTTTAGAATTTCCCTTAACATAATTGTTTTGTATAAAAAATATTGTTAATCTATCATACCATGCTCTTGGGGATTAATTAAGGCCACACCATAAATTTGTATGTTTATAATTATAATTAACATGTTTTTTATCCTAAAAAATTGTGTTTTTTTAACAAAAACATAAAATTTTATATAACAATTAAGGAATTCCCACATCACATCGATTTGAAAATGTTTGAAATTAAAGAATGTTGAAACGGAAAATAGAAAATGAATAGATTCAAGTCTATCTACTAGAGCATATGTTGCATTGTAATCTATCCACTCTTATGTATTATATCTATTAGTAACATGTGTTTCTATCATTGTAATGATTATTAAATTTCAATCACACTTGTTTCTGAAAACCCATTTTACTACAAATATTGATGATTTATTAGGTATTTCTACCATGATCCTGAATTTATTCCTTTAGAATTCACAGAGATCATCTTGTATGGACTTAATCCAATCCTCATCACCTAAAGCATCCTTGGTATTTTTAGGTTCAAATTGGGAAAGAAATGAAATATGTCCTAATTCATTTTATATGGAACATCTAGTCCAAACTGGTTGATTTACATCAAAAAATATTATATCACATGGATGATTCCTATGAATCAACTGACATGGATTTAGTAAAACGTGTTCATCAACATAAGATAGAAAATCATCTTGAGTAAATACATCCGAAAATATTTATTGGTTATTTCCCTTATATAATGAATGGTCCATCAATGGATGAAAATCTAATTTACCAAATACATTTTATGATGTTGGTTGTGTTTGTTTAAAAACAAAAGGATTGGTTTCATAAAATTTAAAATGTATTATTTCCACAAAGATGAAATAATTTTTATTAAAAACATTATATGCCACATAAGTTGTGGAAGAACCCAATAATTTTCCTTCTACTATTCTGGGTGTGAATTTTGGAAAATTAACATTCATATTAAGGATTAATAATTTTCATCCAGACACTCTATAGAAGGAAACATTTGGTTTTCAAAAAATCCCCAAATCAAATGGATATTTATTAATAAAACCTCAAATTAAATCTCGGTTTATATTATAAAATTATGTATTGATCACTTCAACCAAAAATATTTTAGCATGTGAGTATTAAATCACTATGGTTTTTGCTATTTCATGAAGAATATGCTTTCTTCTTTTGACAAAAACATTTTTTGAGTAATTCTAGGAGTTTAAAAGCAATTTGTAATGCATTTTTACTAAAAATATTTTTAATATAAAAATTTAAATATTCTCCACCATGATAAATATTAATATTTATCAATGGATGTTTTTTTCTAATTTTTTAATATGGATTATATTTTTTTTAAATGACAAAATAATTCAAATTTATTATTTAGAAAATAGACCCATGTGTATATATTGTAATCATCAAACAAGAAGTATACATAATATCTACCTCCAATACTCATATTTTGTTTATAAAAAATTAAAAATATTCAAATTATCTATAATGAATCAAAGTAATATACTTCACTAAAATATTTAATGTTGTACTTATATTTCTTATTGTACTGATAATCATCACAAGCAATTGAAGAAAAACATATGAGTTCAGGTTGATCTTTAACAAGTATTTTCTATGTGAATTCACATAACTTTATAAGGTAAAAATGTTATAAATTTCTATTCCATAACCATGATTGACCATCCATTGCACTTATACATGTTAATTATTGGCTCTTATGGCAGTCTATGTATTGTGTGTAAACATTTTTATGCCAATTGGTAGAAATATTGTATTCTTCCTTGTAATTGTGTACTACACATTTATAATTCCTAAAATTCACAAGGAAACCTTCCTCACATTAAATAAATATGCATATAAGGTTGTTTCTATGAACATTAAAAAATAAAACAAAAATTAAATTCATCATTTTCCAAAAAGAAAAATATTACATATACTGATAATCTCTCATTGAAAATTTTCTAATATTGTTGCCTTTCCATCATTAATCATGATAATATTATCAAATAAATAATTAGGTATTGTCACATTTACAGAACACCCACTGTTCTTGTTTGAAGTACTCTTCTTGTTGGTAATTATATTTTTCCTAAAAACAATTGAATTAAAATTTAATTAACCAATCTTTCATGTGTCTGTAATTGTTAAAAAACAAAATTTTTAGAATCCACATTTCTTTCGAAATTTGTGATTTGTGAAATCATATGGATTATATTTTATTCAGAGAAATATTTTTATTCTAGTGACCACCACATTTAAATTGTTTCAAAAAGGGTAATGTTTTCAAACAAAGTAATTGTTTTTATAAATGTGGTTTTGATGGGGACCCCCATTTCAAGACTAGTACCAGGAGGATGAATTTTTTTTATACATCATATCAATATTTTCTATTCCAATTGTAAAATGTTACTATGGTTTATATATAAAATAAATATCAATCTTTATTTTGATAACTATATACTTACCCTCATATGAATTAGTATTAGATGAGAGTTTTTCAAAACTATATTGGAAAAAATTATTTTCATAAATTAGAATTTTCTTATTATATAGAAATATTATCTTTTCAAAAATAGTTTAATAATGATCTTTAGAAATATCTAATACATATTTTTTTAATATATTATTCCATTAATTTTCCATTACATTTTTTTGATACCTTATCAATTTTCTTTTTCAAGTAGTTTTTCAAAACAAGAATCTTCATCATAGGAAGGTAAAGTATTATCCTATATCAGGGAAGAGTCTTCTTCTGATGATTCAAATTTTTAAGGATAATTTTCACAGAGTCATATTAGTTAATGATTTAGTAGTACATAAAATTACCATCAAATATTGAATTTTAAAATGTATTCTTCCAAAGAGATCGATATTCCAATATGAAAAATTATCATTATTAGAAGAATTGTCTGAAGAGTCTCCTCCACAATAACTCTGTGAATCATTAGTTTTCAGAACATTCATACCATTTGACTTGTAATAATTTTTAATTTACATCCATATTAATTTCCTTTATATGTTTTATTGAAAATGTAGGATGATCAGTTCTTATATGGATATCTTTCTTATAGTCATATCATATAACCAAATAATACTTATTTTTCAAATCTATCCTTATTAGCATATTTTAATAATATATAATTTTCTTTTTTACCTACAATAATTTTCATCATTTGAGAATGATTATAAAATTATTTTTTAGATTGTTCAGAATCACTTGAATTCGATTGAACAATAACCTTTTCATTTTGAGAGGACCTGATGACATTTTCTAGAGTTCGAACATCTGAAGGATCAATAGTGTAATTTAAAGAAACAACACATTTGTTCCCCATTGCATTCACTACATATCTCTCAATCATATTCTTATATTTCAAAAGAGTTCCAAATATATAATCAACAGTGAAATTTTTTAACTTCCTTGATTCATCCAAAATATTTCTCCTAGATTCTAATTCATTGGGCATGATATCCATTATCTTTTCAAAAATCATTTCATCCTTAAATCCTTTCTCTCCCATAGATTGTTGATTTTTGAAAATTTTCATAAATTTTTTTTGTAAAATTATAATAGGTTCACCAAAAATAAATTCACAATATTGATTGTCAGATATATACATTTCACTTCTAGATTCACCATCTTTTGAAGTTAAAAAATGAATAATATACAACTTTTTACAAATAATTTTATCTTCTTCAAAAGAAGAATTATTACTATACATTTTACTTGTCATAAAACAAAATAATTTATTCTGAGCCTTAAAATTTAACTGATATTCCTTCTTTTTATAATTTCTAAATGTCCTGAAAATTTTTATAATGAATTTTATAATCACTAGTAAGTATTATAAAATTATCTACTAATGTTTTTATCACAATAGTATTCATTCAGTTACTCAAGTATTCATATGAATTACTGTTAAAAATATGTGTTCTAGTTGTATTGAAATTATAAATGGATTCAACGTTTAATCCCACCATAATTTAGAAATAGAGACGAAAAATCATATCCAAAATAGACGTTAATGTAATATAGTTTTTTAAACAATAATTTTAAAACCAAAATTTGAAAAGTAAGGAATTTGTTTCCCTAATATGATTAAGGTATGGAAGATATATCTGAGTCCCTGAACTATGATCGTATTGGGAGATTTTGAATATGGTTGATTGTTTTGGGTAGTTCATACGACCTTTATCTACTATTATTAATTACTCTTTCTAAGTATCTTTTTTGACTAATTCAACAGCTTTATTTTCACGTGATGCCACAATATCATTAACGGTGTTGGAGTTTTCATCTTCATCATACATTACATTCAAAGAAGACGATTTAACTTTTAATGAAAAATGTGATTCATTATTTTCAGAACATTCTGATTAATCATTTCAAAAACATTGAGATGGTAACATTGAAGATGTTTCATTAGAGGATATTAGAGAAAGTTTATCTAAAATGGATTTATAAAGTTCATATCATTCAACATTTAAAATTTCATTAACTTTAAATCTATATCTTATAATAGAGAAAAATCTTTTCCATTTTTCTTATATCGAATAGAGGGCACAATCTTACTAACAAGTAATGTTTATTTACTAACAATTTTGATATTTGGCTTCATTATATCAATCATGATTGAATTTAAGGTAAGTATTTTTTATACCCTTTCAACATCATTCCTCAAACTATTACGAACACGAGCTTCTGATAATCCATTCATCATCATCATCTACTTTGTATCTTCTTTTAGAACATCAGTACCATGACGTTTGATTACTAGGAACTGAGTTGATTTAAGACCATAGGATGGATATATTAACATTATTTCGTCCTTATTCATCCTTAAATGTTCAGAAACATCAGCATTAACTTTGTTATACTTCTTTTTTTAAGTGAAGTGGATCATCACTCCTTTTCATTTATTGAAAATTGTTTTGAACTCATTTTGTAATATTCTCACTACCTTTTTTATATTTGTTATATGGTCCGGCATATGGATCATTTTATACAATCTTCTTGGATTAATTATCAAAACAATATTTAAAACATCAGATCATACCATCACTGATATAAGGAATAATTACATATTATAGGATTATATTATCGTAATCTGGTAGGAATCCATACACATCATCAAAAACATACTTAATATTTGTGGATACATAATAATCTTGGTATTTATTGAACTTTTCATGATGTTACTAATATTGAAAAAAATAAAATCCATGAGATTGGATTTTCTCAAGTGAGCTATGAAATGCAAAATGAAAATATATGCGACTTCAAAGGATTCCCTATCATAATTTATTTTTATGAAGAAACATTTAATCCATAAGGATGTTATAGGATTGTCTAGGGGTAAATGAAAAACATTAATTTTTCTTTCATAAGCATCAAATAATGAATCCCCATCTAATTTTTTATTTAATGATCTATGGTTTTCATGATGCTTATGAGAAGGGAAATATGTATCTCTTTTTAAAGAAACACAAAATATGGATATTATATTCCATTATAAGTATATTATAATCCTTTCTATAAATTGTAATAGAAAATTATTATTCCAGAATTGTCAAGAAAACATCAACAAATGTGTCAGATTCTCAAACCTCAACATCAAATATCAGATCGTGATAACTTCTATCTTTTTCAACAGCCTCAGATTATCAACCTTTAAACATTGTAATTATTTTTAGGGAGGTATCATATTTATCATAAAATAATTTTTTAACTAATCTTTTAGAAAACAAATTCCCCTTACTGTAATCCTTTAAAGGCATTAAATGTATTGATGATAGTGAATATTCCATAATGAACAATTTTTTTATTCAAAGATAATCATAAATTGAAATATGAATGGATTCAACACCTCAAGAAAAAAATAGAATATGGATGTGGATCAAACATGGGGGTTCCCATTATATAGGTAGTTGAGGGTATTTTTTTAACTTCTATTATATAGATTTCAGGTTTTTTGATCTTATGGTTATAAATCCAGTGAAGAATATTTTAATAAAATCAATTTTTTTTTTAAAATGTCATATTAAATGATTTTGTTGAAATTTATGTAATGATTTTGAAACATAATAAAATTAAAAAGTTATAGAATAATAGCATTAATAATGAAATATTATTGAAAGCAGTGTTAAAAATACATTGTATGAAATTTTACTTTCTATATTTTAAATAACATATCATTGTTAGTAACTAGATGTTCTTGATTATTTTAAAAAATAAAATGATATTTTTGTGTGTGAAAATATTTGAGTACAAAAAGTTAATGTGTATGAAAAAAAATTAGTATGAAATGTTTCTGAGTATGAATTTATTTTAGCACAACAAAATTTTCTTAACGAAATTGTTTAGACTATGAAAAATTTCTGAGTATATTTTTTTAAGAGAAATAAAAATGAAATATATCATATATATTCTCCTTTGAAAAAGATTATCTTTCTATAATGAGATTGATTAAACAAGAATTATATTTGAATGACTACATAGTATTGATAATTACATGAGACTATTTAATGTATTCAAATAAAAGAGAAGGTTATGGTGTTCTAAACATGTAAATAAGTTGTTCTTGTGTTCTGATAAATTATAAAATGATACATCCGTTAACTATGTGATCCCTATGAATTTTCTTCCAAATATCTATGTGTTTTCCATGAGATTGATGTAGTGGATTTCTAATTAAATAAATGGAACTACTGTTATCACATAGTATTTGAGTTTCCGAAAAACTCATGTTATAATAAGGGACTGTTCATTTCATCCACAACAATTGATCACAAAGACTTCCTGTTGTCGCATATTTGGCTTCATTAGTGGAGAGTTCTACTAAGTTTTATTTATTATATGTCACAGAATATAATGAATCTCTTATGAAGTGGAAGGATTTGAATGTAATTTTTATATCCATTATATTACCACCAATTTCATCATTTTAAAAAAATAAATTGAAAATAATTTAAATAAGAATAAAAAAGTTAAAAATTCGTCGTTCCCTTTAGATAAATAATTTTTTTTATTGCTTCTATATGGGATTCTATAGGATTATCTTAATACATTGAAAATAAGTAAATAAAAAACATTAGGCCTGGGTGACTAACTCTTATGTATAGTAAACATATTATTATACCTTTAAAAGGTTTTTGATCAAATGTTTCACCAACTTCATAACTATCAAGCGTATTTTAGATACTGATTGATGTACTGATACATTTTATTATTATCATATCCATACTTTTTAAGAAGATATTTTATATAGTTATATTGAGATATAAAATTAACTATTGGTTTATGATGAATATTTAAAAAATAATAAATTTAAACCAAACCACCATACTCATTTAAAACACATATTTCATAATATAAAAAATTTTATCTTTTAAAAATTGCTGAGTGGATCTGAATATATTGTTGTAAAAATATATTTTTATAATCATTATATTTTTATTAAATTTATTTTAAAAAATAATTGGTTTATATGTTCCTTTAACATAATATTTTTGTATCAAAAATATTGTTAATCAATCATACCATGCTCTTGGGGATTAATTAAGGCCACACCATGAATTTGTCAGTTTATAATCATAATTAACATGTTTTTTATCCTAAAAAATTGTGTTTTTTTTAACAAAAACATAAAATTATATATAAAAATTATAGAAATCCCACATCACATCCATTTAAAAATGTTTTAAATTAAATAATTTTGAAAGGGAAAATAGAAAATGAATAGATTCAAGTCTAGCTACTGGAGGATATGTTTCATTTTAATCTATCCACTCTTATGTATTATATCTTAGAGCAACATGTGTTTCTTTCATTCTAATGATTATTAAATTTCAATCAAACTTGTTTCTGAAAACCCATTTTACTCCAATTATTGAAGATTTATTAGGTATTTCTACCATGATGCTGAATTTATTCCTTTAGAATTAACATAGATCATCTTGTATAGCATTAATCCAATCCTCATCACCTAAATCATCCTTGGGGTTTTTAGGTTCAAATTGGGAACGAAATGAAATATGTCCTAACTCATTTTTTATGGAACATCTAGTCCAAATTGGAGGATTTACATCAAAAAATATAATATCACTTGGATAATTTCTATGAATCAACTGACTTGGATTTAGTAAAACATGTTCCTCAACATAATATAGAAAATCATCTTGAGTAAATACATCTGAAAATATTTATTGGTTATTTCCCTTATATAATGAATGATCCATCAATGGATGAAAATCCAATTTGAAAAACACATTTGATGATGTTGGTTGTGTTAGATTAAAAACAAAAGGATTGGTTTCATAAAATTTAAAATGTATTATTTCCAAAAATGTGCAATAATTTTTATTAAAAACATTATATGCCATATAAGTTATGGAATAACCAAATAATTTTCTATCTACTATTCTCTGTGTGAATTTTGGAAAATTATCATTCATGTTAAGGAGGAAAACTTTTCATCCAGACACTCTATAGAAGGAAACATTTGGTTTTCAAACAATGTCCAAATCAAATGGATTTTTATTTATAAAATGTCTAATTAAATCTCGATTTATATTATAAAATTATGTATTGATCACTTCAACCTAAAAAATTTTAGCATGTGAGTATTAACTCACTATGGTTTTTTCTATTTCATGAAGAATATGCTTTCTTCTTTTGACAAAACCATTTTTTGAGTAATTCTAGGAGTCTAAAAGAAATTTGTAATGAATTTTTTACTAAAAATATTTTTAATATAAAAATTTAAAATTTCCCCACCATGATAAATATTAATATTTATCAATGGATGTTTTTTTCTAATTTTTTAATATGGATTAAATTTTTTTGAAATGATAAAACAATTCAAATTTATTATTTAGAATATAAACCCATGTGTATATAGTGTAATCATCAACCAAGAAGTATACATAATATTTACCTCCAATAATCATATTTTTTTATAAAAAAATAAATATATTCAAATTATATATGAAGTATCAAAATAATATACTTCACTAATAGATCTAATGTTGTACTTATATTTCTTACTGTACTGATAATCATCACAGGAATTTGAAGAAAAACATATGACTTTAGGTTGATCTTTAACAAGTATTTTCTAAGTCAATTCACATAACTTTATAATGGAAAAATGTTCTAAATTTGTATTCCATAACCATGACTGATCATCTATTGCACTTAGACATGTTAATTATTGGCTCTTTTGGAATTCTATGTATTGTGTGTAAACATTTTTAGGCCAATTGGTAGAAATATTGTATTCATCCTTGAAATTATGTACTACACATTTATCATTACTAATAGTTAAAAGGAAAACTTCATCAAATTAAATAATTATGCATATAAGGTTGTTTCTATGAACATTAAAAAAACTTATATTCATCGTTTTCCAAAAAGAAAAATATTACCTATACTAATAATCTCTCATTGAAAATTATCTAATATTGTTGCCTTTCCAGCATTCATCATGATAATATTATCAAATAAATAATTAGGTATTGTCATATTTATTGAACACCCACTATCCTTGTTTGAATCACTCTTCTTGTCGGTACATATATTTTTCCTAAAAACAATTCAATTAAAATTTCATTAACCAATCATTCAAGGGTCTGTAAATGTTAAAAAAACAAAATTTTTGGAATCCACATTTATTTTGAAATTTTGGATTTGTGAAATCCTATAGATTATATTTTATTCAATGAAATATTTTTATTCTAGTGACCACCACAATTAAATTTTTTCCAAATGGGTAATCTTATGGAACAAAGTAATTTTTTTTATAAATGTGGTTTTGATGGGCAAACCCATTTGAAGACTAGTACCATGAGGTTGAATTTTTTTTGATACATCATATCAATATTTTCTAGTCTAATTGTCAATTGTTACTAGAGTTTATATATAAAATAAATATAATTCTTTATTTTGATAACTATATCCTTACCCTCATAGGTATTTGTATTAGATGAGAGTTTTTCAAAACTATATTGGAACTTATTATATTCAAAAATTAGAATTTTCTTATTATATAAGAATATTATCTTTTCAAAAATAGTTTAATAATGATCTTTATAAATATCTAATACATAATTTTTTAATATATTAATCCATTAACTTTCATTTCAATGTTTTTTATGGCTTATCAATTTTCATTTTCAAGTAGTTTTTCAAAATGAGATACTTCATCATAAGAAGGTAATGCATTATCCTATATCAGGGAAGAGTCTTCTTCTGATGATTCAAAATTTTAAGGATAATTTTCACAGAGTCGTATTAGTTAATACTTTAGTAGTACATAAAATTACCATCAAATATTGAATTTTAAAATGTAATCTTCCAAAGAGATCGATATTACTATATGAGAAATTTTCTTTATTAGAAGAATTATCTGAAGAGTCTCATCTACAATAACTCTGTGAATAATCAGTTTTCAGAACATACATTCCATTTGACTTGTAATACTTTTTAATTTACATCCATATTAATTTCCTTTAAATGTTTTATTGAAAATATAGGATGATCATTTGTTATATGGATAGCTTTTTTATAGTCATATCATGTAACCAAATAATACTTATTTTTTCATATCTATCCTTATTAGAATATTGTAACAATAGATAAGGTCCTTTTTACCTACAATCTTGTTCATCATTTGACAAAGATTATAAAATTATTTTTTAGATTGTTCAGAATTACTTGAATTCGATTGAACAATAGCCATTTCATTTTCAGAGGACCTGATGACATTTTCTAGAGTCCAAACATCTGAAGGATCAATAGTGTAATTTAAAGAAACAACACAATTCTTCCCCATTTCTTTCACTACATATCTTTCAATCATATTCTTATATTTCAAAAGAGTTCCAAATAAATAATAAAAAGTGAAATTTTTTACCTTCCTTGATTCATCAAAAATATTTCTCCTAGATTCTAATTCATTGGGCATGATATCCATTATCTTTTCAAAAATCATTTCATCATTAAATCCTTTCTCTCCCATAGATTTTATACTATTGAAAATTTTCATAAATATTTTTTTGTAAAATTATAATAGGTTCACCAAATGAAAATTCACAATATTGATTGTCAAATATATACATTTAAATTCTAGATTCACCATCTTTTGAAGTTAAAAAATTAATAATATAAAACTTTTTACTAATACTGTTATCTTCTTCAAAAGAATAATTATTACTACACTTTTTTTCTTGTCATAGAACACAATAATTTATTTCGAGCCTTAAAATTTAACTGATATTCCTTATTTTTATAATTTATAAAAGTCCTGAATTTTTTATAATGAATTTTATAATCACTAGTTAGTATTATAAAATTATCTACTAATGTGTTAATCACAATAGTCTTTATTCAATTACTCAAGTATTCATATGCATTACCGATAAAAATATGTGTTCTAGTTGGATTGAAATTATAAATGGATTAAATTATTAATCCCACCATAATTCAGAAATAGACACAAAAAATCATTTCCAAAACATATGTTAATGTAATATAGTTTTTTAAACAATAAATTTGAAACCAAAATTTGACTATCTTGTAAAATTAAATAAATAAATAATAAAAAAGTATTTGATATTTGTATTCATAATCTAATACCAATTTTTGGACCTTAATTTACATAATGATGGCTATATACATGAGGGGATAATTGTAGGTTGGAAAAAAAATTTATTACTAAAATGATTCTTTAGTTATCAATATTAAGGAAATTATATTAACAAAACCCATCTTATTTATTTAATAAATGATAGGAATTTTTTCTCGTGTCTGATAATAAAAATATGCTAATCTTGTATATTATGATATATATATCATAGGTTATAATGAGAAATTTATTGTACCTTAACATATAAGAGAATTATAATCGGTAAATGGTTATAACATAATCTGAGGTAAGTTATATTTATAGCAAAAAATGAATACAAAAACAATGTTAATCTCAAAGATTACAATATATCATTGTAATACAAATATTGGAGGGTCTATCTTAAAGATTATCGAATCATAATTAGAGTAATTACGTATTAACTAAGTAATACAATGTATAAAAATTTAATCGTTATCAAATATATCATAATAAACAAGATAATAATAGAAAGATGTATAAAATAGTATCACTTTCTAATATATGAAGTGAAAATAAATGACTTCAAATAAAAAGGTAATACAATGGAATACACTTTTCATCCCATTGAGTAGGGTATCTGATAAACTAGGACAACGGTCCCTTTTATTATACTCACAATAATGTTTGAATTTACCTTAATCAGTAAATAGCTCGATATGATTATCAGTTTTTATGAATATCAATGTGATCCCTCAATACGAAGATTGGATTAACCCTCTGCATATCCACTCTAGTCCTTGATAAGATGATTAAATTTGCTATATTGTTATCCTCATGAGCCCTTGACAATATTTACATAATTTTTCATTATTACTAAAAATGTAAACTCCAAAAGGTTACAAGTTTAAAATATTAGGGAGTTCACTCTTTTTAGCTTCAGATCTCTCACACATTGAGATTTTCAAATAAAATCGGTAATCACGTCACTTCAATCACTTTGAATGACTGGGTATTTATATGTGTATATTCATTGTTCATGTAAATTTGTCAATGATCATATTTCTTTATGATTTTAAAAATGACTTGGACATATAAAATTTCAATATCAATATTATAACAGAATTTTGAATATTGTTTTGATGTGAACTATTGGCAGTGTGAATCTTATTTCTTAGATTAGTCATAGTATTTTATGAGTACGTTAATATAATTAAAATAGTTTGACAGAAAATAGGAGAATATAATTATGATAAATATATTAAGTTTTAGTGAAATTTTAATTTAAAACATTATCTGTTTTAATATTATGGTTTGTTTGTACAAATGTCAAAACAAGAGAACTTATTTTTGATATAATATAACTGAAGAATAAAATTATCATATCCAATATCATTACGACAATATTAGTGAAGAAATATATTTTTATAACTATTAAAATAGTATTTTATGTACGATAACAATTTTATGTTTTCCTATAAAAACATTATAAAACATATTGAAAAAGTATGTTAATAAAGAAGTAGGATGTTTTTGATTTCCAAAACAAAAGGTATGAAAATGTTCAAAAGATAAAATTTTGACTAAATAGATTCTAATGAAATAAATTGAATTAATGGATATATAATTTAACTAATTAAACTTTAAAACCTTTCATAAAAATTATTTAATCTTCTTTAATAAACTAGATGAAAAATTAGTTTTGAATTAAAAGTCAGTTATTTTTACTATTCATAAAAAATAAAAGTTCACAGAAAAATAAAAAAAATTCATCATAAGATAATTTTGATATTTCTTTTACAAAAATGGAGTTTTTTTACATATAAAATTTATAAATGTTTCAAAATTAATATTTTAAATTGGGACGCCACTAAAAGTCAATAAAACTACCTTTATAAAAATATTGGGTTTTTACGTATAAAATTTTGTTTGTTCTTATCATATGCCTATCAAATATATTCGATAAATGTATAAAATATTTTTATTGAATATATAATATATATATTACATAAATATCACTCACAAATTTTAATTAGTTATATTTATTTGGATAACAATACTATGTGAGTATATAACTGTTTTTTATAAAAACATTCCTTTTATAATCAATTGGTTCTTATAGTCCTTTATAACTAATTTTTAGCTAATTAATTGAATAATATATTTTCATTAATTAGTTAATAATATTCATAAAAACGAATTTATCTTCTAGTTTATGTATTATAATTCTATAAAACATTATTTATATATTGGTATTCTTTAAAACATGATCTTGCGTATAATGCATGCCATTGAAGAAACTCAATGTTCTGTGCACCGCATGCCAACTCAGTATCACGTGGATTACAAGCTGTATCCTAGGTTTATTTTATTTAAAATAGTAAATATATTGAAATGTATGATGATATTATATTCCCTTACTTTCATGGCGTTTTTTTCATCTATGTTATCGAATATAATGTTCTTACTTTAGGATTTCACTATGTTACATCGTTACTATTCAAAATGATTTTTAAAATATACCTTTTAACATGGAGTATTATTTATTTATGATCTAATTTACAACATTTAAAAAATAATCTCATTA
Organism: Viscum album; assembly: GCA_963277665.1. Classification (NCBI taxonomy): domain Eukaryota; kingdom Viridiplantae; phylum Streptophyta; class Magnoliopsida; order Santalales; family Viscaceae; genus Viscum; species Viscum album. Next base: position 1,519,273,132 of record OY728164.1, on the reverse strand, counting down.
TTTATAACCTTTTAAATAATTTTACATTATAAAGTCTTGGAATATAGGTTATGAAACTTATTAAAAAATATGATCTTTATCACGTGAACTTCCACAAAGCTTCATTTCTCTCATATTAGATGCATTAGAAAACTCACAAATGTTCCAGTATTCAGTCATTATTCCAGTTAGTATGTTATTAATAACAACTAGAAATCTCAATATAGATTCTAATCCATTTATTTACTCTTATGAATTCAATTTTTATTTTGGTGCTTGATGGATCCATCCATTTACAAGAACAAAGAAGGATTGTGTGAGAATAATAATAAAATAATAATATTCTATCTTTTGTGGATGATAAAAACTAATATAAAATTAATATTATTATAAAAAATTCTATATATATATATGAAAAATAACAAGGATTATAACTAACATACTGACCATTGATGTTAAAAAGGGTTTTATCTAATATTCAAATATATTCCAAACATCTAATGTTATATAAATCCTAATCTAGTACAAACTATAAGGAATAAGCCTAAAACATTACAAAATCAAATGTTTCTAATCTATAATTCACATTATTTCATTCATATTTTATCATAGGTTATTATATTAAGAAAAAATGGTTATAATTATTACAAAATAAACCCCTAAATGAAAATTTTAACACTTTCATTCAATTTCAATCTTTCCTACAATATTAAACTGTTATGTTGAAACATGTATTATTTTAATGAAAAATAGTCATTATTTTTAAATTGTATTCTTCTTTAACATTACCCATTATTAAACCATATGAAATTTTTTTAAAAACATTGAATGATCCCAAAAATCACATTAAAGGATATAATTTTAAGAAAGAGACCATGAGTTCCTAGATATATATAAAAAAATTATTTGTAAAATAAAATTTTGGCCCAAAATAGACAATTTGTTTACTCAATAAACCATATTTTCTATCAAAAAAATATTCACAAAAATTTTAATTAGAAATCATTATTCAAAATTAAACTAAAAAATTATTCTTTTCAATTTACAAAATCACATGGAAACATTTTAACTGAGTAATATCATTCCCTTCTACTTATAGAATAACTATCATTATAAAATTTAGAGTAACCATCACATATTGTAACATCCCAGAGAAATAAATAATATGAAATTTACCTATGTAATAATATTTTTGAAAAAAAATATTTATTTTACATTAAATGTGATGCTATTTTCGATGTCGTACCCAACATGCAACATTGGGTTTCTCCGAATTCATATGTTGCACACAAGGTAGAGCCATACTGGAAAAATAATAATAATAATAAATAATTATTCATAAATGGTTGTTAACACCTAGTCGTTGTATTATAAGGTATGAACAGAACTAACCATATTATGATTAAACATGTTTGGTAAATGTTTTTACATTTATCAAATAAAATGTATAGGTTTAAAATGGCAATGAATTTAATTTTAAGCATAAATACTTAATATATTTAAAAGGTAGTTTTCCAACCTTTTGATGTTGAACCCTTTTTAAATATATTTTCTGTCACTTTTATATATATTATAATGAACAAAATAATCATTTTCGGTATAAGAGAGACATCAAAATTTACTTTGGGTCAATTTTTTGTATTTTTCTGATGAAGTTCGTTTTTAATGAATTTTGAAAAATATTTCATTTAAATTAAGAATAGAATTTTCATCTAATTTATTTATATTGTTATATTATCATTTTATTTATTTTTAATGTGAAATTTGACTATGATTTTATCATTTAATCCAATTTTGGTCATTAGATTTAATTTAACATTGAAATTGGGCATAAACACATGCCAATCATTTGGTATTTTTTACATCTTAAAAACCTACTTTTTAGTTTTGAAAACAAGAATTAATTATAAATTAATTAATGGAATTATGTGATTTGAATTTGGATAAATAGATTCCCTATTTAGAATCATTAGTTCCAAATTTTGTAAATTGGTAATATTTTTTTAGACATTAGAAATCATAACATCAGTAAATATTTTATTTACAATGGTTAAAGGAAAAATATGGTAAATAAGTGTAAAAAATAATACTATAATAATATTAAACATACAAAATACATGACCTATCCCAATTTTATGAGATATTTTGATCATTGGAATCCTTGGGTCTATTTTAGGATCCTGTGGTTCCACTTGTGTGTGAAAATGACATTTTATTACAATTAATTTAATGTTAAAGAAAATATAACCTTAACATATATTTTTTAGAAACCAATTTTCATATATGGTTATATAAGTGATATCATCAACAATTAATAATAATTAAAAAGATAAAAAGAATTCATAAATATTGGTATTTAATTTATAATTAATAGAAATCAAATAAATAAATATATTTATGACATAATGATGAAGTAGTGATTAGGTTATTAAGGAATGATTTTAATAAATGTGATTATAAATATTAAAATGAATTTATTTCAAAACGTTTTATAACATACAAGATTTTTTAGGATGTTTATAAATTTTAATCATTTAATTAATGAGTGTTTTTCAATATAATAAAGTTTTTATAAATTTTTTAAATGTTATGATATGAATAGTAAATAAATTGATATAAATAAGTTTTTAAAAAATTATTATTTTACTAAATGATATAATAGTCATAAATAGCTATTATTGGGAAAAATGACTTAGATAATGTTTAAAATGTCATTAATTAACCACTTCAGGCTCTATTGGCTTTTTATAGAAACTATATTAACCATATAGAATGAATATACCAGAAGACATGGTAAGAGTCCAAGTAGTTAACTAAGGGTTAAATCTTAAAGAGAATGTTAAATTTGGGAACTAGACTTGTCTAAATCATATTGGTGGAGATGTTTTTGACCCATCAACATTTTATCCTTAGAATAAATTACATTGGGTCCTTTTGGATCAGAAATTATTTTTATAATAAAATATTAGTTTCAAACATTCTTAATGTGCCCCTCCTCCATTTTATAAAAGGTCATCACCCCTACCCATTTAACTAAACCACACAAGGCCATTGTCACATCCATCATCTTCCCAAATATTCCTCCAACATCCCTATCTTCCTCTAAGAAGCCTTTCATTATGAATAATAATATTAAGAAGTCTTTTTTTCCCAAATCAAAGAGAGTTACACATTTTTAGAGGTTGCATCTTCTCTCAAGTTCATTTCTTTTATTTTAATTCTTCTATAAGATTGCAGGTATTTTTAAATAATTATTTCGGTTATGAGTTACCTGAGCTCTCTCCTTTGTGGCTAGATAAGTGTTTCCCATGATAAAGTGGGATCTCTAGGGTTCCTAGGTGCTTGGGGTGCCATAATAACATTGTTTAGGCCAAGGAGTGCGAGGTACACTGTCTACGCATAGTTAATGGAAGTTGTGTGGAAACATCGTGCGGAGCAGCATTCCTCAGACAGTAGAATTTTCACAGTCTATTCATGGTTATAGAAAACCATGTGATATCCCTAGATAACAGTGTGGGATAGCCACTAACAGATAGTATCTGTTGCATAGTTTTCCCACAGTTTGGAAAACTGTGCAGGTAAACGTACGACACAGAAACGTTGGAAAAATTAAAAAAAATTCCACGCCGTGATTTTACGACCCAAAATGGGGTTTACCCCATCCTCATCCCCTAGAACTCAATGAATTGATCAAAGGGTCTAATAGATTCACTGGATTTATATCATTCAATTCTCACCCATTTGGTGTGTTGTTGGATGTGAATCGACGATCCCGTTGAGTCTAATCTCCCCCTCCTCTATCTTTTTTGGTTTAGGTCACAAATTTTGTGCGATCTCCATCCAAATATATCTCCATATTTTTACGGTGAGATCTTGGTTAAGGAATCAATGTTGTGTTGGATTGGTATCTAAGGATTGGATTTGGAGGATGTTCATCAACAGATCTAGGTATGTGGTCTACAAGTTATATCCCTTGATTTTTATAGAGATTCGTGCATTTAGTGTTTTGATTCTCACCCTCTTGTGAAGATTTCATCATTCCATTATTGTGATTTTATTCTTAGGGTGTCGAAAAAACCAAATGGAAACCTCATGATCCTCGTGTGATGCATAGATGATGATGTGACATATGTTAGGGCCACCCATAGATTGTTACCACATTTCCAGACATTGAGGTTAGCTATGTAAATTTATGGTTGTGTGAGTGGACATAGAGACTGGGGTGAATATGAGATTATGCTTGGATGTATGTGAATGGGAGTTCTAGTAACCCAACTTGTTTGGGTGGTCATCTATGTGGGTATTTTGTCAGATTAAAAATGTGTTATGTGAGATATGGTGAAATGTTATGGGATTAGTTGTATACAAGATTATGATTAATGACTTAAGGATGGGGAATGTGAATTAGGGATGAATTTTTTTAATTAGTTAATACATGAAATATAGGTGGTACAACTAAATTATTGAAAAAAATTAAGAGCTTGTTTTATGTGATTTGAGAATTGTACATGATTGGAATATGTGGGTAAATTCTCGTAAAATGATGAATGGATAAATTGGTAAATATGTGGAAATGAATAACGACCATAATGGAATGGATTATGATCCTATTAACTAGGGATGGTGAGTTAGGCATGATGAATGAATCCTAATGAGACAGGCACAATTAATGAATGCTTAGTGAGATAAAAAAAATAAAAGGGAATGGGGTTAAATAGAAAAATGATGTGAAATGTAGTAAATGTGATAATGGGTTATGGAATGGTATTAACTCTCATATTATTGTTATCATTTACATTTTCCATGGGAAATGTTTGTGATGTTGTTTGGATGGTTGGTGGATATACATATATATAGCATGTGCACATGTCAGGGTAGATTGGGGTACTGACATGAGGATACATGCACACATGACAAGTGGGACTGAGGATCTAAACTCCCCCCCTAATGCATAGGTTAGGGAAGAGAACTGAGGACCTATTCACCTAACGGTTTCATTCCTCCTAGACTAAGGATTCATTGTGAGGATATTGTTTTGAGGTCATTCAACCCGGACTAAGGATTCGAGGTGAGGATAATGGGTTGATGTGATATGAGTATACCTATTGAGATAGAGACCTAATTTGATTCCCCTATTAATTGTGATTGTTTTCCTTAGATCCTTGTGTATATGATATTTATTCCTAACCCATTAAACTTGTGATTAAACTGATAACGTCATAAAGGTGGTATATGGAATGGAATTAGGATGAATACTAGTTATTAATTAAATAAAACCTATTAACTAATGGCACTCAAAATTTCCAATGTTTACTTTCCATTTATTATGTTTTTGCATGCACACTCTACTAGACTTTATATTTTGTAGACACCATTAGTTGTGGCCTACATAGTTTTTTACTCACACCCAACCCCGGCCGCCATTGAGTACTAGATTACATCTCTTGGTTTCATGTATGGGAAAGGGCAGAGTCCCTACACAAAGATATTGAGATGGGATCAGGACATACATGGAGAAGAGTCGAGACTTGGATTCAAGATCTATTTGGAGTTTTTGCGGTTTCATTTATTTTCGGTTCCATTCACATGCATTATAAGTATGGCATGAAATTATTGTATTTCATCTGTGTTTGTACCCTGTTGGGAACGTTTGCTTATGCATGTTTATTTTTTTGTTTCATATTGCTCCATTTCATTAATTGTGATTTGTTTTGTATTACTCTAGTAAAGAGGGTATAGTAATCCCATGTGCTTTTTGATAGCCTCACCTCTAGTCATCAAACTCTTGTGTATGGGGAGGCGTACTTGAGGACATGTGATGACCCAACACGGAGCACCAGTTAAGTGTATTCCGAGTTGAAGACGTTACATATTCACTCTTTATTCTATTTGTATTCCATGATTACATAACAACACCAGTATCTTCTATATACTAGGATTTTCTTATGAGAATTATTTTAACTACACATACAAAAACCTCCATCAAATGGATACGAACATACTATTTTGATATATAAATAACTACTGCCTCACAAAACGATGATTGTTCCATTTTTCCATACATCCTTCCATGGTGGAAATTATGATGGAACTGTATTTATATTTGATATTATATATATATATATTATCTATGATTATATATTTTTCCTCTGTAGTATACCTTTTACATAATGGGTTAATACAATTAATTTATTTTAGAAGTGTGGACTGCCACCCCCTAAAAGTGATATGAATCGTTCATTCCATACATGGAAGATATAATGGATGGAATTAATGAACATATGTAACATATATAAAATAATATATTAAACTTCAATTATAAAATACATATGTATAATTTATTTTTCATTCAATAAAATATTAAAATGAAATGAATGTAGCGTTCATCCGTCTGTATGGCTTACTGTCTCCATGAACTGTGAATTTCTTTTTGTATCTCAAATTTTATATAATATTTTATATAATTATATATACTATATATATATATGATATATATGCTATATAAACCATGATTTTCATTCTGGAGATAAGGTATTTTTTACCACATAGACAATTAGTAATTATAAATGTTTCATTTTTGACTCATGTAAGGAATATTGACTAAACAACCAATAGTAACATAAAATATTATGTAAAGTGTATAACATGGTAATAAGTGATATAAAAGGAATAATAAACATGAAAATGTTTCTGAAGAAAATATAAATTATCATACCTTTATTGTTTAGGAAAAACAATGGACATATATAACGAGTCATTCTCAAGGTAAGGGACTTTGTCTAAATAAACATTCATTGAGTCATATTTTCATTTATATATTAATTTAATTTATATGTTGTGTGAACCCCATTGAATTTTTATTTCATTCAATGTGAATATTTTTATCTATAAAGTGTTTTAATAAATTTAAAAAAAGAATGTTTTTTAATATAAGCAGTGCCAATGACCTTTCCGCCACCACGAGCATTGTTTGTTATTTGGCTTCCTTAACAAGACATAATGTTTTTAAATGGAAAATAAATACCAAATACCATTTATACTTATTTTGTAATTGAAAATATTTTTGAGAGAGGATTGATTAGGAAAGTATATTGAAATGATATATTTTTATTGCAATTTGGAGATGTTATCTTTTTTTATGTCTATTTTATATGTTATGAATATGTTATGGTTCTTGGGAATTTTTTATGTATACGGATGGTTCCATGATAAAAAAGGGCGGGTGAGCCCGATATAGCTCTCTAAGGAGTTGTGTAATGTGATGGAGGTAAATGTTAATTTTTCTCCTAACAAATTTAGGTAATATACTATGATGGGTATTTCAAACATAACTCCCTATATAGAAGTGAAAGCTACAGTGTAAGTATGTTATGGACGCCTCAAGTTTCCCTTATAATTTATGATTCCTAGGTGTTATACATAAATCTTAAGATTTCATGGGGTATGTCAAATATCTTGTGTTATATGAGTGAAACGTATTATTAAATTTATTTGAATGAAATGATGGACCAATGTTTTCTTTCCATATTTTATAACACTTACTATTATTTTTATTCTCATCCCATGTTTTTAAAATATATTCCATAGGGTATAAAAAATGTAAGAGAAAGAAAGAATTCAAGAAGATTTATATCAATTGAATAATTCTGGTTCTGTTTAAAGGGTTTTATTGTTGTGAAAACATTTGTTAGAGTATATGTGTCTACATTGTAATATTTGATATGTAATGTGAAAGTTATGGCGTAATTTTCTATAACACTAAACCTAAAAAGATCTTCACTGTGAGTAATTGATTTAACTCAAGATTATGTAATGTTTTAAGGCAGGGACCTTATACATATACACATAGAAGATCATCATACTTAACCTATAAACATTTCCTTAGATTGAGCATCACATTTACTGATGGATTATTCACCACATTTAGTCATTGAATACCCATCAAAATATATACAAATTATCTTTTTAGAGAAACCGAATCAGTTTACTCCGAAAAATATTTGGAATAACCATATGGTTTATTTCATTACGCAATGGATTGGAGGGCTATAACAAACCTAAAAACATTATTTTAAAATTTAACAACCCATAATCAAATAAAATTCCTTAAACCGAAAAGTTATACACCAATGTTTTCATAAATTTATGAGGAAATTAAATTTTTTATTTTGAAATAGCTTAAATAAAAACTTTTTTAATAGTATAGGAAAAAGAAATATTTAAAAAGTGACATGAAATTTTTTAAAATAATATAAAATGTAAATATTTAGTCATAATGATAGTAAAATCAACCCATTCCCTTTATAATAATAATTCATTCCTTTCATACTTTTATCAAAAAAGTCACATAGTAGCTCATTTAAGAAACAACACAACTACTAATTTTAAATTGTTTTTAAATTGTAAAACATGGGTAAATATGAAATTTAAAAAACATTAGAGAATCATGAATACCTACATATAATTTTTTAGAAAATATGGCAGTCGATGAAATTTTTTGATTTAGGTGAAACATTAAAAATTAATTTTTAAATGGAATTCCCTTACATTGATTTTGATTCAACAAATACAATACTTAAATTTTGGAATATTCAAAATTGGTTATTTATTTACAAAATTAATAAAACATTTTTAAATTAATTATTCCATTATTTTATTTAATATCATGTGATATACAATTAATTAATATGTTAAATTCATGTCACGTGTAATGATGATATTCAACTAATATATCTGAAACTACTTCGATAGGTTGTCTATCGTCAATGTTTCCATTACTACAACATCTCCTCAATAATAATAGTTAAATTATTACAGATTTTATACCTAAATTTTACAATGAAATACAACCATTATAAAGGGTTATTGAAAATGAAATATGTTTCAATCATGGATCCAGTAGGTCATAAGTACGCATGATAGCATTTTTATTTTTGAACGATCATTATGGAATTAAAGTATGTACAATTTTATTGTTAAACAATTATTATAACATCATCATTTTAAAATTAATTATTTATGTATATATATATATATAATCTATGGGATATAGAGATGAAAAATTGAGTCTCCTTGCTTCGTGGAGGTGGTAGTCCAAACATATTTACAAAAGACATTAAATTTTTTTTAGTGAATAGAAATGTAAGAAATAAAAATTATATATTATATTTTAATAATGTAAATTATATCATGATTATCATATATATAAAAATCAATACAATTGTTATAACCTATCATGGGAGATGGTGAACGAAAATTAATTACATCAGTTCATGAGGAAATAATTCGTTGTACAAACCAATGATGAGTTCCCCTTACATTTTAAAAAGGTTGGATATGAACACATGTTAATCATTTAAAGTAATAAAATGTATGTAAATTAAAGATATTTGTGTGATTAATTTTTAAGGGATTAGGAATATTTTAAGGAGGTTGATGAATAAATATTACTTTAACATGTAGTTGAAAACTATTACACTTCATTAAAAAACGAGTATTTCATAACAAATTAATACCTATAACATTAGTATTATACTAAAAAATACTTATATAATGAGTGTATGGATTATAGGAAGGTATTTTAGAATTTGTTTTAAAAAAATGAGTTTTTATTTGTAATGTATTGAGAATAAGGTTTTTCTATTATAAAATAAGGGAGGAGAATTCATGGAATTTCCCAAAATATTATGTTAATATAAATTAACATTCATTTTTAAAGGGCCCAAAAATGTTTTTTTAAATATAATATTAGACTGAGTAGAAATAATCTCCAAAAATAAAAATTATATAAGATTGGAATTTTTTTATCATTATCATTTATTTACCTATCATAGACCCATTTAAACATACCATGAAAACATGGTATTTTATTCATTGGGCGTAAAATTAATTATAATAAATAGATAAAAATTCCATAAATGGAACATGAATGATATTATAAACCATTTATTAGTAATTTATTTTAATATGTAATTTTTATGAAATTTATTTCATTTTAACAAAATATTATTTATTTTAGAATTTCATTAAAGTTAGTTTTTAGAAATCATTATTACATTAATTTAAAAATATCAAGAAAGAACATAGAATTAGAACCAATTATTTTAACACATCCCAAATTGGAAATTTTATTCTATTAAATTCATGGATCACAAGAATTATAAAAAATTATAATTTTTTTTATTCTTTTTAATTTAATATATTTATTTTTTGAACTGATTAAATAATGACTGCGTCGGCATTGTGAAAGAATTGAAGTAATAATTTCTTAAATGAAAATTGAAAAAAATTGACGTTATTGATATAATTTATAGGTTTTTAGAAATTATATTTATAATTAAAAATATCATATACATAATCCCAAGATTAAAATTATTGTTATGAAAAACCGGAGTGTGACATTTTGTACTGTACTTCAAATAATGTATTATAAGGGAAATAATCTCAAACAAATTTCCAAAAAAATCATATAAATAAATATTTTCTATTTATGGATTAAATATACATAACTAATAATCGAAGTTGGCATTGGTTTGGAGTCTTCCATATTAATCATCTTCAGCATCTCTCTTGCATACATTTCATGAGAAATTAATGTGTAATCCTTCTTTTGAATAACATGGATCCCCAAAATATATGTGAGATCCCCAATCAAAGACATTGCAAATTCTGATTTCATGTGATTGGATAATTAATCCATTGATTTCATCCTGCTGCCACCAAATATGATATCATAAACGTAGACAAGAACCATGAATTTATCATTTTCATAATTCTTCACATATAGATTGTGATATAATCCTTCTCTTTTGAATTCCAGTTTCTCGAAATAAGATTCCATCCAGGAGTACCATGCCCATGGTACATTCTTCAAACCATATAAATCTTTCTTCAGTTTGCATACCTTTGTTTCATCAGTACCAAGAACAAAACCCACTAGTTGTTCAATGTAGATTTCTTCTTCGATTACACCATTTAGGAATGTTGTCTTGACATCTATTTGATATTATTTATATCCTATTTGGAGTGCCATGGTAAGGAATAGCCTGATTGACTCCAGTCTAGCCACCGAAGAAAAGGTTTCTTCAATATCAACACCTTCAATCTGGGAATATCCCTTACAAACCATTCGTGCCTTGTTTCTGATAACACTTACATGTTCATCAAACTTGTTCTTGAAGATAAATTTTGTACTAATAACATTGTGACCATTGGATCTCTGGACAAGATCCCATGTCTGATTCTTCTCAATATGATCTAACTCTTCATTCATGGATTTCCCCAAGATTCATCCTTTGCATATTCTTAGAATGAGGATGGCTCCAAAACTGACAGAAATGCATATTGCGTGTTATTCGTCAACCTCCGTGTTTTTAAGGGTGTACCCTTATCCCCAATTATGTTAGATGGATCAATACCAGCTCTATGATTTCTCTTGTGTAGTTCAGTTGCTTTCTCTCCAACCAAGGTTTCTTCTTTAGATTCTTCTTTTGAGTCAACATCATGACATGACTGCTTAGTGTTTTGTACAGCTTCCTCAATTTATTTATTCGTATTTTCCCCAAATTCAATTCTTCTTCACTTTCTATCACATCAGCATAATATTTCCATCAAGCATTTGTGGTTTTCTCTTCAATTATTTTAACATCACTACATTCCACAATCCTTCCTAATAGTTTTTCGAAACACTTGTAAGCTTTGCTGTTCATTGAGTATCCATGGAAAATTACTTCATCTACATGGTCACCATACTTCTTTTGATTTCCGTCTTTGTTTCTGATGAAGCATTTACTTCCAAAAACAGGAAAGTATTTCAACAA